>JAKTUS010000002.1:0-600000 GCA_030556805.1 Schwanniomyces vanrijiae var. vanrijiae | reverse complement strand
TGAAATTCTAGTTATTTATTACTAAATACGTCTATTCTTCGTCACTATCAATCTTAAATTGATTTTCAATATCACCTTCTATATTATGAGCATTTCCATGTATGTTATCTAATTCATAGTCATAAGATTCTAAGTCCACAGTAGATATTCCTTGGTTTGGGAGAGCATTATAAGTACTTGATTTTTTAATTCTAAGGATGTTTAAAATAAATTCATATAGCTTTTTGATAGAAATTTTAATTTTGTTGAAGAATTCAGATCTTGCAGTTTTACCAATTAAAAGCCACACAATGAAACAAAATAAAAATAAATAAATAAAAACACCGATCCATCTATGAGGCTGAATATACCACTTCAGCTCACTAGAACTATTATCAGCATTTATTTCATAATCATAATATTTAAAAGTTTCACCTTCTTTAGGTGCTGAAAATAAGGGCCTCGAGAGTATACCTTTATTTTCAGCCCCAAAATTGTAAACACCGGAAGAAGCAGTAAAATAAAAGCCAGGTCTTTCCAAATTCTTATCATTATTACTGATATTATGTAACTTAGTATAGTTATTAAAAGTCTGTACATATTCATCATTGGCATATAATATTGCCCTTCCTAATGTCCAAGAAAATGGAGAACCGTCAATAGATTCAATTAATTGTAATGACTCAAATCTCTTTGGTTCTTTGTCTGCTTCATCAATTCCAAAACGTGGGAAACCCAACCCCAAATGTAAGAAATTTAAGATCCAAGAAGATTTAAAGCATAGTTGAGCTAAATCTTCTTCTGACAATTTTTGGTTCTTGGGTCTTTTATTATTATGCTCAATTATTTCACTAAAAGATTTCGAACATAACTTTGATGTTTTATCATAAATTAGCTTGTAATCATATTTTTTACCATTTTTGCCTTTATCTGCTGGGGAATTATTATCTTCATCCTTTGAGGAATCATAAGAAAGTAAGTTAGCGATTGAATCTTCATAACCACTTACACCAAAAAAATGATTGATATCGAAATCAAACGAAGGAATCATATCATAAAACAAACATGAACTCACCCCATCACCTTCGCCAAATTGTTTACAATTCCTATCAGAATTTTCCTGACTATTAACATATGTACTGTTCAGAAGTAAAGGAAAGATGCCGGTAAGACATTGCTCAAAATTACTTCCACCAGTAAAATCAGCAAAAATATCATTTTCAACAGATTTTGTAGTATAGCCTTTAGGTAAGCACGGATTAGATATTGGATTGGAAATTCTTGAATAGCCAGATTCATTTTTATTATGCTCTTTTTGATAATTTTCAATTAAATAAGATAAATATTTATGGTAAGCTTGGTACATACCAAACCCAAGAAATGAATCAGAATAAACACTATACTCCAAAGTTTTAGGAAGTTTATATGACAGATTAGATCCATTCTCTTCAATTTCTGGTAAAGAGGTTAGCTTAATTTTGTAAAGGTTATTTTCATGTTCTTGAATTTCAGTAGTATTAGGAGAGAAAACAACTTGAGTAGAAGCACCACCCATATCTAATAATCCGTAAGTCGTGTGGTTCTTACCATGTTCATGTTCCCCGGGATAATCAAATGAGCCCACTAAATAATTAATAGCTAACCAGCCATATAAACCCTCTACATCACCATCAATGATATTAACATGAGATGCACAATCAGGTATGTAGAAGTCAGAGTTATTAGTGAAATATTTACAAATACTATCGAGAATGGTTTCTTGATCCTGATGGTTAAGAAGTCTCATCCCACCAGTAGAATGTAAGAAAATAGGGGTTCTATAATGTTGTGATTTTGGTACAACTTTACTTGCCAAGTTTAATAAATGCTTTAAATGCCGTTTTCCAATTTTTTGTGGACTTTCAATAAATGTTGAAATTCCTGGCTTAATTTTTTTATGCCATTTTTTTTTAAATCCAATATGTGGAAGCCTTATGTTCTTAATTTTTGTTTCTGTATCACTTTCATCATCACTTTCATCATCACTTTCATCATCGCTTTTATCATCACTTTTATCATCACTTCTATCATCATTTTTATTATCAGAATCATATAAATCATGTTTTGCAAACAAATTTAAATCTTTAATATTAGAATTTCTTAGATCAAAACCTTTTTCAAACGCATAAGTAGGGTTTAACCAATTATATATATATACCCTTGAACCTTTCGATCCCGAATCGATAATTATAATGTAGTCATAAGGTATACCATCTTTAGAATAAACAGGTCCTGATTTAATCTCTTTTTTATGATTATCTCTTAGTTCTTTAAATTTCATCTTAATGGTTTTTAATGTTATTTTTGGACTTGATCCTTTGTTTAACCATCCGTTGTGAGATATATAATCGCGATTGACAGGATTTGAATTAAAAAAAAATAAACCGGGCCGATTTAGATAATTAAACGTTATATATAACTATTTGAAATTAAATAACAAAATATAAATGAGAAATGCTACATTAAAAATTCTTAGTAATAGTAGAAGGAATATTTTTTGGTCGTAATATTTTATAAAAAGAAATTAAGTATAATGATAAAAATGAAGCAATTAGTTTTATAATTAGTATAATTAGAGGAGAATATCACATAATAACGCATTTTTCCTCTGTCTTCATAGGCGGGTTTTGAATACTTTCTATTTGGTCAATCAAGCTTTCAAATGATGTATTAACATTCACATTATCTTTAACAGAACTTTCAAAGAATTTGCAATTAAACTTCTTAGCCAAGTTCAATCCTTCATCATATTCTACCTGCCTTTGAAAGTTTAAATCAGATTTATTACCTATCAAAACCATTTGTATATTGGTTGAACCAATAGAATTTAAGATTTTATCTCTAATAATATCAATTAATTCAAAGGATTGACGTGATGTAACTGAATAGACCAATAAGTAGCCATGTATACCAATGAGATGCTTTTCATTCATTATTGAAAATTCATCTTGTCCTGCTGTATCTAAAACTTCTATTTCATAATCCTCGTTATTGTATTTTATTATCTTGGTAAATTGGTTCTCAATAGTTGGATAATATGACTCCACAAAATGGTCTTCAACAAACCTAACAGTCATAGATGATTTACCCACAGAACGTGAACCTACCACAGCAATCTTCCTTGCTTTAACCATATTATTATACTTCAATATCTCTAATTATATTTCGGAACAACTCCGGATAACTATTATTGACAAGTACAATAAAAGAGAGAAAAACAAAAAAGGAATTTACTTCTCACTTATTGGTTCAAACTAACAGCAGTATCTAATAATTTACCATCAAATCTTCAATAGAAATGAGTGTTAGATACAATGTAACGTTATTAAAGTGAAAGTTGGGTTATTTTTAACTTCAGTTTCTCGCAGTAGAAATAACTCTGAACACAAAGTTACGCCTGAGCATTTAGTCATGACAAGATATATTATCTACAAAAAAATAATCGAATATAAATCATATATTTATATAAAATGCACATGTCATACACAAACTTTAACTAAGAGCGCTTTATTACTTTGCCCAGTCCAATACCTCTAAACTAGTAACAACGATGATAATTGTAGTGGGAAGAGTTAAAATAACATAACCCCAGAATAAAACACCAGCCATTTCTTTTTGGTAAATATTATTAATTTGAGTTATTTGTGATAACTGAATAGCAGGAGGTGAAATCGTTAAAATAAATGCAACAATCAAAAAGATTGGATCATCAAGAATAGAAATCTTGACATACTTCACACATAAAGTGATAAGGGGAAGCATAATCATCGATGGTAAAATCATTCTTGATAACAATGAACCGATAATAATACGGGTATAGTGAATAGATGCTGGTGGGACATCTTTTGAAGGATATAAGTTAGAACCTAATACGATTAAAATTAATGGAATGGATACAGAACCAAGTTGAGTAATTGATTTAGTCACAGTATTTTGAATGAAGGTTTCTTTTTCCCCAAAAAACATCTTTTGCAAGTATGGTACAGATGCAACGAGAACTGATATTAGCATCGCGTATAATGGAGGATTCATAAATTCTAAAATCCCCTTAACTGTTTTTGAATTTTTAATAGTATAAAAAAGATTAAAGATTTTCTTAAAAAAATTAGAATTATTAGGTAAATTGGTTAATGAATAAGAAGAAACTGGGTGAATTGATACGTTTGTGTTGTTTGTAAAACTTATTGCTAATGCTTCATCTGTAACATTCTCATTATTATCATCGTGTTCTGTAGATCCATTATCACTATATCCATTAGATATGCCATCTTCGGAATTATACAATAATCTTTCTATCTCATTAGCATCATTTGAATCATATTTGGTATAAGTATTTAATTCTTCATGACTTCTTTTTCTAAGTAACTTATTGAATCCCCATGACCATCTCAAAATTTGTCCCAATTGTTGAAAGATAAGCAAATATAGTATTCCTCTCGATGCGACCTTATCAGAATTGTCATTATCAATATCTTCCCATAATAAATTTGGTAAAGAATAAGCTAAAGATAAAGTTAAAGATACTGGCAAGGAATTAGAATTACCAAAGACAGCCATAGCAGTAACGAAATCCAGTTCGGGATCATTCAAGCCCAATATTCTCCCTGCCATAATAGAACACAAATATGAGATACCCGTAGTGAACACAAAAAAAATTGGTATTATAATAATATCCACCATTTTTTGTAATGATAAAGATGATGCTAATTTAGCAAATACTAAACATGGTGTAAACAAATCAACATTTAAACCTGAAATTACTTTTTGGGCTCTTAAATCTAATAGACCCGATTTAGCTGCAAGAAACCCAATAAAACATATTATAACCACTTGTAAGACTGCTTCAAATGTAAGATAAGAAATATCTCTATACGAAAGCTGTTGTTGTGCTGCGTCTGGTAATTTAACAGAGAGCAAAGAAAATATCATAAAACTTAAATAGAATAAATTTGTGTTTGAAACTTTGAGATAAGATTGAACAAAATATCAAACTTCGGCTCTTTTAATATAGCTAACACTAGAGTACTTTTAGTAAGATACAGCTAGAAATTTAAATGCTAAGATGGTAAAAATTCACCAATACCTATAATTATATATGAATTCTTCGCTTATTGTGGTCCGAGTGAATTTTTGCGCCACTGAAGATTCGGATGAGCAAAGATAGCAATGTGCATTTTTGTAACCACGTGTATTTTATGATAAGGAGATGAAGAATTTCCCACATTTACGGCACACATAACTTAAAACCCTTTATCAGGCGGGCAATATGCTATTCAACTTTATATCCCACATAAATGTAATTCATCCAAAACTTTGCATATTAACTGTAATCTCAACGAACTCTATGTAATTTATAATCTACTAAATAAGCATACAATGACCTAATCGAAACAAATACCGATCAATGTTAATGAAATGAAAATAGAATAATTTAATAGCTTTCCTAGCATAGAATTGATCCTCATAAATTGAAATAAAAATGTAGATCACAATTTACAATAGCAGAATAAAGGGGTGGATTATAATTCAGTGTGGTACTATGTCAATCCTATCTTAAAACAATTAACATGCATATTACTAACTGAAGTCTTACAAGCAGGATCCCTTATCTACACAAAAAGATCTAGAATTTTTCAAAAAAGCATAATCTTACGTAATTTTTAATTTTCTGAGGTACTTAGGATAAAATAATGTTATTTCTATGGCTAAATTCTAGATGACATTAATTTACCAACAAATGCATATAGATCATTCACTGCTAACATGTCACTAATCTACCCCAATCACATGACACAAAATTAAATTTTGTTCACGTGATGTGACAATTTGTGACAAATTAATGTAAACAAAACACTTGGTAAACTAAATAATAAAGAATCAGAAACTTCATTAATTGTTAGATTTAACTCATGAGAATATTTGGATATGAAATCTAAAATACCCACATTACCATGTGATAAGAACCGACAATGGTTTAATATGAAGAATTTGGAAGATTCTGACAATGAAGAGTTAGCAAACTCATCATTTGATATTATGCTTGCTGGGGCATCTACTCCATTAAAAGTACGAAATGGGGATAATAATGATAATGTTGTATTTTTATCACCTATGGCAAAGTTAAATAACTTACATTTGGAGTCCAAATATGATACTCTCCAACAAAAAGGATATACAGATCAAGTTAATGCTAACAACAATGATACTAAATATATTGAAGGATTCCCTGATACTAGAGTTAATTTTAACGAAGATTATGAAGAGGAGGAGGATGATGAGGAGGAGGATGATGAAAATTATGGGTTAGGAAATAAAACAATCAGAAATGATACAGAGAGTGAAAGTGAAAATGATGGTGATACCAGCAGCAACGGTTGTCCAGAAGACACCTGTATGGCAGGTATGAAACCTCCTAAATATGTCAATATTCGTAAAAGGAATTATAGTGAATCTCCTCTGGATATGGTTATCACACCAGTAGATAACAGCATGCCTTTATGTTATAGTACCACTGCATCAGTTTTTCATTTAAGCATTTCCCAGAGCGACTCTACTCCATGTCCTACTCATCCTAGAAAAAAACTAAAGTTTAAAAACAACTCTAATGAAATTACACCATCTCAAACAACTAAGCATTATCAAAGAAAAAAATTACTAGATTTATCAAGTTCAGTTAAAACTTCAGCTAGCACTTTAATCAATAAATTCAATAATGTGGATCTGGACCATTATTCTGATAATGAAGAATTTCAAGAAGAATCAACTCCAATTTCAATCAATACTACCATGTTTTCATCAAATGTTGTAAATCAACAATCAACTCCTATATCACAATCAACTCCTTCCAACTCTCGAGCACCGAGTCCAGGAGTAGAAAGTGAAGAAGTTGGAGATGAAATAAATGGTTACAAATTTGTCAAACCTTTAAGAAAATCCAATTTAATGAACCCAAATGCAAGTCGACTGAAAGTTCAATCATTGAAGGATGCTTATAATACCGGAAATTATAATTCTCCGGCATTCTCTAGAAAATATGAAATTGTACGAGAATTGCCAGTAACTTCAATGGGTATGATGAATGAATCAGATGATAATATACATTTCGCTGATAAAAGAATAAATGACCCTTATTTATCGAAACCAGTACCAGAGGTTGTTGAAGCAAACAATGAAGAGCTTATAAATTCTATCAGAAACAAATACATAGAAGGAAATACACTTCCATTAAATATTTGTTTTGAACAACTTTATGTTGACAAGGAAGAATTATTAAGGTTAATAAATGACAATGATTCTGTTCTAAGGTTTTACAATAAAATTAAACAACCTAACGAAACCCTTCTAGAATTGATACGGAAGGAGAGAGTTAGGTGGCATCCTGATAAATGGGTATCAAAGTTTGAAAGCTCCATAAATTTCAGATTTGATAAGGAGATTATTGACAATCTCAGCCAAGTCTTAAATGCCATAGTTGAAGAATTATCTTAATTTTATACTGCATTAATCTACTCATGATCATCATAAATGAAGCATAAACAATAAATAACGATACTATTTATGATTTAACGATATCTAAATATGACATAATTTTATTATACAATTATCCTTTAATTTTGTTCATCAATTGGTGTTTTACTTCCAGCATTTTTAATATCTTCTTTCTGTTGGTCTTTATTTTCTCTATCGTCATCATCGTCATCGTCATCGTCATCGTCATCATCTATATCTATATCTTCTTCAAGATCTTCAAGATCTTCAAGGTCTTCTTCAAGGTCTTCTTCAATATCCTCTTCAATGTTTTCTATATTTTCTTCTTTATCTTCATTATCTATTTCTTCTTCTTCCACCTCTTCTTCTTCTTCTTCTTCTTCTTCTTCTTCACCTTCTCCTTCTCCTTCTTGTATTTCCTTAACTTCTTCTTCTTCTTCTTCTTCTTCTTCTTCTTCTTCTTCTTCATCGTCTTCTATTTGTTGCTCTGGAGGGTATTCATCATTTGCCCCATCCTCATTATCCCAAATAATATTAAATCTGGTAACTCTAGGTTTTTCAGCCAATATATTTCTAACAACATGTTCAACTTGAACTTTGGCTGGGGGATTCTCTCTCAATTCTTCTGAATCATATTCATTATTAACATAATACCCTACTCTTACAAATTCTCTATCAGCATAAGAGCAACTTAAAAGAATGACTGTAACACTGACCAATTCACTGGCAGGAATCAAATCAGGGCTAGGTGGATCTGCCTGAAATAAAAATTTATTTATTCCTACTGGAACAGGACCAACTAAAATTGAGTCCAATTCTTGGTCATGGTCCAATGATTTTGATGAACCAACATATGTTAATTTCCACTCTAAATCTTCTTTTAGTGGTTCCAAGCATTCAAATGTTATTTCAAATTCATATGGATCCGTAAATTTTGCTGGATTATTTAAGACCTCTATTCCAAGTAATGATACAATCGACATATTATTTTAATATTAATTAATTATGGTATGGTTACAGCTAAATTAAGGTGAAATATTGATTATCTTGTTAAAATAGGCGTAATTTAAAGAACGCGTCTTTTGAAGAACTAACACTACGACATTAATTGCGACATTATGAAAACTCAACTCATTTGGAATAGATTCTTTCATAAATACAGTACAGTACAGAACTTATTGTGACATCTACATAACTTCCAACAATTCATTAGTGCATACTCGAATTAAAGAATCCCCAATATTTTTTTATAAAAAGGTAGATAATAGCAATAATTACATAATATTTAAAATAGAAATAATGAATAGTTTAAAAACAGTCAACGTAATAAATACACCCACACAGGATGAGCCTGCTAATACTGAATTACATAATAATGGTATATCCCATAATGATACAAGTATAAATGATGCATTTAAAAACAAATCCAAAGCAGAAGCTGATAATGAGATAATAGATAATAAAAATGAGTTTAAAAAAGAAAAAATTCAAGATGATATGAATGGTCCGAATAATGATTTAATAGTAAATGAAGAAACTGATTATCCAAAGTTATTTGAAAAATACCAAGAAAGATTCCACATTGCTTATTCAAATTCTCAAAAATTATTTAATATTGAACAAGCACAAAGAGAAACACTAAACTTTTATCAGAGAAGAAATAATGCCATTCTTGATTTACTTCTGAGTCTTGAGAAGGCTGATTCAGAAGAATTATTATCAACAACAGACAAGGATAGATTAAAAAACATAATTGAAATGAATCCAAAGTTATCAAAATACTTATCATTATTGGTAGGCAATTTTGATAAAGAAAAAATGAGTAAAAATCATAAAATTGACTTATTTGTGACTGAAAATATACCAGAATTAATCAGTGATGATTTAAAAGGATTTGAGGTTAATCCACAAGATATTGATAGTTGGTGTAGAAGATATTATCCGAATTTTGTAATTTCTAAGTTTAAACCACTTAACCTTAAACCAATAGGCGTGGATTCAAATGATAAAGAATTGACTCAAAATGGTTCCAAACTGGTCCCAAGAAAAAAGAGAAAATTTGAATCTGAAGAAACTGAAGAGAAATAAATTGCCATATATATTAAATATTTGCTTAAGATACAACAGACTAATTTTTGAAAGAATTTTTTCTGTCTTTTTTAATGAGATTCTCCAAAACTTTCGTATCCAAAAATAGTCCAAACACAAATTTACGGTTATAAAATTTATAACTCCCTTTATCAATAAGTTTAATAACCTCTAAAAAGAGTGTTAAATTTTCAAAGACATCTGGATTGGACTCCTTTATTTTCATTAACTCCTTCATTGCCTTCCTTTCAATCTTCCCAAGAACTGAGTTCAAATTGTTAATCAAGTATAGTATTTTTTCATTAATCATTTCATAGTTCACAACTTCTAAATTATGTATTCCATCTAATAATTCCATTTGGTTATTTGTCCCATTGAATATAGAATAATATTTAATCTCACTATAAGGGTTTACTATAGGGACATTGAAAATTTCGTTAATAGATAAATTTGGGTACGTTAACGATTTCGGATTTGAATATGCATCAATTACACTAGTCCAGTTAAGCTCATCAAGAATTTCCATACCTTCAACAGTTGATGCCAACATTCCGAGAACATAAAAACTAGTTGACCTGATTTGCCATACTGAAGAATTATAAAATAAATTTATAATTACAGGAAATATTGGCAGAGTTAAATTTATGTTAAAAATAGGATCTAGTAATTGAATTCCATATTTAGAACTACCAATACAGCCAATAATACATAAATTTTGTTGTAACTTTGAAACTAATTCTTTCCTAGATTCCAGTGTTAAACTATCAAAATAATTCTCAGTATCACTTACTTTCGAACTTAAAATTAGTACTTCATTCAAGATATCATTAATGTATTTCCATCTTACAGGGTCAGAAAGATAATGTAACCCTTCTTCTGTTGATAATAAGTATTTGAAAAATTTTAATGATACTTCATTTTCCTGTCTATTAATTCTTTTCAATTCTCCATAATTTAAAGAGTCATATAAAATATAGGGGAAAAGTCTCATGTGTATGGAACTTGAAATCATTTTAAAATAATTGAAATCAGATTGAATTAACCATTTTTCAAATTCTCGATCAATAAATCCTGTAAACTCTAAATATTTAAAAGCAGCTGTATCTTGCATGCAATACAATAAAAGCTCTTTACCATCTATTGAACGAGATAAAATTGGAGTAGAAGGCTTTAAGCTAATAAAATAGTCCAACTTATCAATATTGTTAGATGTTATAAACCTTTTTAGTATATGGATACATTTCTGTAATATTTCAGGATTAGGATCATATAATTGATTAACCAATAATTTTATCACAAAGAATTCACATTCTTTTTGCAGTAATAAATCAGATATTATATGATCATATATGAATTTCTTTACCGCAAGATTAGATATAGACATTGCTTTAGCCAATAAAATACGTGTTTGATTATCTTTAGAATAATCAAGGTTTTGTAATAAGTAAGTAATAATATAGTTCTTTGATTTACTTATTGCTGATACTTCAATAATATTATGAAAAATATTGAAGAATTGCCACTGTTCTAACATTTTCAACCCATACACATTTGAACTTAAAACTTTAATTAATTTGAAATAACCTTTACTTGATGTTGTTTCTAATTTTGATTTGGATAAAATTGGATCATTTGCATTTATCCCACTATATGGGTCAACTTGGGCAAAAATTTCCGAAATTTGAGGTAGTAATTTATTAGATGATAAGTATTTTGTTCCATTTTCAAGACTTAGAAAAGTTTCTAAAAGCTGGCAACCAATTACAATATATTTTTCAGAATATGTGCTTGATGAAGGAACATTTGAAAATCTAAATTTAAATGGTCTATAAAATGACATTAACCTTTTCAAAAACTTAGGGTTCTTTTCTAACACTTCATCAAATCTCTTGGGAATTCTTAATGGTCCTTGAATTACATTTTGTAATAAATTCCAATTCCATTCTTCAAATTCTTTGATAGTTAATACTTTTGTATTGTTTACAAGGTTCTTAAATTCTAAATCATCAATATTACACCTAGCTTCAATTGTAAGATTCGTAAGATAATTCTTTAAATTGTAGTTAATCATTCGAGGAGCACCTTCATTTTTTATTGAATTTTCAATTTTAAAAACTGATGAGGATGCTAATTCATTCTTTATAGTAGTAGGGAGTAATTTTTTATCATTAATTAATTCGCATGGTAGTAAATTAATAGCCATTTTATAAACATGTGTTATTAAAATTGTAGCTTTATTGGTGTTTGATTCATCTAAGTTATCTTCTATTACTTCAATTAGCAACGTTGCTAAACCATTATTAATAAATATTGAGGTGACTAACCCTAAATAATGGTTTACTAAATTATGTTCCAATGAGACTTCATCCATTTGATCATACGTAAACAGATAATCAGAATTATGACCATTTACCTTATTAAATCCTTTAATTAATTCACCAATTCCTGAATTAGCAAGGAACGGTAATACTTTGATTCTCAAAACATCCATTAAAATATCCAAAATACTGTCTCGTAACTTAAAGTTCTTTTTCTTTAAATTCAACAAAAAATCACGTATTACTCTAAAACCATCAATTGAGAATGACATTAATCCATTAAAATTCTTTAGTATGATTGTAATTAAAAATGAAATTCTTTGTAATTTAATAGCTGAAAGTTTTTTGAAATCTTCCGTATTTGAATATACAGATGTAATAGAATTTAAATCATATCCATTCCTTATAAACTTTCTTGCTTCTTTCTCATCCAATGTTTTAATTAAGACAGCTAAGCACATAATAGACATTTCAATAGACCCGTTAATAACCGTATCAATAATTATATTAAATCCGCTACTATGAAAAATCAACTCAGGCTTCAATAACGATATCTCACAAATTGTTTCCAAGCACATTTCTTTAAATCCAGAATTAATCAGAGGCTCATCAGTTTCAATTAAACATATTAAAGATTTTATTACACCAATTGATAAATTATCTGCTCCGTTTGGGATCACTAAAAAATGACGGATTAATTTTAGTGCTTGTTCCTTTTCAATTAATGAAGTTGATGAAGTTGACATAGTTATAATTATAAATATTAATATTTTCGATTGTACCAATATCGTCAAGCTTTCAAGATTACATATAACATATCTTAATAGTTTATAACCAATTGCTCTAACCTCTGGAACTTCATCATAAAACATGAAATTAATCTTATTAATAAAGCTTCTTAATAATATATCATTTTTTAGATTTGGATATTGGATAAGTAGTAAAATTAAATCATTACCCTTAGATACAATTGAAAATTCATTTCTATCTTTAATAGAACTAAATCCATTCAATGCCTCGCTCAATAAGTAAGTTGGACTCTCTGAGTTGGAGTGTAATTCATTAATCTTGTTATCTAGTGAGTTATTTAATGTCTTTTTATTCTCTATAGAGCTAATATTAAGTGAATCAATAGAATTGATTGTAGAGTTATTTTGACGATTTAAATTTGATTCTTCAGATTGGAGTAATGTATACGACTCATTATCTAATTTTATTTTATATTCATGACTATGAGTATTTACTTCATGTAAATTAGAATTTGATAAAGACTTGTGTATATTCATGTAAATAAACCGTTATCACTCTTTCTAATCAATCGCATACTTCACCTTTTATTTAAAATGATTTCAGATAACCATTGACAATTTTGTGTAATTTTTTTTGTTTAATTACTACAATTTTAGAAATAACATATATAAATGTGATTAATCCTTTCTACAATTAATAAATTGGGTGCTATGATATATTTCAATTACTTTATAGAGTTTTTAGAGATTTAGGTTCTTGAAAAAATGTAATGTAACAGTTACATCATGATTTTAAGGGGGTGGTAAGTCATGTCAGTGAAGCAGATTTAACCCTAAGTAAAGTTCGGCTACGGGGTATTGTGAACGTTTCTATTTAAAAACACGGCATTTTTCTACATTTTTACAACTTTAATCCATAAACTGATATTTCTTTGTTTAAAGCCTAACAATTGTGTGAAACACTCATCAACAGCGATGCCTAATTAGGCTAAATAATAAAAAAACCCCACCATAAATAATGACCACTTTGTGCCCAACATATTCTTCAAATAGAACAAAATTGCAAAAATATAGGTCATACGAACCTATATATAAATGAATATATGATACACATGATAATAACCAATTTTGTATGTTACAGTGATTATTGAGGTTTCATTCTATAGATAACATACAGGTATAAGAACTAAGTATTTACTCACTACTATGCAAACGTAGTAAATGTATAACCTATATCTGCATGTGTTAAAAACAAATATGTAAACATTCGGCTATCTTCTTCTTTTATTAGATTATTTCTTGACATAAACTAACTAGTATCTTAATTATTCTTGTTGTCTTCCCAGCCACTGATTTACTCTGCAGTAAGACACAATACCACCAAATAATAGTGTATTTTATTGGAATAAATACCTTCCTATACCCCAACGATCATACCACTAAATGCATGATTCAGATAAGCTATTATGCTTTTATTGTTTTTGTGATAATTGATACATTAATCTAATCCTTAAACCATAAAAAAAAATTAAAATATCCTATCCTATCCTATATATACGAATATAGCACAAACATGATTTGTTGTCTAAAGGGATACTGGAAGCGGAGGTGTGAGGAGGTCGCACTATCATTGGTCCGACAAATGGAAAAACTGAGATGGTGCACATAATCACTATTACCTTTTTGAATTATTTGTAACCTGATACGTTATCTGTAATTATAAAATATTAAGAAATAATTTTCAGTCTTAAATCCGCTCAATAATACCATATTTGTTTCAATTTTATCTCTTCATAATATTAGTAAAATGCCATTAGAGGTAGATTGGTTGACATTAAACTTTAATCTATTTTTGAGTTCTTCAGTTTATGCCACGTCATTTATTAATCTTCAATCCAAATCTCGAGTCCTATTTTCGCGTTTGATTATATACAGGATTAACACAATATGCATATTAAGCCACTAGTTTTGTGGACATTCGGCTCTGCAATCAACAAATGAAAGACGTTTAACCATGCGCTTGTACTATTATATATTTTCCATTAGCATATCATGAACAGGTCTCCAGACAAACTATCATTACAAGCAAATATCATCAAACAATTTTTTATATACTGAATAACTACATTCTGGTGAAACAAATAGCGATAATTACCTTCGTTATATGTGCAATAATCGTTGAACTTGTATACTGCACACAGTAATATCGCCTTGGAAGTTTCTTGGATGCCACTCCCCGAACGAAATCCCTCACCCCCCCTCCATTAATCTCTTACCCTATTAGTTCATCGCACAGGCATTTATTTGGTAGTGTGTTACCCAATCACTGTGGCCCTGTTTCTAAAATGCCTTGTTACAGTATATGAGAAATACACAAAATCTAAAAAAAATATTATTAACCAAAATTAATGACTACTATCAGCTTATGTAATCAAGCATTTTTGTTTTTAGTTTTGTGATACTTTACAATATAGAATTTGGAGATTGAAGTAATTATGCAGCGAGCCACTCTAATCAATTGTCTCAGTTAAATATCCTGAAAATTCCAGTATACCATATCATTGAAGTTAGTGTTTGAGGAAAGATTCCAGATAAAGAGTTTTCGAGGAAATAAATTGACTAAACGGTTACATCTATTTTTAATCTTCAATAAGTGGCTAATATTTCAATTTAAAGCATAGCAAAGTATATAGTAAGCACTATTTACTAATAATTAGTTTAAAAAAAAGTCTTGACTATCAAGTATACACAGATCCTACTATTAGAGAGAAATATCTGTGAACTAGAAACAAGACAATTAAATCAACGAAAGAGCATATTGTACAGATTAGAAAAACATATAACGGTAAAGCCCACGGCTCTATATTATTCCGTTTGTCGATCTACTATTGAGAGAATAATAATATATTAACTATATTTACACTGGAATAATCTAATAATATAATAATATGGCACAACAAGAATCTAAGGAAACAGAAAAACTTTCAATGTTCACCTTCGGGGGAAGTAAACCCGATAAGGGTACATCTAACAAGCCAAAAGTTGGCACCTTAAGTACTTCCCCTAAAAATAATCAATTAACTTCACCACTTCAATCTCCAGTTAATTATATGGAGTCATTACATGAGCATCCTGAGTCTAGTATTTTTGAAAGATCAGTTCAAGATTCTACTGGATTCGAAAATTCTAGTGTTCCAAAATGCAATAGATGTTCAACTAACAGATCAAGATCTTGTACACATAATTCAATGGTCAGTTTACAAGCTGGTCATTTAATTAAGAATGAAGATTGCATCCCTGCTGCACTTGACGCAACTACCTCTATTTTGAATGATAAAGCTACAAACTTGGATGATATTGAAATGATATATCCAAATAGAAGAAACTCATCAGTCCTTGGCTTAAATATGGCCTTGGGTAGACCATCATTAGCTTCATCTAGAAAAAATTCATTATACTCATGCCAATCCTTTTCACATCCAACTAGTTCAGGAGCATGCTCCCAAAATTCACAACCTCAGCAACTTCTGTCTCCAATTTCTCCACCAAAATTAGCAAGCTCAAGATCTTCTTTGAGTTTCTATAGTTACGCCGACATGATCAATAATGATGAATTTTCTAGAAGACCATCATTTCATCTGAACTACAGTCAAGGAATAGTTCCAACAAAGGGTATTACGAAAGGGTTTAATCAGAGTTTCACAAAGACTCCATTGGCTAGAACGAAAAGTCAAGGATCTTCATCACAATTATCTAAACAATTCTCTATGAACCAGAAAGACAGTAATTTAAAAGGTAGTTTGAATAAGTTTTTAATAAGTCCAGAATCATCAGATAGCGAAGAAAATGATTTTGTCAGTGTCAAATCAGGAAGAAAATCTGTCGTATCTAGTAATTCTTTTAATGATAACGAGAGTTTGGTCTCTTCTCTGGTTGGTGATTGCATTAGACAAAATACTACTGAAATTTATGGTATCTAGTTGATGGGGCAACTAGATTATGTTATAATTGGATTACGATTGAACTTTGATTTTTAAAGTAAGCCTTTATTTTATGAAAAAGTTCTTTTAATTTGAAAGGGTTGTTACACTAACGTCATTTGATTTACTTCTTTCCCCAATCTCTATTTATAGTATGTTTACCGGTTGACTTTTAATTTTTTGTATATTATAGTAAAAAGATATTTATGTATTTTGCTTAATTATGTTAGCTCAATGAAAAATTTTTGTTTTCCATGACTTGGTTGTCATCAATTCTCTAGAACTGATGACCAATAAGGATTTTAATTATGCTACATGCATTGTGGAATTGGTACCTGACTCCTCCTCTATACTATAATTACTAATTGAAGCGTATTTATAGAAGTATCGTTAAAATGTTTGTTTTTAGAATTTACTAGAAACAGCTATTTATAGATATATGAAACATAAAATTTACACATAATCTATTTACCTATGAATCCAGTTATTCTACTGACTTCAAATCTCTATTAGTAAATCGTCACACGAACAATAATTCAAGCGACATTTTAAAATACGACATTTTGACCCATCTCTTCTCAGAAAAATTTATATTACAAAATTGATCAGATGGCTTTGATATTTGATTTATAGGCACAATGATTAGGAGACAGGCAAGAGAAAGAAGGGAATATCTTTATCGTAAATCCATTGAACTTCAGGAATCTAAATTATCCGAAAAAAGGCAACAAATAAAGGCAGCATTAGCTAGTGGTAAACCTTTGTCAAAAGAGTTAGCTGAAGATGCCCAATTACAAAAAGATTTTATATATGATGAAAGTGAACAAGTTGAGATAGATGATGAGTATAGTGCATTAAGTGGTATTGCTGAACCAAAAGTTATAGTTACTACTTCAAGAAATCCTCTGGTAAAGTTACTTCAATTCTCTAAAGAAATTAGGTTGATGTTTCCAAATTCCATCAAATTAAATAGAGGTAATTATGTCATACCTGATTTAGTCAAGACATGTTCTAGAGTTCAAATGTCTGATTTAATTATTTTGCATGAGCATAGAGGTGTTCCAACATCCTTAACTATTTCACATTTTCCCCATGGGCCAAGCATAGTTTTCACTTTACATAACGTTAAATTAAGACACGATTTACCAAACATTGGAAATATATCAGAAAGTTACCCACATTTAATATTTGAAAATTTCACTACTGAAAAAGGTAAGAGAGTCGAAAAAATTTTGAAGCATCTATTCCCTCCAGGTGTAAGAAAAGATTCTTCGAGAGTAATCAGTTTTATTAATAATGATGATTTCATTTCTGTAAGGCATCATGTCTACGTTAAGACAAAAGATTCAGTAGAAATAAGTGAAGTTGGTCCAAGATTTGAAATGAAATTATATGAAATTAGACTAGGTTTACTTGACAATAAGGATGCTGAAGTCGAATGGCAACATAGAAGATTTATTAGGACTGGAAACAGAAAGAACTATTTATAATTCATTTATTATGTTTTTTTTAGAAAAAATCTTTTATATATATATATAGGTAAAATTAGAGTCTAGTTGAAATGTAAATTATTGGTATCATGAGAATCTAAGTTATCGTTGGCCATTCTTTGAGCTTGTGAGAATCTACGTTTAACCATTCCCGGAGTAAATCCGAACGAAGAGGCCCTTCTAGTCCAGGCTCTTCTTAATGGGTGCATATCTTCATCCATGGATGTGGCTGTCTCTAGCGTTTGTGTTCTTCTTATTGCATGATCTTCTTGGTATTTATCCCTACGTTGCATATTAGCGTTTGGTAACATAATAGCACGATCTAATGAATATGGCAAACCTCTATGTCTACCTCTGATCATCATAGCGATAATAACTAATTTAGATAATGTTGTAAATTTCCCTGTAAGAGATGTATCTATAGTTGGATATCCCAAGGATAATCCAACTGTACCATAAGCGCTAATAACTTCAAAAAGAATAGAAAAGACATTAAAGTCATAGTCACGCTTGTCTAACTTAGGTCCTTCAGCAATACAAATAATAAACAATCCTAAGAAAATAAACCACAAATCGAATGATAATTGATTTCTTAAATGGGCACCAATAAATGACTTAGGAGTTTTTTCCAAATCTTCATTGGCTTTATCATTTTCCTTCAAATATATTCCTAATGATTGTTCTTCATAAACATTGGTTCTTCTGATAGATATAGCTAATGGTAAAACTGAGATATACATCATGATCATGTAACTTACTTGAACTGCAGGATGCAATCTGCTTAGGTTAACAACAGAAAACCCTGCAGTTCTGGTACTGAATGCTTGGAAAAGACCATCTAATATCTTATAACCAATTGGTATACCATCAAAATATTTGTTATTCAAATCTAATATGATAAAAAGTACTAAATCAACTGCGTTTAAAACAATTAATACAATGAATAACCACCAAGTTGGAATCGAGGGAAATAATAATGTGAAACATCTTCTTGGATGATCTAATAAAAACCCCAATGATTCTTTAAATAGTGACAAAGGTTTTGATATTTTAAAAAGAATCCAAATAGTGAATCTTAAGTAAACTGGAAATCCTGTATTTCCAATAACAATAAAGAATGACAGAATAATTAAAACATAGGCATTTTGATTGAATGACATCATTGAATCTGGTGTTAAAGTAAGTCCAAGATCATTAAATGCAGATTGTGCAGTGAAAAATGCCCACCATGTAGGTGATATACCGTCACTTCTTAATATGTTTATATAATGTTGCATATTCAAAACCCAAGGTAATAAGAAAACAAATGCCAATATGTGGTATCCAACATAAAATATTATTAATATTTTAACTAACAATTTTACTGCTCTGTATTCAACACCACCAAGTTCCTCCTTTTGTTCTTCGCTTAAATGTACAAATGTAGAATTTCTTCCAACAGTTGGTACCCAAGATAAATAGTTTGTACTCATTACATGCTGTAAGGAATACCCATCACTTTCATCATCATCGGTACGTGATTTTTGTAATCGTGCTGATGAATATTGTCTCAATAATGGCGTTCTTATCTTTTTCAAACGATTCTTAGCATTTTTGGTATGTTTCTTTTTTTTGGATATCATTTTTTCAAAAGTAGGGGATTTTGTGAAAGAATGCTTTCTTCTTGGGGCATCTAATGTATTCGATCTTTTATTGAACTTATGGCCATTAGTTGCATCGCTTGAAGGGATCACTAAATTTGACTGCGCTCTGTTTAAATTAACTTCTTCATCTCTAGCAAGATCTTCTTCATCATTATCATCTATTATAGCCTCTTCACCATCTGAAGAAACAATACAGCCCTCATCATCACTATCATCCAGATTGTTCGAATAATCAGTATGTAACACATCGGTAACATTGCCGGTGTCAATACTTTTTTCAGAATCTATCGATTCATCGTCGCCATCATCAGTAATATTCTTATTTGGCTTATATGGAGAATTAGAATTAGAGAATGTTCTTTTTAATTTTGCCCATTGATTCCCTTTTGAAAACCTTCGCCTTGATTTTTTCCATTGTTTTATTGGGCCATTATTGACATTAAATTGTATTTGTGAACGTTTTGTGTAAATTGGCTTTTGGCCATCATTCTCAATTTCATTTGGTGATTTGATTATTAAAACTTCATCTTCATCATTATTGGTTTTCTGGTTGTCTCTAAGCATGGCGATTGACCTATACATATCAGAGGGAAGAATTTCCTCTTTTCTCTTATGATTGGGGTGAGGTAAATCACCAAATTTTATTCCATCGCCATGTTCTGAAAAAGCCCTGGGTATATTACTTAACTGAATGCCTTCTTCCACATCAGAGTCTTCTGGTTCACTTATATGTTCTACATCATTCAAAGGATTTGTATCTGGCAGTTTGGTTATTGTTGATGATGTCTGGGGTGATGATCCATCAATCTTTGTATTAGTAGACATTCCTGAAGCAGATTTAAAGCCTAATCCTTGATTGGTTACCGTATTTATACGAGTAGAATCAATTGATTGTGTTCTGGCAGCTAATGTTGCAGACCTTCTCATTTTGAAATTTAATTTTGAGGTTTCTTTGATGTTGTCAATATGTCTTTCAAACCAATAAAGACGAACAACCAATAAAGAACCATGGATAAATATTGGCGTGGTAAGACATGTAAATATATATACTATAATTTGTTGGTATAGAGTAATCTCATTAAGGTTAACAGTATTCAATCCTGCTTGGGTTGCTGCACCACTGGTTAAAAATAGAGCATCAATATAACTGATGTTTCTCACTGGATATATTAAGATAGAACCTAAGAATGCCATGAAAATGATATAAAAATAATGAGCATATCTGAAATTAGGAAGAATTACAGCAGCATAAGGATATATTTTAATAGTTACTTTGTGGATAATATTCCGTACCTTATAACCGAACTCAATTGGTTTACTATCCCTTCGTCTTTTCTTAACGTATTGCCAAATTTTTCCAATAGTCATTGATTAATACAACACAAACAAAGACATATACCAAATATACTAAGAAATTTTCAAAAAGGCGTAATAGGAAATTAGTATCCCCCCTATAATAGAAGAGTTAGAAGATCTTCAATAAAGTTTTGCTAGCTGGATACGACTAACGTAAAATTTCACTTAGTTATGATAAAGGAATTATAATTAATTTTGATGGAAAGCGCAACCTATTTTGTGTAATGTTATTTAATCTTTGGTAATCGTGACATGCTCATTTCATTTATTGCATCTATCTATCATAATATTTTATCTATAGTGAACAAATAAATGAATAATGATAAAATAGTATTAGATTTGATAATAATTAGAAGTATAGAACACTTAAATTATTTTAGTTTTTACGTTAAGTGAAAATAATTGTTTTTAAGCTTATCATAAAAATTTACATTTTAAGTACATAACAATTTGACACAAACATTTTACAAAATTATATTATTTTAAGTAAATAATGTTATTATTTTGGCAAAAAAAATAAAATAAAATAAATTTACAAACCGAATAAAATCATATGTAATAAAAGCTTTTTTTTCAAAATCTTTATCATATTGAAGTAGAATTGTAATGTATAATTTCTTTTTGAAATATATTGGAATATTTCAAGGAAATGTGAACAATACTGGAAAAATCGGATATACAAAAATATGATTAAAAAATTGTATATATGTAAAGATATATATATAAATCACTACAAGGTTAAATAGTGGACAAACTACACATTAATTAACTCAATGAACTCAATGAACTCACTTTCTAAACTAGTAAAAATCCTAAAAATCCAGTTATATTATTTCATGATGCAACCCTTTATAAAGTGGCTCAAAATTATAATCAGAGAATTTAATAAGCTCGGATCAATCATGTGACTATCCGTTTTAGTAGGTATTTTTTTCGATTAAGATGAGATGACGCTAAGTAAGAAGTTGCAGCCTGTTAGCGCCACTAAAAAATAGAGTAGATCTCGATGACCAAATAAAATTGTAAGTCATTAATTTATATAAAATTTATAGATCTTACTTAGTATATGTTCATTTATATGGTATATATCCTGGAAAGATCGGATCTTGTTAATTTATTTTTCAGGTTTAGCCCTAGCTCATCGCTCCAATAAATATGCACCTCTGCTGACGTAGTTCGATTTCCGACTGGATATCCATCTCATCCTCTATTAAGTCAGTCCTCGGAATTGAAAATTTTTTTGCTTCACTTGCTCACTAAAAGATATAAAAGGAAACACTTTTGACTCGAATATTCTCAGCATATTTTGTTCCCTCTCCTTCTTTCTTCTTCTCTCTCTCTCAACGATTATCAATTCCCCAATAATTGCTTTTCTTTATTCAACTGTTACTTAAACTATAACACTTGAGTAACTAAAGAAGTAAGTTTTTTATTTTTTGGTTGGAAATTCATCTTGCAATCTCGGAGCTGCTAATCGTTGAGAGAATTATATTTCTTACTGAGCAATAAAGTCTGTAATTTTGAGTACCATGGAATGGAATTAAGGGTCCTTTTGCCACTCTTAGTTATCCTTGTTATCTGAGTCACCATCTTTATTATTCTGTGGGCTGATGATGTTTGTGTCATCAGTCTATCTCAGCACTAAATTTTTTCTCGCGATGAGATGCAAATAAATTTCATATCTAGTGAACAGAATATTAACCGATTATTTTAGATCACTTTCTGTTTTATAAGCTAAAAAGTATCTTAACTCCCCCAATTAAGACACAAATTAATTATTGCATTCCCCCATTAAAATTCATAGAATAAATCAGAAAGAGAAAAGAATAAAGATGGCCCAAGTTTCAGCTCCTATTTCTCCACCAATGAAGTCTACTGGTGATCGTATGATGACTTTAGAAACCCAAGATGGTATCGCCTTACAAGGTTACTCTTTTGGTGCTCAAGTTCCAGCAGCCGGTGAAGTTGTTTTCCAAACTGGTATGGTTGGTTACCCAGAATCTATCACTGACCCATCTTATGAAGGTCAAATTTTAGTTATCACTTACCCATTAATTGGTAACTACGGTGTTCCAGATCGTGATTTGAAGGATGAAGATGTCCCAGAATTACCAAAATACTTCGAATCCAGCAAAATCCACATTGCTGGTTTAGTTGTTGCTCACTACACTGAAGAATATAGCCATTACTTAGCTAAATCTTCTTTAGGTCAATGGTTACAAGAGCAAAACATTCCTGCCATCTATGGTGTCGATACCAGAGCCTTAACTAAGAGATTAAGAGAAGGTGGTTCTACTTTAGGTAGATTAGCTCTTCAAAGCTCCCCAACTGCTCAAGAAGTTTTAGATTCTGGTGCTGACTGGAAGAAACACTTTGAAATTCCAGAATGGGACGATCCAAATGTCAAGAATTTAGTAGCTAAGGTTTCTGTTAAAAAACCAGTCTTGTACACTCCAAAGTCCAATCCAGTTATTGGCAAGAATGGTAAGACCATCAGAATTTTAGCCATTGATGTTGGTATGAAATTCAACCAAATCCGTTGTTTTGTCAAACGTGGTGTTGAATTAAAGGTTGTTCCATGGGATTACGACTTTACCACCGAAGAATATGATGGTTTATTCATCTCTAACGGTCCAGGTGATCCATCTGTTATGACTGAAACTGTTGACAGATTAAAGACTGTCCTTTCTGAAGCCAAGACCCCCGTCTTTGGTATTTGTTTAGGTCATCAATTGATTGCTAGAGCCTCTGGTGCTTCTACTATCAAGATGAAGTTCGGTAACCGTGGTCACAACATCCCATGTACCTCTACTATCTCAGGTAGATGTTACATTACTTCTCAAAACCATGGTTTCGCTGTTAATAGAGATACTTTAACTTCAGGCTGGAAGGAATTATTTGTTAATGCTAACGATGGCTCTAACGAAGGTTTATATCACGAAACCAAACCATTCTTTTCTGTTCAATTCCATCCTGAATCTACTCCAGGTCCAAGAGATACCGAATTCTTATTCGATGTTTTCATTCAATCTGTTGTTGAATTCAACAAGACTAAGTCTCTCAAGGCTGTTGAGTTCCCAGGTGGTAAGATTGAAGATAATTTAGCAGCTCACCCAAGAGTTGATGTTAAGAAGGTCTTAGTCTTAGGTTCTGGTGGTTTATCTATTGGTCAAGCTGGTGAATTCGATTACTCTGGTTCTCAAGCTATTAAAGCCTTGAAAGAAGAAGGTATTTACACTATTTTAATTAACCCAAATATTGCTACTATCCAAACTTCTAAGGGTTTAGCTGACAAGGTTTACTTCTTGCCAGTCAATGCCGATTTCGTCAGAAAGGTTATTAAGCACGAACGCCCTGATGGTATTTACTGTACTTTCGGTGGTCAAACAGCTTTGAATGTCGGTATTGAATTGAAGAACGAATTTGAAGACTTAGGTGTTAAGGTCTTAGGTACTCAAATTGACACTGTTATTACTACCGAAGATAGAGAATTATTCGCTAGTGCTATGGAAGAAATCAATGAAAAGTGTGCCAAGTCTGCTGCTTGTAATAACGTCACTGAAGCTATTACTGCTGCTAACGATATTGGTTACCCATTGATTGTCAGAGCTGCCTTTGCCTTAGGTGGTTTAGGTTCTGGTTTCGCTGACAATGAAGAAGAATTAGTTGCTTTATGTAACAAAGCCTTTGCTACTTCCCCACAAGTCTTAGTTGAACGTTCTATGAAGGGTTGGAAAGAAGTTGAATATGAAGTTGTCAGAGATGCTTTCGATAATTGTATTACTGTTTGTAACATGGAAAACTTTGATCCATTGGGTATCCACACTGGTGACTCTATTGTTGTTGCTCCTTCTCAAACCTTATCTGATGAAGATTATAACATGTTAAGAACCACTGCTGTTAATGTTATTAGACATTTAGGTGTTGTTGGTGAATGTAACATTCAATATGCTTTAAACCCATTCTCAAAGGAATACTGTATTATTGAAGTTAATGCCAGATTATCTCGTTCTTCTGCCTTAGCTTCTAAGGCTACTGGTTACCCATTAGCTTATACTGCTGCTAAGTTAGGTTTAAACATTCCATTAAATGAAATCAAGAACTCTGTTACCAAGTCTACTTGCTCTTGTTTCGAACCATCTTTAGATTATGTTGTTGTTAAGATTCCAAGATGGGATTTAAAGAAGTTCACTAGAGTTTCTGCATTATTATCTTCCTCTATGAAATCTGTTGGTGAAGTCATGTCTATTGGTAGAACTTTTGAAGAAGCTATTCAAAAGGCTATTAGATCTGTTGATTATTCTAACTTAGGTTTCAACAAGACTAACGCTTTAATGTCCATTGATATTGACAATGAATTACAAACTCCATCTGACCAACGTTTGTTTGCTATTGCTAATGCTTTTAGTGATGGTTACTCTGTTGAAAAGGTCTGGAAGTTAACCAACATTGACAAATGGTTCTTAAACAAGTTAGAAGGTTTAATTAAGTATGGTCAATTTATTTCTTCTTTTGGTCAAAAAGAAAACTTACCAATTGGTGTTTTAAGAGAAGCTAAACAATTAGGTTTTGAAGATAGACAAATTGCTAAATTCTTAAACTCTAATGAAGTTGCTATTAGAAGATTAAGAAAGGAAAATGGCGTTGTTCCATTTGTTAAGCAAATTGATACCGTTGCTGCTGAATTCCCAGCCTTCACAAACTACTTATACATCACCTACAACGCTGATTCTTCCGATGTTGCTTTTGATGATCATGGTGTCATTGTTTTAGGTTCTGGTGTTTACCGTATTGGTTCTTCTGTTGAATTCGATTGGTGTGCTGTTAGAGCCATTAGAACTTTACGTGAAAATGGTGCTAAGACTATTATGATCAATTACAATCCAGAAACTGTTTCTACTGATTATGATGAAGCTGATAGATTATACTTTGAAACTATCAACTTAGAAAGAGTCTTAGATATCTATGATCTTGAACAATCATCTGGTGTTATTATCTCTATGGGTGGTCAAACTTCTAATAATATCGCTTTATCATTACACCGTCAAAACGTTAAGATCTTAGGTACTTCTCCAGAAATGATTGATTCTGCTGAAAACAGATACAAGTTCTCTAGAATGTTAGATAAAATTGGTGTTGATCAACCAGCATGGAAGGAATTAACTTCTATGGACGAAGCTGAAGAATTTGCTGAAAAGGTTGGTTTCCCAGTCTTAGTTCGTCCATCTTATGTTTTATCGGGTGCTGCTATGAATACTGTTTACTCTAAGGATGATTTAGCTTCTTACTTATCACAAGCCGTTGATGTTTCCCCAGATTACCCAGTTGTTATTACCAAGTATATTGAAAATGCAAAGGAAATTGAAATGGATGCTGTTGCTAAGGATGGTAAGATGATCATGCATGTTGTTTCTGAACATGTTGAAAATGCTGGTGTTCACTCTGGTGATGCTACTTTAATTGTACCACCACAAGATTTAGACCCTGAAACTGTTAGAAGAATTGTTGAAGCTACCGCTAAGATCGGTAAGGCCTTAGATATTACTGGTCCATACAATATTCAATTTATTGCCAAGGATAATGATATCAAGGTTATTGAATGTAATGTTCGTGCTTCTCGTTCTTTCCCATTCATCTCTAAGGTTGTTGGTACTGATTTAATTGAAATGGCTACCAAGGCTATTATGGATATGCCATTTACCCCATACCCAAGTAAGAAGTTACCAGAAGATTATTGTGCTGTTAAGGTTCCACAATTCTCATTCTCTCGTTTAGCTGGTGCTGATCCAGTCTTAGGTGTTGAAATGGCTTCTACTGGTGAAGTTGCTACTTTCGGTAGAAATAAATACCAAGCTTACTTAAAATCTTTAATCTCCACTGGTTTCAAGTTACCAAAGAAGAATATCTTATTCTCTATTGGTTCTTATAAAGAAAAGCAAGAATTATTACCATCTATTAAGAAGTTACACGAATTAGGTTACAAGATCTTCGCTACTGCTGGTACTGCTGACTTTATTAGAGAACACAGCATTCCCGTTCATTATTTACAAGTCTTGAGTAAGGATGAAGATGAAAAATCAGAATACTCTTTATCTAAGCACTTGGCTAACAACATGATTGACTTGTATGTTAACTTACCATCTTCTAATAGATTCCGTCGTCCAGCTTCTTACATGTCTAAGGGTTATGAATCCCGTAGAATGGCTGTTGATTACTCTGTTCCATTAGTTACTAATGTTAAGTGTGCCAAGTTACTTGTTGAAGCAATTGCAAGAAATCCATCTATGGAAGTTACCAACAATGATGCTCAAACCTCTTATGAAACATCTGTTATTCCAGGTTTAGTTAATATTTCTTCATTTGTTCCATCATTTGATGATTTTGAAGCTTCTACCAAGGCCAATTTAGCTGGTGGTTTTACCTTCAACTCTTACTTGCCTCAATCTGCTGATGGCTCTAGTATTACTAATATTGAGTCTTTAGCCGAAACTATCGATGTTGCTTCTAAGTCTGCTTTCACCGATTTCTCATTAACCGTTTCTGCTACTGAATCTAACTCTGAAGCTGCATCTGAAGCTGCTGCTAATGCTGGTGCTTTATTCTTACCATTCAATGAATTTGCTAACTCTAAGGTTGCTGCCATTTCTGCTCATTTTGCTTCATGGCCAAGCAACAAGCCAATTATTACTGATGCTAAGACTACTGACTTAGCTTCTATTTTATTATTGGCTTCATTACACAACAGATCAATTCATGTTACTGGTGTTTCTTCTAAGGAAGATTTAAATTTAATCAAGATGGCAAAGGAAAAGAAGTTACAAGTTACTTGTGATATTTCAGTTTACAGTCTCTTTGTCTCCCAAGCTGAATTACCAGCCTTGAAATTCTTACCAACCAAGGAAGACCAAGAAGCTTTATGGAGCAATTTAGAAGATGTTGATTGTTTCTCTATTGGTATTCTTCCATACTTAATTGCTAAGGAACTTCACAATGATGCTCCAGCCGGTATTGGTGCTAAGGAAGCTTTACCATTATTACTCAATGCTGTTAAAAAGGGTCTCCTTTCTATTGATGATATTGTTAAGCGTTTCCACGATAACCCAGTTAAGATCTTTAACATTCCAAAGCAAGATGCTACTGTTGAGATTAACTTAGATAGACCATTCTCTTCTACCACTTTAGATATTGCTTCTTTCAAGAACTTGAGTGGATCAGTTGATAGAGTTTCTGTTCATGATGAAACTGTTTGCTTAAATGGTGCACTTTTAGTTAATGTTGCCTCTGGAAAGAATGAAATTGTCCCAAGAGATAGATTTAATTCTGTTACTTCTATGCCACAATCTCCAAGCACAGGTAAGAAGGCAAGAGTTTCATTCTCTTTCGACAAGCGTCGTCAATCAGTTACCAAAGAAGTTGAACCTGCCGAATTTGAAAAGTTAGGTTCCGAACTTGTTTCTCAACCACCAAGATCTTTAGGTGAAGTTAATGGATTAGTTAACTACATTAGAAACAACAACTCTTTCTTAAGAAACTCTGTTTTATCTGTTAAGAACTTTACCAGATCTGACTTGCACTCATTATTCACTGTCGCTCAAGAAATGAGATTAGCTGTTGAAAGACAAGGTGTTTTAGACATTTTACAAGGTAGATTATTAGCTACTATGTTCTACGAACCATCTACTAGAACATCTTCTTCTTTTGATGCTGCTATGCAAAGATTAGGTGGTAGAGTTGTAGCTGTCGCTGCCGATTCATCTTCTATCAAAAAGGGTGAAACTTTACAAGATACTATTAGATCTTTAGCTTGTTATGCTGATGCTATTGTTCTTAGACACCCAGCTGAAGAATCTGTTGAAATTGCTGCTAAGTACTCTCCTGTTCCAATCATTAATGGTGGCAATGGCTCTAAGGAACACCCAACTCAAGCTTTATTAGATTTATTCACTATTAGAGAAGAATTAGGTACCGTTAATGGAATCACTGTTACTTTCATGGGTGACTTAAAATACGGTAGACCAGTTCATTCATTATGTCACTTATTACGTCTCTACAATGTTAGAGTTCAATTAGTTTCTCCAAAGGAATTAAGACTTCCTGAAAGTATTAAATCTATGATGGTTCAAAGTGGTATGCAAGTAATTGAATCTGAAGAATTAACCGAAGATATTATTGCCAAATCTGATGTCTTATACTGTACAAGAGTCCAAGCTGAGAGATTTGAAGATAAGGAACAATACTTAAGACTCAAGGACACATATATTGTTGATAACAAAATCTTATCATTTGCTAAGCAACACATGTGTGTCATGCATCCATTACCAAGAACTAACGAAATTCGTGAAGAAGTTGATTTCGATCAAAGAGCTGCTTACTTCAGACAAATGAGATACGGATTATTCGTCAGAATGGCTCTCTTAGCCATGGTTATTGGTGTTGATTTCTGAATCACAAAATAGAAACAATTGGGGAATTGTTACTAATGAGATAAGAAGACAAATATTACCATTAGATGGATTAGAATAAAAAAAATTAAAAAAAATACTTTCATATTTTTCGGGGGAACTATATGAAAACGTATCTATAAATGTATTAAATATATAAAATATTTTCTAAATTGTTCATAATTATTTCAATACACATTTGTAATTAATTAATTAATTGTATTATAAATTACCCTATTCATTACCCTTAAAAAAAATATTACCATCATCAGAACGATTATTATTTGATCTTTGACCAGATTTTACATCATTACCTTCTCTATTATCATTCAGATGGTGGTGATGATGAGACTCATCACCGTGTACATCTTCATTTGCTTGAATTAAAGCTCTAGCTATTTCAATTTCGTCTCCACCAGACCCAACATTGTGATCAAATGCAGTTACTTCAGGATCAACTGGGATGTCATCTTCGTTATTATTATGCCTGCTTTTTGAATTACTTCCTTCTGAGTCATTATGGAAATTATGATGATTAGTGTATTCATGTTGATATTGTTGATATTGACTTGAATCTCCGGCCACAGCAGCAGCAGCTACAGCAGCATATGATGGACCATGTTGTGATTGTTGATGACTTTGTTGATGTGATCTTTGTGCCTCTTCAACAGCTGCAATTATATTATCATCTAATCCAGTCAAATCATGACCCAATAAACTTTCAGTATCATGTCGATGAGATGGTAAATTATGCAATTGTGCTGCCGCAACCATGGCTTCTACATCATCATGGTTAGGTCTAGATCTTAATAAATTTCTCGCATTTGGGTTATTTGGTTGTGAGTGAAGCACTTTTGATCTATTTCTTAATACATTACCAGTAGCCATCTTCTTTGGAATAGTATTACGTTTCATTAGAGGTGCTTCCTTAGATGGATCTCTGCATTCTGGACAATTCTTAATGGCTGTTGCTACAGTATCTTTGATTCTTGTCCAATGGTATTTTTCAGTCACCACAGCCGTGGTTTTATTTATACCACCATGATTTGACATATGAATCTCAGTACAAATTTGCAATTGTCTTACTGGATCACTAACAACTTCTCTTCCCTTTAACATTAATTTACCATTTTCTAACCTATAATGTGAAGCAGAAGATCTTAATCTTGATTTTTCTTGTCTATCAGCCATGGCGGGATACTTACCGGTTTCCAAGTAAAATTTAATTTTATCAAATCTGTATGCTCCTACAGCAGGATCAGAATTATTGATGAGTTCTCTACCATATACAATAGCGTCTACTGCAGTATCATGTCCCTTAAGAATACCCGCAGACTTAACCCTCCCGATTCTCTTAAAATTGAGCGATTCCCAAATTCTTCTAGCAGCAACGTTAGTTTCAAAAACCAAGTTAAATATAGAATAAGTGTATCCTAATCTAGGAGCCCATTGCAAATAACAATCAGTAAGAGTTCTTCCTATTCCTTTACCTCTAATACCAGCATTTACAAGAAATGCTGCGGTACATATATGGGAACAACGACCAGGATAGTTGGGTCTTATAGAAAATGTACCTAAACACTCTTTTTCCCATTGTCTAGCACCTTCAAGACTAGGTGAGTCTCCAAGAACCATAACTGCAGCAAAAGACCCAAACCAATAATTTTGGAATTGTTCTATATGGAGGGTATCAAAGAAGGGGAATGTATCACCTCGTTCTATTTCCATATTAAATTCATCACATAAGAATGCTAATAGTCCTGGTGGAAGCTCGTTAGGCGAATGAATTGGATATATTGTCGCTGTGGTTTCACCATCTTTCAATAACACAGTGTATCTATCAATAACAGTAACACCATTATAATCTAGTTCTGGCCTATAATGTGGCGGTTGAATCACATCATCGAATTCTGGCATCGTCTTTTATTATAGTTAAATGCGTCGTATGTAACCTATAGATAACACAAGATAAACAATCGTAGATACAATACTGTGTGTATATTCTAGAATGTAATGAACTAGGAGTTTTTCGATCTGAAAAAATGTCGTGATATTTTCTGAATAAAATGTCGCGAGTTAACGACATTCGCAACTGGGTTGAGAAATTTCAATCCATGTTGCTTTGTTATACTAGATCTTTACCATATATGATGGCCCCTACTAATTTCTCTTGACCCTTTAATGCAGCAACATTTTTGACATAACCAATTCTTTCAAATCCAAGAGAGTCCCAAATTTTCCAGCTACCAACATTTGTTTCAAAAACAAGATTAAATACTGAGTACACATAACCTAATTGGGGTGCCCAAATAAGATACTTTTTGCCTAGTTCTTTTCCTAAACCCAAACCACGCTTATTTTCATTAACAATGAATCCAGCATTACAAACATGGGAACATCTACCAATATAGTTTGGCTTGACGTAAAATGTTCCAAGGAACAGTGAATCCCATTCTTTAACTGACTTTTTGGCCAATTCTGGGTCATGAAGACTGGTATATTCTCCTTCGATTAGAATAGCAGCAAATGCATGAAACCAGTATTTAATAAATTGATCAAGATCCATGGTCTCATGATGTGGGTATGTCAACCCTTCTTCTACTACATAGTTAAATCCACTTTGCATACGTTTGATCAAATTTTCGGGAACATCATTCACATCATGAATAGGAAATAAAGTAACCTTTTTGTTAGGCTGTTTAGTCAAGGTGAAACTAATCGGTTTAGTGATCTTTGGTGTTTTCTCAAGCGTTGCATCTGCAAATGGTAACTTCAGTAAATTTTCAAAACTATGGATATTGACGGTCATACTACCAGATTTTTTTGTATAGTAATTCTAAATATAATAAATGTAGTTAATTGTGGATTCTCAAAGGTTTATGTCGATGATTCATACTGGCTTTATCTAATAACTCTACCGGCAGGATTACGTCTGTGAATAATCGGAGATTTGGATTACCCGGATTTTCGGATAAGGTTTCTCTCATCGGTCAACATCAATAAACTTAAATACTGGAGAGACCCATATAACACTAATAAAATTGTGTAATTATATTAGTTGAGCACTCTGCATGAAGGATATAACTTAGTAAAGCTCCAATGGAAGAACAAAAGAGAAACCTTATTTTGAATGATAGTATGTATACAAATGCACAACTATTTCGACTACCAAGTCAGTGTACTAACATTGACATAGGCCTAAGTAAAAGAGATAAGAAGCGGCATCAAATAAGCACTCGAATGGCTAAACTTGATCTGTCGTTTAAAAGTGAAAGAGACACGTATTACAGAGCAGCACTTCACAATTTACAGGTAGTGTTGGCGGCATTGCAGGAAGGGACTAGTGAAGATTATGTGTTGAAAAAACAACAATTAGAAGAAGAGAGAGACTATGAACTCACAAAATTACGACTCTGGGAGGAATATCAGGTAAAGAGAGTTGAAAGTGAATACAAAGAGGATTTACAGAAAGCAAGACAGAATCATGATAAAATGATAAAGTTAATTAAGGAAAAATTATATGATAAATTACAAACACAAATCAAGCAATTGAAAGAAGACAAATTATTATTGAATTTGGTTAATGCAAATTCCTGGAATTCTTCTAGTTCCAATGATGCTGGTTTACACGCAGTCACAACTGGAACATTAAATCTTAATGATCGTAGATCACTCAGAAAGAGAGAAATGAACTCAAGATTTACTGCACATGACGCAGATGATTTGTCTGATGGTGGGATTGGTGGTTCTACTCTGGGAAATGGATCTTCACTCACCGGAGGATACATATCTACCTCTTCTGGAAAGAGGAGAAGGCATTATGCTACTCGTTATTCTTCTAATGATGAGTTATCTTCGGGTGTAGCAAGTAATGGGGGTAATAATAAATCATCCCACCACCAAAATGGTGTGGTTAGTGGGAATGAATCTAATTTGAGTGACAAAGATTACGATGCACTTAATAGTTTAATCATGGGTAATGAAGATAGCGTTACCTGGGAAATTTTAGAAAGATCAGGTACTAATCATAGACCTAATACTAGAGGCTCAACTAAACAATTTGTGGGACCACAAGGTTTAAAGCCAGAAGAGTTACACAATGACTTGACATTACTCAGAAATGCTATTGTCAAGAAAGAAAAATAATAATGTACCAAAATAAAAAAAGGAAATTATTAGAAAAAAATAATATGATCACTTGTAATGCTATATTATTGTATTTTAGTCTTTTATTCTTAATTTTAGAGATTGTATAGTATCTATTAATTATTCTCTACTATCATAATGCTATCTTTTATTGATCCGCACCTCCCATCGAAATTTTAAGTTTATTTTATTTGACATAAATCAATTTCATCAACAGTATCGAAATATTGAATTTTAGCCTATTTGCATAATAAATATTGATAGATATGCAAATAAATATTATTGAAAACCAAAGTAATCATTTTGAGTCATACTAATTAGATATAAAAATATGCTTGTGAAATTTAAACTAAGAAGATCATTTAGATTTTGGTTAGCCGTATCATTAATAGCATTATTCGGGTACTTTGCTTATTACAAACATAAAATATATAGATATTATAACTGGAGAAATAATATAGACTATAAAGATGAAGATATAATGGCTAGTCTTGAAGAAATACCAAAGAATGTTAAACATAGTGATAGTCATAATCCAATGTCTTCATTGAAAGATGCCCCATTTTATGAAGGGTGCAGAATACCAGATATTAACCAAAAAAGAGCTAATGCATCATTTGTAGTCCTTGCAAGAAATTCGGAAGTTGAAGGTGTGGTGAAATCTATGAAATCGATGGAGAGACATTTTAATCAATGGTTTAATTACCCTTGGGTATTTTTAAATGATGTTCCGTTTGATGAAAGTTTTAAAACTACTGTACGGAAATATACTAAATCTAATGTTGAATTTGGTATTATACCACAAGAAGATTGGAATTTTCAGGATACTGTCGATCTAGATGAGATTCATGAGTATATTGATAACCAAGGTGACCGTACCATTTTATATGGCAATATGGAATCTTATCATAAGATGTGCCGATTTTACTCAGGTGCATTCTACAAGCATGAATTAGTCAGGAAAAGAGATTGGTATTGGAGAGTGGAGCCTAACGTAGAATTCTTTTGTGATTTAACTTATGACCCATTTATAGAGATGCAAAAAAACAATAAAAAATACGGGTTTAATATAATGATTAATGAAATATATTATACAGTGCCTTCATTATTTAGGGAAACTTTATCATTCATCAAAAGTAATAATATTCAAGTGGGAAAAGCTTGGGATTTATTTGTGACTAATTCTGAAATATCAGTTGGTAAATCAGCGGAATCATATAATTCAATGCCCAAAGATAAAGTAAAGATATTGGAAGCATTGGAACATGACATTATTATGCAACAATTTCTTGAGAAGGAGAATAAAGATAATAAAGTTATTCGAGATTTCAATCGTGATCATCTCCAGAAGCACATTGACAAGGCTTTGGAAAAGCCAAAGTTATATGAAGATAGAGTAGATTACTTAGAGTATAATTTAGGTCATTTTTGGACTAATTTCGAGATTGCAAGAACAGATTTATTCAATTCGCCAACTTATGAAGCATATTTTAAACACCTTGATGCAAGTGGTGGATTCTACAAAGAAAGGTGGGGCGATGCACCAGTGCATTCATTAGGAATAGCAATGATATTAGACATAGAAGAATTGCACTATTTTAGGGACATTGGTTATCGTCACTCCACAATTGTACATTGTCCAAAAAATGCACCAAAAAACCAATTACAGTACAATCCAAGTAATTCTTACGACCAAAGTGATGATAAATTTGAAAAATATTGGCTGACTTTTGATAAGCCATTTAAGTATGGGGTAGGCTGTAGATGTAAATGTCCACCTTCACATCGTGAAATTGAAGATTCACAATCTAGTTGTATAAGACGCTGGAAGGAACTTACTAGTGACACATTCAACGGGTTCGAAACCATTGACATTGATCGGTGGAGAGATAAGATTGAGAAAAAAATTAAACTTTTTCTCAAACTGGGTGGAGCACTAGGTGAAGTAAGCGTGATATAGAAGAAACTACTATAAAACAATTCAATAACAATAAATTTATTCTAATATACACTAAAAAAATCCTGAAATTTCGTAAAGAACTAGAAATACAAACATGATGTTTAACCACCGAAACCATATAAGGTTCTACCTTGTCTCTTTAAAGCGTAAACAACATCTAAGGATGTAACAGTCTTTCTCTTAGCATGTTCAGTATAAGTAACGGCATCTCTGATGACATTTTCTAAGAAGGACTTTAAAACGACTCTGACTTCTTCGTAGATCAAAGCAGAGATACGCTTAACACCACCTCTTCTGGCTAATCTTCTGATAGCTGGCTTTGTAATACCTTGAATGTTATCTCTCAAGATCTTTCTGTGACGCTTGGCACCACCCTTTCCTAAACCTTTTCCACCTTTTCCTCTACCGGACATTGTAAACTAATAGATATTATATTAATAATGATAAATAAAAAAAATATGATATTACCCAGGGAGCCATTACGTATTTATATGATCTTTGGTCTCAAATGGATTGATATTCACGTCCTGTACGTTATTTTTAGTTATCTGGCGTTTTGTTTACTTCTCGCTTCACGCTTGGTACCATTCTTACCAGATACCGTGGTAATGCTGCCAAAAAATCATGCTACAATATACACGAGTGGTGAGTAAATTATAGCATCATTTCTGAGAGGTTTTCTCAGGTAATAAGTCGCCATAACGCGCCTTCTGGTATGTTTTGTGTTTTCGCACACGAGAGTAAAAATGGGTTAGAAGCGACTTTTCGTGAGTGTCATACTTCTGTTTACGCTCCTGGAATTACTGCAAATCGCTCCGAAGGCAGAAACGCATCTTACAAAATTAGAATATGAATATATAAATGAGGAAAGTCCCCCAATTAAATTAGTTTTACATTTATCATTATCATATTTAGTAATACATAATGGCTAGAACTAAGCAAACAGCAAGAAAATCCACTGGTGGTAAGGCCCCAAGAAAACAATTAGCTTCCAAAGCTGCCAGAAAGTCTGCTCCATCTACTGGTGGTGTCAAGAAGCCTCACAGATATAAACCAGGTACCGTTGCTTTAAGAGAAATTAGAAGATTCCAAAAGTCTACCGAACTTTTAATCAGAAAGTTACCTTTCCAAAGATTAGTTAGAGAAATTGCTCAAGATTTCAAGACCGATTTAAGATTCCAATCTTCTGCTATTGGTGCTTTACAAGAATCCGTTGAAGCTTACTTGGTTTCTTTATTCGAAGACACCAACTTGTGTGCTATTCATGCTAAGAGAGTTACTATCCAAAAGAAGGATATCCAATTAGCCAGAAGGTTAAGAGGTGAAAGATCTTAGAGATTTTGATCCAATTATTTAGTTTTTGTATATTAGTATGTGTTTTCAACAGTGAACTTATTTTAGTGAATTATTTTTTGAATGTAGTGAATTATATACAGGAAAATCTATTTTGATAGCAAACTGATATTTCCAATTAAACTTGCAAAACAAATACCAGTTTTAATTGGACTACAATGCAACATAACATCTCCATTTCTTCAATTTCGAATCTTGCTGATACACCATACCCAGCTTGGGCATTAGGTGTTCCATTGTTATTGAAAGGTGCATTTTATCCAAAGCCTTTGGCACCTGTCGATGGAAGTTCTGGGGGTTCAGTAAAATTTAGCAGGTCCATAGCATTGGCTTCACCAACTAGAGCTTCATGTTTAACTTTTGGAATTACTCATTTGCTTGGTGGTTATATGATTTTTGATGGTGATGCCATGAATGGTGCAGGTTTCAATTTTGCATGGTCAACCCTTTACATTATAGTTAATGGAAGAAGTAGTCTTAAGAATATTTTCATGGCAAGATTAAGCCCAATAGCATTCACTACACTTGCAGTTGGTAATGCTACTTTATATGGTAAAAAATTTTTCTGGTCATAATATATAAAATAAAATAATATAATATACAAACTTTATTAAGGTTACTTAGGCCCATTTCATTGGTAGCAATTTGTGATCTTCACAATATTTCACAATTTCTGTTTCATCATATAATTCAATAAACTGTTGGTCCATAGGTCTTTCCTTTGGAGCAGCAAACTTTCTATATTCATCAAATATAATTGTAAGTGACCATTTTTGAAGTCTTCTTAATACCCCCACTAAACATCCTGTTCTATGCTTTCCTCTATTACAATGTATCAATATTGGATGATTTTCGGTATTCAAAACAATCTTCACTGCTTCGGTAATTAACTCACTACTAATTTCTACAAATGGTTCTTTATTACCTGACATACCAAGTTGATATAGTTTTATATTTTCCTCTTCCAAAAATTTCATTTGTAAACTAGGATAATCTTCTGGGATTAAACATAATATAGATTTTAACTTCAACTTCTTAAGAAATGAAAAATTCTGTGGTTGTGGAAATGAAGAACGATATATATTGTTAATAACTGGTGCAAAATTCTCTGGTGGAGTAACCGGTTGAGATTGTAGGCTAAGAATTTCATAATCTTCGTCGATCTTTTTCTGAAAATTATAATCAAACTTATCATCCAAATCTTCCTCAAATACTGGAATATCATCCTCAGTAGATGCATTATCTGTGGCAGTTTCTTCAAGTTTAATCTGGGCGATCTTAGATCGTATAAATTTTGAATCATTAATATTTGATAAATTATTCAACTTTTGATTTTTATATTGAAGGTTTTGACTATCCTCTCCAACAAAATTTAAGGAGCTGATATTAGACTCATTATGCGAATGTTTATTGTTATATTTATCATTAATTGTTGGTGCTAATTTATTTTTAGAAGAAACGTTGGCTATTTCCTCATCCATTTGGAAAGGATTATCCATAAAATCTGTCATAATAATCAGATAAATACCACTAGATATTATTATAGGATACTTGATATCTTAGTAATTGTCTTATCAAATTCTTATTTGCTTGTTAAATTCGTCAAAAGAAATGGTCCTATCCATGTCTCATATTGACAATTTTGTGTAGTTAATTTGTTTTTGTACAATCTTTTTAAATTTAATTCAAGATTATAAAAACCAGGTGCATTTATCAAATAGTCTATTAACATAATCAAACAAATGGTATGTCCCCAGAATAAACTTTAAAATTTAATAACTTTCAACTAACTTGATATAGTCAGCTTTATTTAACTTTCAATCATTGCTTCAAGTGCTCTTGTTGCTTATTTGTTCTTGTACATATGTTCATGCTGGATACCCAACATTATTAGATAATAGAAAGACTGGTGCTTTAGGTATTTTTTGGAAGTTTGCAAGAATTGGAGAAAGGTTAAGTCCATATGTTGCAATTGGATGTTTCATCATGGCTATCAACATTTTAAGTTCTTAATGTATTTAATATTATAACTGTATATTAGATTAAAAATAAATTATTAATGATTCAATTATATTATATTATACTTTATTAATCTATGATGTAAAAATAGCTATCTAAATTCATAAATCTCATTGGCTGAATGACATAAAAGTGGTGCTCTTTCACTTCCTACTATTCTTTCTAAAGTTATAGCATCCCATTTAGAATAAATAACTTTTGCAAGCGATAAATCTAAATGAGCAATTTCCTTGAAAACTGAAACACCAATGAATCTAATCAATTCTCTATAAAATAATGGGTTAGTTGGTAAACCATACATGATAATGTTTTTAACACCCTTAATTTCAAATCTTCTGAAATAATGCAATCTTTCAGTGTAAAGTAACACCTTAATCTTACCACTTGCAAAAGCCTGTCTTGTCTTAGTTAATTTGGATTGGGAAGTATATTCATCAATTGCACCAAAGGTAAGCTTGGTGGAAGATTGCATGTAATTTTTTATTCGTAAGTAATCATAATAAGATGGAATATAAATCAACAAACCGTCATCATAAGAAGTTGATCTTGATAGTGATGGAATAATAGAATTGATAAAAAAATTAAATCTAGAATCAGGATCTTCAGCTGGTGATCCTGATTCAAATCTTTGGAAAATTTGCTTTAATTTCAATCCAACAGAATTCATAATACAATTTTCTGAATTAATATTTGGTTTAAATTTCAATTTTCCTGCTAAATTTGAAGATTTGGAAGTAACAGCATTACTTATGTTAGGAGTTACATATTCACTAAAAATTAATGTTTGTCTCAAATAGGCTGCCTGATCATTGATAGACCACATTCTAATACGAGAGAAATCAGCTCCATGGAATTCTTTTGGAACTTTATTTAAATACTTGTAAATAGTATTTATATGATCCCAGTTTTGCATTTCAATTTGATTTGCTTGATCAATTACTAAAATTTCAATTGAAGACAAAAAATCATATTGTCTTTTTCTCTTATTTGGATTTTCTAAAATCATCGAAAGGCCGATAGGTGATGCTATGATAATATCAGAGGAATAAAAAGAAGAGTATAATTTCAACGATTTTCTAGTAAACTTCATTCCAATACAAAAAAAATCATTATTATTTCCCTTAAAAGTATGTTGGAAATCTTCGGGTTTGTTTTCAGGTGGAACATCCTTAGCGTAAAATTGATTATTGAACTTCTTTTTATTTTCTTGTTGCTCAGTACCTGAGAGCTTAATGAGCAAATCCACTACTTCATAGCATGAGTTTCTTGTAGGTAATAAAATCAATACCTTTGGTCTTGTGAAACCTTGATCTCTTAATTCTGGTTCATCATCCATTGTAACTTTACCATTTTTTAATGATTCTTGATAATTGTGTATTTTTTCATTATTCTTTAAAATTCTATCTCTTGTTTTGTAAATATGGTTTAATGCATGTAAAGAATAAAGTTTTTTGTAAGTATCATTCTTGAAAGATTTGTATGGAAAAAGAACGTCTTTGTATGTCATGATTGGATCCAACAAAATATTATCCAATTCCATATTATTGGATCTATCATTAAAATTTCTATCATAAGCTTCTTGAATCCTCTTTTTGATAGTATAGTTTTTGACTTTTTCTGAAGATTCATTCTTGCCTAAAAGTTTCCCTGGTGGCACTTGAAAAATAGTAGAATAACCTAATTTTTCAAAATTCAATTTATCACTAATTTTCCATTTTAATTTATCTTTTGAAATCAATTTATCTTGAGAGTTGATATAATCTTCAGTAACATTATTAAAATGCTCCTCAAATGCATCTGTTGCTGACTTATTTTCTTCTTCCTCTTCTTCTTCTCCCAACTCAGCAATTTCTTCTTCGCTATCTTCATCCTCATTGAGATTTGCTCCAGCAACCCCATCTTCATCTCCTTCATTACTTTCTTCTTCTTCGGATTCAATTTTTGCTTCAATCTCATCTTCTTCATCAGACATTACTTTAGTGTTTCTGCTCTTCTTTTGTGTTTGATCATTCTTTAATAAAGTGAGTAATGCATCATATGTCCTGGTACTATTTAAATCTTCGCTTTTTTCACTTTCTTCTAGTTCTGAATCGGATTCATTACTTTCTTGATCTTCTGTTTCGTGTTGGTTTCTATGCTCATCACGTTGATCTCTTCTCATGGTTCTAGTAACTTTTCTCATTTCCAGTCTTCCATGCTTTAGTTTGGCTGGACGCTTTGCTTCTGGAATTCTTATGTTATCAGAATCATTTCTGCTTCTTTTAAAAGATTTTCCCATTTTTACTGAAATCTACTCTATTACTTCTTTTCTCTTCTACTAAATTTTTCAAAAATAAAAATATGTACTGCATAAAATGTTGATACTATCATCCACAATTAGCCATAACTTTACAGTACCTAAATACAATATGGCAATATATCATGTAATTCCACAAGTAATAAAGTATTATAACTAGGTATTATTTTATTTATACATAAAGTTAATCTATCTCATGGCTAAAATATTCCATATCATTATTAGCTTTCTGGAATTAGAGACTTCTCAAACAATATTGAACCTCAACTCCTTAAATTTTTTTTTCTTTGAGCGGTGTAGTCTCACTTAAAAAACTAATTGAATTTTAATTAATCACTACAATATATAAAACTTTTTATATTTAATTTATTCATATTATAGGCACATTTAGAGTGTGCTTGCGGAGAAAAGTATATTTAATAAGTTCAGTAAATTTATTTGGTTAATTTCTGGAGAATACTTAGTGTTTGAGTTAAGTAACATTAGACGGTACTTGGATTATAACTGAAAAGTATCGCTAAAATACATCGCAATTTTATTAAACTACAGCGATTACAAAACCTTTCAGTAATATTGCACCTAGATTTTGCACTACTAGAATCATTTTGAAACCACAAATCCTTAATAATTGCATGTTTTATAATGATCAGAATTTATCGAAAATTGATACTGTCTATTAGAATACTTCTATCGGTACTTTACTTGGTATTAGTGGTATTAACTATACCCTTGGCTTTTGATGTAGGAGGAATATCTTGTGGGTTGGCATATTCATTCACAATATGTTTATTATACTTTGTCCTCACTACTATAAGGATTATTACTAGAAGTCACAAATATGTTCATTGGATATCTGTATTATACTACACTCAACATTTGATTATTCCAAGTTTATTAACTTTTTTTTTGTCTTATTATAATTCCAATGACCCAGTCCAATTAATGCCAACCACTGTGTGGAGATATCTCATAGTAAATTCAACGCCAATCTTTACTATATTGGAAGGATTTTGCTCTTTATTGTCCATCCAAGCAATAGGACAAACAATAAACTGGTTAACTGTTTATAAATCGGATAGTTGGCTTATTGTATCTCTTGTTGGAAGTAGCTCTACAATCACGGCAGCTGCGTATTTTCTTTATAGAATTTACGTTTTCCCGTTTACAATTGATTTGATAAATGCATCTTTATTAGGATCTCTTCTCACATTAACAATAATAATTGGATTATATGGAATCATATCTGGAAAGGGTTCTGTAATTGAGTCTTCATTAATATTTGCTTACATTGTGCGTTGCATATATGAAACTTTCCCTATATTATCTGAAAATGCTAGCAATGCTTTGGCGGTATTATTATCTCAAGCTACATCTAGTTTGAGAAATGAATTACCAATAATATCACCACAAATTTCGAATAAATTGCTGCAATTTGTACCTTTTTTAGCGTCGAATCTTCCAGGATCGTTTAAAAGAGTTTGGGAGTTTTTATTAATGGCAATTGAAAAATTACCATTACTTTTACTTTTAAGCTTAGCATATAGGATTGGTGTCTTTTATGCTGCTACTAAAATCATTCCATCATTGTATCATGGGGGATCTTACCCTTCGATATCACCATCAAGAACACCTCCTCAAGCAACATCACGTAAATCATCTGCTACATCAATATCGGATATGGCAATTTCTATTCAATCTAATGGAGAGAGATCGAAGAATGACATACATTCATCGCATGATTCAGGATTTAGAATAAATCCTCCTCATCATCAACCTCCATCCGCTATTATAAAAATTATTTATGCATATTCTCCTTGTCTTATAATTGCCGTATATACACATCTTATGATGCTGTATAGTGGGGAATTAGAAACAGAATTAAAATTATGGGGCTATTGGAATACCGCTCAGTCTAGTTCAGTTGTCATTGTTCACCCATTACAATTTTGGAATTGGATAAATATGGCTACTACCTTACTTCTTTACATGGCTGAATTGCTGGGGAATAATGATAATAGCGAAAGTGCATTAACCAGTCATTGGAAAATTGAATAATTTTTAAATACTGTATCAAACATTGCTAATATATTATTTTAATTATGCAATAAAGACGTACAATTATTTCAATTCAAATTTATTTTCTTAGATACATATAATTTAATCTTCTTAATTAAAACTACATTCCTTTATAATGAAAATACCATCTAAATATAAGCATTATTTAAGGATTTCAATTTATTTTTCAAAATTCTAGTCAGAAAAAATGCAACTCTCGTCCACGAATAAGACCAGCCATCTTTCCAGGCAGTGAAGTATTCTCTGAGCTTGACTCTATGTTTGCTTGGATATTTCATCATATAAATTAGAAATTATGAAAAATAAATTGATATCGCTAAATAACTCTTAAATATAAATGATATTTAACCTCAACTGAAGTTACTTTAAAAGCTTGGTATATTTGACTATACATATCTCAACATTATTAAATGTTAGAATTCAAACTTTTTCATTTAAGAGACGTTCATGGATAAAGAGTAAGCTCCATTGGGTTAACTATCTGAGGACAATCAATTGTTATAACTATCGTTTAGAATACAGAATCCCATTGCCAAATAAAATCACCTTCAAAATTCAAAATTTAAAGGGAAATTGAAGTGAAAGGATAAGATATATAAACACCATTTAAATATCAAACGTCTCATAATAATACCCATATTCCAGAGCTTTAGTAGACTAAAGATAAAATTGAAAACAATTAGAAAAGGATATCTTAGATTAGAATGACTGGCATTAATACATCCTATACATCCATTTCAAGCAAGTTGATGACTCACTACGTTTCCGCATTAATGGCAGGAGACTTTCCCCGAAGCAAATTTGATACAAGATCCTTTTGAAAGCTTCGATAACAATTCTTTTACCATGAACGTAAAGAAATTAAGAATAAAAATTTTTTTTTGAGATTTTTTTTATATTTAAGTAAAAATGAATAAGAAGGTCGTGTATCATTACAAAAATTACTTAGGGCTACTAATGAGTTTTAACTTAAGAACCATTCCATAATAAATTCAGGGCAGATTCTTGATATCCAATCGTATAATCTAGCTCCAGTCCCACAATATACCACAGATGGGTTCTTAGAATTCGAATATATTAAATCAAATAGTAAATGATATAACTCTCTCAAATTTGTTCCTTTGCCCGTAGATCTTATTGGGTTTGCTTTAAATTGTGATTTCGTGAAGTCGTTAGCATATAAAGACTTCATTTCATCATCCCAGCTTCTTATTTCAGAATTAATAATACTAGAAATCTTACCCCTTGTGTTTCCATTATTGGAAATATGAAGATTTCCTAATCTGATTTGTGTTATAGATAAGTTATGCTGACTGATTTCTCTAGTTAATGACGTAAACAAATGTTTTATACTGTTTTGAAACAAAGTTTCAGGTGCATGATATGGCATATTCAAAGAGCTTATAATATTAGTATTGATTATAATTATCTTACTTTTTGAATATCTCACTAAGTTTATTAATCCAGATGAAAGCAACTTCAAATATATCATAAAACGATCATTGATACGTACCCATGATGCAACAGTAATATTTTCAATAGGACCAATTGGAAAGTATAAGCTTGGAGTGAAAACAGTTCCTACTAATCTTATTTGATGAGGTTCGGACCCGGGAAATGGAACCACTGGAATATCCAATAATTGTTGGAATCTAGCAATTTGAGATTCAAAACTATAATTTCTGTCACTTAAATTTAAATAATTTATGTCATCAGTTATTGGATTAGCTTCAACATATTTAAAATCATTTTCGTCTAATATTGTTAAGTAAACTATGAATCCTCTTTTCTCAAAATCTAACACTATTAATCTAGTTAATGGCTCTGTGGGTGATCCTATAACTAAAATTACATCTCTACGTGCACCATTTGCAAGTTTTGGTACTCTCCTCTTTATATGTTGGACCTTTTCGTTACAGTTCTTGGAAATACAATAATATAGACCAGCACCAATTCCTAGGGAAAGTATTGAGAAATACTTAACCTTGTTAGTTAAAATATTCAGATACACCCTGTTTATGATACCATATGGTTGAACCTCCTCTATTGCCACTTCATTTGGATGTTTTATATTAAATATATTGTAATCACGTATTCTTTCAACGTAATCTAAGTTAGCAATTTTTTCCAGCTGTGTAACAATTAGGTTTGATGCACTATTGTAGAAAGAATTAAGTGTTTGTAGAGTTACTTGAACAGGATCTGCTACCATTGTGGATAGTTATTTTTTCTGATGAACAAATTTTAAGAGAATGAACCTTTTTTATAGTACATTTACTCTTGCCTTTTTAATGCTCAAATCAAATATATTCTAAACCGGAATTTTAAAAAAATGCCGGTCCCAGGAATCGAACCTGGGTTTGTTCGGCCACAACGAACTGTACTAACCACTATACTAGACCGGCTTATTTTGTGGTAAATTAAAATATAAATTTTATATTCTTACTTTTATATTTATATATATCAATTAGATTAGCTAAAATATTTAAACGAATAAAACAGTTAATACCAATAATATAATTTACCAAAGTACTAATTAAGTTAATACTTCTATCAGGAGGATAGTTGTTTAATCAACAATATTAAAAATTCATAGTAAAACCAGACAAAACGATTGACCAAAAACAAATATTTATAATTAAGTACAAAATACTTTCTAAAGTCTATATAAGGATTTCTTAATTCCTTAGTTCTTATAAATAATCCTCAGATATATAATTAGAAGAATAAATAATAACTCATTGCCTTTATAAAATATTTTTTAATGCCCATCACCTCATAGCACTGGACACACTCATCCAACCATTATGAATATGAAATAAAATCACTTATTTAAATTGTAGGTATTATATACATATATATGTATATATATACTAAAATAATTGACCATTATATTGATAAGATGATTATATAAATAACTATTTTAGATTTTGTTCGATATGCCTTGTTAAAGTTAAAAAAAAATCTTAACTTTATCAAGATTATTATAAAATGAATATAAAATTATTATTTAATAGAGACCTCAGTTGCTATAAATAGTTCTAAGAAGAGATATATGAGATAATTCTATTAACATATATTCTGTAACAAGATAAAATAATTAATAATGTTAAACCAACATATGATTTAATATATTATGAGTTGATATTATTGTTCCAAAGAATATTTTATTTTTAAAGAAAACAATTCAAGTATCATTGATTTCTAAACTATTTTAATTTTTTGTTTTTGTTTTTAAGAAATAGATATATAAATTTTATGAAAAAATTAAAAATGTTAATTATTTTATCATTACAAATTAAATAAATATATAATCATAAGAATCAATATTTTAAATTATGAATTTTTACTGCTTCATAAGCATTTGGACCCATTGATTGGATCGCTTTGTCAAATGAATCAACTCGAGAAAAATTGGAAGAGGTGTCATCAGAATCTCCAAGATTCTGAACTAAAGTATTATGCGATATCTCACTATTAGCACTTGATGGAATATATTTTGTGAATTCATTATTTTCAAATTTAATTGTATTATTGTCAAAATTTGAATTAATTTTTTGAAGATTTGATAATTTTGAAGGAAAAAAAGTATAAGAAATTTCAGTTGTTAAAGAACTAGCAGATTTTGGTGTATCATTTTCTAAGATATTAAATGGGACTGATGTTGGCTTAGAATAATTATTTGCAGCTGCAGCCCACATTGATGTCAATGGTAATGACAAAATAACTAGGAGAAAACTGCATGTAGATAATAAGTTTTCTGATTGTGAAGTTAAGCAATAATTAATGATAACGAGAATTGATGGAATTAGCATAGTCTGTGAAGCCATGATTAATAAAATGTGAAAAGAGTCGAATTGCTTCAAGCCCAAAATTCGTCTTGTTCTTATTGCGAAAATTAACTTTATAACCAACAAGAAACTCATAATATTGACTGAAATTGAAAATAATATAAATGGAGTATTATCAACCCAATTCCCTTTTAATATTGTTTCATTACCTGTAACGAAAAGTCTGTAAAATGATCTGGCTGATAATGTAACACTATAAATATACAAACTCAAAGTACCAGTACCTAGTAATATGAGAAGTAAGCTCAATGCATAACCAATTTTACGAACTTCTGGTGATTTAAACATAATATAAACTTGATAAGTCATTGAAGTTTCAATTAAAGCAACAAGCATAATTTGACAAATATCTGATGCTAATACCACATTATACGAAGTCTTTAGCTTTGAATTTAAAAGATTGGTAAATCCGAATGTCAAAGATGATAGTGGGCCTAACTGATAACTTAGATATAGAGATGATCTTATTACCATTAATAAAAGTATGGTCTGGTTAAGGATGAATATAACGTTCTTTTTATTTTTGATAATGATCCACAGTAATAACATGAGTATCAAGCATGCACCTATAGCAACATTATAAACTGCACATTTTTTAAGGTTCAGTCTCATATAAGCGTCAAGTGTTGAAAACAGGACCAGATAAGTAGTGGTATTTAACCCAGGAATGGGAATAGAATAGCTTAGAATTAAATCTGCTGCATCAAAACTATCTGTATAAATTTCCATGATATTACTTAGAATATTATTTTATTTACATATTTAATCTTGATGAATGTTATATCTACTTAAATATCCCATCAATATTCTAAGGTCATTCCCAGACCATTGATTGCAAAATGATAAAATTACCACAACCCAAAGCGACTATATTTTTGTGTAATTTCTATTTTTCCTGTTTCTTCAATGTCTATGGTCTATTGTGTGCAATTGAAATGTCTTTTAAATATATTCTTTTACTCACAAGTAATAACCACTTTTTTAATCAATTTAATTATATACACATGGAATATCAATGATAACTTCAGTTTATGCAGACTTTTCCTTTACAGTTTAAATGAGCTATAATTCATTAAATATAAGATAACTCAATTAATTTTGTGTCATAAATACATTATTTAATTAATTTATGAATATTATATCCTGCATATATTAATTCTCCTAGAGGCCGACCGCCCTTTCATAATGATAAAATGCTAGAAAACTATGTCTGTGTAAAAATAGACAGAGTTTAGATAAGAATAAAGACAGATAAACACATATTATTACCAATAATATAGTAATTACAACTAGAAGCAGTTTATCTCAATAAATTTTATCATAGACAGAGAAAAAAAAACAAAATAACAGCTATTAGTAGAATGTCCAATACAGTCACACCTGATACAAAAGATGTGTCAATGGTAGATGTCTCTAATGCACAAACATCAGAGAATAATCAGGAAAGTGGACAACAAAATGGAAGAATTGATTCACTGCTTAGAAGAAAGTCTACTTTGATTTTAACCGATGACTCTTATGATCAAATGCACTTGGATAAGAAGGAAGGACAACAAAATGACAACAAAATGCATGTTGATCAACAAAGTAATCCGAATGAACCAAGCACTGGTCAACAATATAATCAACAACCATATGAATTACCAGACCCAAATGTGACTATTCCTGTAGATATAAAGTGGGTTCAAGGTGGTGAAAAGGTATACGTGACAGGTTCTTTTACTGGTTGGAGAAAGATGATTGGGTTGGTTAAACAACCAGATAACAATTTTTCTATTACATTGGGTTTACCAGTTGGAACTCATCGTTTTAGGTTTGTTATTGATAATGAATTACGTTTCTCTGATTTCTTACCTTCTGCTACTGATCAAATGGGAAATTTTGTAAATTATATTGAGGTGACAGTAGACCATGTGAGGGCATATTTAGAACAACAAGAAGAACAAGAACAATTAAATGCTCAAAATAATGCAAAGCCTTCCCGCAAACCATCAATATCTAGAAGTTCAAAGAGAGTAGATTCCATGTGGGGGTTGGTTAATGACGATGATGACATGGGTGATGGATATTCAAGGTACCATGATGATGAAGCAATGGATAATGCTGAGGGATTAAATTACATTACTGATATTCCACCTATTTTTACAGACACAAAGGTAATGGAACAATATTATATCGCAATTGATAAACAGGCTAAAAATCAAAATCAACTGCAATCATGGTTACATCCACCACAATTGCCGCCCCACTTAGAGCATGTTATTTTAAATAATTATAACTCAATGGATAAGGACAATAATTCAGGTGCTTTACCTATACCTAATCATGTGGTTTTAAATCATTTAGCGACAACAAGCATTAAGCATAATACATTGGCAGTGGCATCTGTGGTTAGATATAAAAGAAAATATGTTACACAGGTTTTATATGCCCCATTACAACAATAATTACCATTATTGATGATATTTTAGTGATGTTACTGGTCTAGAGTACGAAATACTAAGATCTTATTATTCAACATAAAATACACGTTTACTTCAGCAATAATTTAGTCTACATTAATAATATTTAGCAGTACAGATTAAATAATGTATTTTCTTTGAAGAATTTATAATTTTGATTCATGTATGGTCCTGTTAGTCGAATTGAAACTGAATTCAGAAACTATATTGATACACATAAAATATACCTCATAAACATAAAACATACATTATACACAGATAAGTATTTTGTTAGCATATTCTTTTTAATATCTGTCGTTACCACCACGGCCAGAAGAACCGTAAGAGTTATCATCGCCATAGTTAGATGAGCCATAAGAGTCGTTATTACCACGACCAGAAGAGCCGTAAGAGTCTGAATTACCAGAACCGTAGGAGTCTGAGTTACCAGAACCGTAGGAATCGTTGTTACCAGAACCGTAGGAATCGTTGTTACCAGAACCGTAAGAGTCTTTATTACCACGGCCAGAAGAACCATAGGAATTGTTGTTACCAGAACCGTAGGAATCAGTGTTGCTGGAACCATAGGAGTCTTTGTTACCAGAACCGTAGGAATCATTGTTACCAGAACCGTAAGAGTCTTTATTACCACGGCCAGAAGAACCGTAGGAATCGTTGTTACTAGAACCGTAGGAATCAGTGTTACTAGAACCGTAGGAGTCTGAGTTACCAGAACCGTAGGAATCGTTGTTACCAGAACCGTAAGAGTCCTTGTTACCACGGCCAGAAGAACCGTAGGAATCAGTGTTACCAGAACCGTAGGAGTCTGAGTTACCAGAACCGTAGGAATCGTTGTTACCAGAACCGTAGGAATCGTTGTTACCAGAACCGTAAGAGTCTTTATTACCACGGCCAGAAGAACCGTAGGAGTCTGAGTTACCAGAACCGTAAGAATCGTCGTTACCAGAACCGTAAGAATCGTTATCGTTCTTTCTGTCTTTATTGTCGTGACTACCGAATCCAAAAACCATTATTATTATTCAATTATTATCAATTGTAAAGTTTAATCAATTGTAAAATTTAATCAATTGTTAATTTATCAACAAATTACTGTTAAATCAGGCACATATCTGTACCTTATATAGTTTTTACTACACGATGACAAGCTAATTTGTAATTATTCAATTGTGAAAGATGGTTGCTCTGATATAATGCCAGTCTGTAATATGTGGGGCGTGACACCACATATGTGCCTGAAAATAATTCAAAAATCCCTCTTCTCCCGGCATCTATAACAGTGAAACGTGACATTAGGCATACATAGTGTACATCTAAATAGGAAAAATATAATTAGACACGAGTAGTCATGCGTCTTAAATTTCAAGTAGTCGAGTAGTATTTCAAAGTGGAGTTTGGCGAATATTGTCTATGGCGTACAAATTCGACCGATCCGCAATGCAACTGACAAAATACGTGATCGGTTGGAATATTTACGCTTTAAATAGGAGTAGTATAGAATAGCAACTAAAATTAACAATTATTATACTATTTAATTTGGTATTTCTCTATTTCCATTAATGATTTCTGTCAGCAGTACGCGGTTTAGCACGAATAATATTATCAACTCTTAATAACACTTCAGAAGCTTCAGCTGCAGATGAAACCACAGCCCTCTTCAATTTATAAGACTCGACAATCCCTAATTCCCTCATGTCGGCAACTGTACCATTGTTCAAATCTAATCCTGAAGTGGCCATACCGTTGTAAATAGCAGATCTTAATTTTGTGACCAATTCCGAAGAGTCGAATCCTGCATTGTCTGCTAAAATGGTTGGGAGTTGCCTTAAAGCTCTGGCAAATGACTCAATTGCTAATGACTTCTTGCCAACCACATTTGCAGCATTTTGCTCCACAGCCTTAGACATGATCATTTCAGAACAGCCACCACCTAAACAGGTCTTAGGTTCTCTTGTGGTTTGTGATAATACTGAGAGGGCATCGTGTAAGGATCTTTCAGCTTCATCTAAAACGTGCTCAGTAGCACCTCTCAAAACAATAGTACATGCTTCACCTGCAGCAACACCAGTGAATTTAGTAAACACATCTTCACCAATTAATATTTCTTCAATAGAATCGCAGTAACCTAATTTGACATTTTCTGGTGAATCAAAAGTAGAAACAACTTCACCTCCAGTAACAAGAGCCAATCTTTCAACACCATCAAAATCAGCGTGTTCAATAGAGTTAATCTTAGCATCAGTAAATAATTGTTCAGGGTAATCGTAAATCAATTGTCTATTAATAAAGACATTGGCCCCAAATTTCTTGATTTTCTCTATTTTAGCCTTCATTTTTTCTTTTTCAGCCTTTTCAAGTTCGGCTAATTTAGATGTAGAATCAACTTTAAACTTAGCACCAAAAACTTTAACCTTATCAGTATCCATTGATGTGTTTGCAATTAAAATCTTGGCATTTTCAATCTTCTTTGGTTGATTGATACCAAATTTCTTTTCTAAAATGAAACCTTCATCTAAAAACGAATCAGACAACTTACCACCAACCTTTTTTATAATTTGGATATTATTCAAATTTGTAGAACCTTTTAATCTCAAAATAGCATCGACAGCCAAATTTGAAAATTTTTCCTTATCTTGTGATAAGATTTTAGATGATAATGTAGTCTTAGCAATATTGAGTAAATCTTGCTTGAAAAGAGCTGGATCAGATGCATGGTCGACAGAGGCTTTGGTTAATGCTTCCAATGCAACATCACGGGCAATTCTGTAACCTTCAATAATGGTTTGTGGATGTATCTTCTTTTCAATCAATTTTTCAGCTTCTTTTAATAATTCAGCACTCAAAACAGTAACAGAAGTTGTACCATCACCCACTTCGTCATCTTGAACCTTAGATATATTAACTAAAACCTTAGCTGCTGGGTTATCTAATGGAATAGATTTCAAAATAGTAGCACCATCATTTGTAACTAATGACTTATCAATGTCAGATGAACTTTGTAATAATTTATCCATACCTTTTGGTCCTAATGTTGATTTAACCATATCACCTACGGCAATTGCTCCTACAAAGGCAGACATACGAGCATTTTCAGCTCTTTCTTCAGTAGCTTGATCTCCAAGGATTTGTACCGACATATTGTATATTAATGTATACAAACTCTGATTAGGTACAGAAATAACTAATGATAAACTTTTACTATAATTATTTAACGTGTATAATAAAATTGTGATGTCGAGAAGATTCGGTACTGTATATAATTGAAAATAAACATCCTATCAAAATAAGGCTACAATCTACAATTATTACTATAGTATGTCTGTAACAGGTAAAACAAAACCAAATATATTATCATAGTTTCTAGTTTTATGATATTGCAACTAATATTGTTATTTTATAGTACTAGTAAAATCCCGGGCATACGAGCCGCCGGATCATGTGACTAACAAAATTTTTTGATGAACAAATAAGAAATCTCACAGTGGTTGCTTACAATGAGGTAAAACTCTTAAATATAAACAGTGCTCTAGATAACTTTATTAGTGGTCAATTGGCAAATATTATTAGAAGAAGGATTTCTGAATAAGAAACCTTTTATCAATCTATATATATATTCATTATTTCAGTCGAAAGATAGCACAGCAAATTTTCATTGAAAATCTATCTAGATAGACATCGTAAAAGAAAGATTTTCAGATAATCGAGTGGGAGATGAAGATAGAACTGGATAATAATGGGACTTTGGTAGATAATACAGTGAGAAACGAGGAGGTAAAATACTCCACTTTAATTCACCAAACTAAACATGATTATCATCGCCTTTTTTCAAAATTGGATATTAATAGTAGCGGTGCAATTACTCTCCAAGAATTTAAGAGAGCATTGAAAAAATTAAATCATCCTATGAGTGGTAGAGAAGACTTAGAGAAAAAGATTTTTGATTCATTTGATTCCAATAAAGATAAAGTGATTGATTTCAATGATTTTAAAGCATATTTAACTAGTACTGATGATCAAATTTTAAAAGCATTTATTAAAATTGATGAAGATAACGATGGAAAATTAAATAAGAAGGACTTTGTGAAGTATTTAAAGAAAACATTAAACTTGAAGCCAACAGAATTTGATATAGATCTATTATTTAATAAGATGGACTCAAAGAACGATGGTTATATAACCTATGATGAATTCAGAGAATTTCTACTTCTAATGCCAAGAATTGGTGGATCAAGAATTAAAGCTGCTTTCACATACTATGTCGAAGAATTTGACTTGTCATCTGATGGTGATGTAACTTTGATTAACCAATTTTTAAATGGTTTTGGCTTTTTCTTAGCTGGAGGTTTATCTGGTGTTGTTTCTCGTACTTGTACTGCTCCTTTTGATAGAATTAAGGTATTTTTAATTGCTAGAACTGATCTATCTTCAACTGTATTACATTCAAAGGCAGAAATTGCTAAGCAAATTGCAAACGGCGCCAGTAAGCAAGCTATAGCTGAAGCCGAAAAGGAACTAAAAAGAGCTAAATTAGAAGCAGCAAGATCGGAGGCAAACTTAAAAACAATTAGATCACCAATCATACAGGCAGCAAGAACTATTTGGAAGCAAGGTGGATTTAGAGCATTTTATGTGGGAAATGGATTAAATGTTTTAAAAGTTTTCCCTGAATCTGCTATGAAATTTGGCTCTTTTGAAGCTACTAAAAGATTCTTAGCAAGAATTGAAGGTAAAAGTGATACATCGGAATTATCTAAAGTTTCTACATATTTAGCTGGTGGTATTGGTGGTGTATTTGCACAATTTACAGTTTACCCTATTGATACATTAAAATATAGATTACAGTGTTCTAACTTAGATTCCTCATTAAAAGGAAATGAACTTTTAATTAGAACTGCAAAGGATATGTATCGTGAAGGGGGGTTCAGAATTTTCTACCGTGGTTTATTATTAGGTATTAGTGGTATATTTCCCTATGCTGCTTTAGATTTAGGTACTTTCAGTACTATAAAGAATCATTTGATAAAAAGAGAGAGTAAAAAACTTGGAATAAAAGAAGAAGATGTTAAACTTCCTAATTATATGGTTTTAAGTTTAGGAGCAATGTCAGGAACATTTGGAGCTACTGTTGTTTATCCAATTAATTTATTAAGAACTAGATTACAAGCACAAGGAACATATGCTCACCCTCACACTTATACTGGATTTCGTGATGTATTAACGAAGACTCTTGCAAGAGAAGGGTTTCCTGGTTTATTTAAAGGTTTGGTACCAAATTTGGCAAAAGCAGCACCTGCTGTTTCAATTTCATATTTCATGTATGAAAATTTGAAGCACTTATTTGGATTGAATCATCATCTGAAATAAGTATTAAATTTAGAAAATTTTATTTGCATATAGTCATTTATTCTATCACACATATTTACATATTTACATATATCTCAAATGATATATTCATTTATATTGTGGAAATTTATAAGTTCAATAAGTCATATCACATATTCGGTATGTAAATCAAAACTGAATACTGAAAGGCTTACTTCATCAATATTTTTAAAATCTATAGAATTTTGATAATTATCAATCCTAATTATTTTTTTACTTGGGTTATCGATAGTCTTATTAATTCTGACCCAGTTGTAACCTATTTCTTTTGTATTTAAATTAATGGAATCATTGATTTCAAGGACTATCTTAAAAAAGTTGTCATTATTAATATCAACAGTATTATGACTCTTTTTAAGTTCATTAATATGCTCAAAAGTAATTGTTTTGAATTGATTATATATATCATTCCACGTAAGATTAGGCATCTCTAATATTGTTTCTGATGCATTGTCTTGATGCAAAAAATTAACGTTAGGTAATGCTTCACCCAAGTCTATAAAATCATGTAATTTAAAAGTATATTTTATCTTTTGTTTGAATGAATTAGTATTATATATTATTATAGATAACTTATAAACTTTACCTAACTCATTTTTCTTCAAAAGAATATGAAAAAAATTAATTAGAAACTCATCAATGTATTCATTTAATATAGGATTTCTAGACTTGTACACTATTAAATCAAATGACTTAAATTTGTTAAACTCTTCCTGACTATATATATCATTGTAGTAAAGTATTTGGTTTATCCAAACTATTAAGAATTCTTTTAAAGTATGAATTAAATTTTCTACTGAAAATGGCAACATAATTTTTGAATTTTTCATGTCCTTTAAAACGCGAGGATTTTCTTTATCTTAACTAAGAATTGCAGTCATCCACCATGGCCATTAAAAGTATTAATAAATCAGATGTTCAAAGAATTACTTCAGGGCAAGTAATAGTGGACTTGGTATCAATTGTGAAAGAATTAGTTGAGAACGCAATTGATTCTGGTGCAAATAAAATAGAAATATTATTCAAAAACAATGGCCTTGAATCCATTGAGGTTATAGATGATGGCTCTGGTATCGATAAAGAAGATTTTAAGAATATATGTATGAAACATTGTACTTCAAAGTTATCATCATATGAAGATTTACATGGGGTAAATACATTAGGGTTCAGAGGTGAAGCACTAAGTTCGTTATCTGCTATTTCCAATGTAAAAATAATAACATGTACAAAGAAAGATCTTCCACGAGCCTCAGAATTAGAATTTAACTCTATGGGACATTTGATTAGTGAAAAAAAAAAGATTGGAGGTAATAAGGGTACTACAGTTTGTATTAAAGATATCTTTTACAATTTGCCAGTAAGAGCTAAAAATTTACAAAATAACATAAAACGAGAATTCAGTAAAGTTATGACATTCTTAACCAACTACTTAATTATTTATCCTAATATAAGGTTCTCAATTTACAACGTTAATAAAAATAATAGAAAAAACTTAATTTTAGGTACTATAGGAACCAAAAAGGCAACTATTTTGGATAATTTGGTTACTATTTTTGGGAGCAATGGTTCATATGGGTTTGTTCCAGTTGAAATTGAAGTAAATGATATAGAAGCAAAGTTCAAGTTGGCTAATGGAGTATATCCAACTTTAAAAACACTTAATATTAAATTTGAAGGCTATATTTCAAACTCATCGTTTGGAATGGGACGATCCTCTGCAGACAGACAATTTTTATACATTAATAAGAGACCAATTGTTCTAAAAAAATTTTTGAAGACTATTAATGAAGTTTATAAAACTTTCAACCATACTCAAATACCTGCTGTAATTTTAAATATTAATATTGAACCAGAATTCTTGGATGTAAATGTGACGCCTGATAAAAGAACTGTTTTGATTCATAATGAAGATTTAATTAATGAATTATTGAGAAATGAATTGACAAAGTTTTATGATAGCCAAGGAAATACTATCCCTAAGAACCACCAAAAAGAAATTTCCTTTATTTCTAATGATAATAAATCAAATATAAAGACTATTCAAACAAATTTTAAAGAATTAAGACAAAATCAGTTAGTATTAGAGAAAATCCTGCAATCTAAAAATACATACCCTGAGAGCAAAGCAATAGAAGTGAATGAAAAAGTTGATAAAGTTGATGAAAAAGTTGATGAAAATGCTAAGGACAATTTTGATGTTGAAGATACAAAGGAAAAAGAAGAACATGAACATGAACATGAACATAAAAATGTTACTGCCAATACTAATGTTGAAGAAAGTGAAATTTATCAAGATAAAATTGATCTTAATGCAACTAATAGTAAATTTGAGAAAGTTAATAAGTCAAGAGATAAAATTAGTAAAAATACTATGGAGTATAATGCTAAAACAAGTGATATTTCAAAAAATATTGTGAAATTAATTGATGCGACAGAAAATAACCACCCAAATGATACAAAAAAGACAGAAAGTAGTAATAACTCAGATATTATAAAATCGTATCATGAAGATTTATTTTCTTCTAATAATGCACAGTTTACATCCAGTTTATCAACTACCAATGAAACATGTTTAGAACCTATTAACGACTCTAGTAAACACGTTTCAAAAAATAACGAAACTACTGATAAACTTTTTGTGGATGAAATAGGCTATGATTTTGAATCAAATGAATATCAAAAGAGTCCTGATAAAGATAAAAATTATTCTTTAAAGATCACAATAGGCGATGACAGCTTTGAAGAGCGACTTCCAAAGAGAGCAAAAATAAGCACACCAGCAAAAAAAGCAAGAACTCTGTACAATAAGCAAAATCTAAGTAAATCTGAAGTCCATTGTCTTTCCTCTTTTATGAACATTCGATTAAGCAATATTAACCCCAATTTATTAACTTCACATCTACTTGATAGCAAAAAAAGTTCAAGCAAACCAAAAGTTGACAGTATATCATCTAAAGATGCGGAAGAAAAATTATCATATATAATTTCCAAACTGGATTTTTTAAAAATGAAGGTAATTGGCCAATTTAATTTGGGATTTATATTGGTTACGTTAAATTCATCAAATAATCTATTTATTTTAGATCAGCACGCTTCAGATGAAAAATTTAATTTTGAAAAACTTACGAAATCAACAGACTTTCAAAGTCAACCATTAGTGCTCCCAAAAACTATAGAATTAAATGTTATGGATGAAATAGCTGTCTATGAAAATATAGATGTTTTTAAACGAAATGGGTTCAATATCCGATTTGACGAAGAAAGTTTACCTGGTCAACGCATTAAATTACTTGCTTTACCTATGCTGAAAAATACTATTTTTGATATTAATGACTTTCATGAATTAATTCATTTGGTTAATACTAATACTTCATTGTCTAATCGATTTGTAAAGTGTTCAAAGATTAGATCTATACTTGCAATGAGAGCATGTAGAAGTAGTATTATGATAGGTCAACATCTTAACAGAAAAGCTATGCAAAACGTAGTAACAAACTTGCATACACTTGAGAAACCATGGAATTGTCCTCATGGAAGGCCTACAATGAGACATTTAATTGAGTTAAAAGATTGGCCAACTAACAATTTCGATTACGAACTTTAGTTTTGCATCCATTAGATTGCGCGGAGACACCTCCGCAAGTTAGTTTCAAATTGATTAAAGCGTGTATAGGTGAATTTATATGAAATTCACGATAAACATTTAACTATAATTAGGACACTGACATATACATTTATTTAACTTTAAAGCAATAATTAATATCTATACAATATACAAATATAATAATTTATTGAAATATTTTTAATTCAGGAAATACTTTAATTTTAATTTACTATTTTCTATTCTCAAATTAACTTTATAGAAGAAACAACTAGAAAACATTTATGAATAATTTATCTAAGAGGAATACTGAGAGGAAGAGCAGAAGAACCCATAAAAACTCAAGAGATGGTAAGTTTTATTTTTTTTTTTGTTTAAATTTTTTGTTCAAGTCATGTTACTAATTTCATAGGTTGTCCTAACTGTAAAGCTAAAAGGATAAAATGTTCTGAAGAACTTCCAGCATGTCACAACTGTATAAAAAAAAATTATAGGTGTGGTTATTTAGATTTTTCTGTTGAAAAACTAGAGCATTTAAGAAAGAAGAATGAAAAAAAATTATTAGAATCACAGCAAGCACTTTATTTACCTATTCATTCCCATCATCAACGTATACATTCAAATGAAACAGTTACTAATCCTTTACAAAATTTTACTAATGAACCAAATCTTTTGATTGGTGATCAGAATCCCCACCCCATTATTAATCAACATTCACATATACACCAAAATAGGTTATTACCTAAACTTCCTGATCATGATACTAGCCCCAACCAACCTTGGAGTCAATTAACAAGTAAAATTGATAACCAAATATCAAATACGCAAAACTTTCAAGCAATTGAAAATTTGAATGTTACAAATATTCACCAAAATACAGGATGTGAAACTAATCATCACAATTATTATGATAGTAGTGGTCAACAATCATATCAAAATATAATTCAAGAACCAATTGCAGATATTAACTCTAGAATAAGTTCTCAAAAAGAAGAATTAGTTAATGCATTTATTTGGGAATCTTTCAATAGAGTTTTGGACCCACCTAATACTAGTTTTGACCCCTTGGCAGCTCCCCCTAAAACAACAGTTGAGGAGATATTTGATTTTAATAACATAAAACTAAGCTTTAATAATCTTATAAAGCCAAATATTGATATATCAGGTGATTTTGATTATGATCAACAAAGGGGCTGTATTCAAAGTAAAATTTTACAAAATACGGATAATAGTACAGTGAATTTAAATCCATTGCCAAATGCTGTTGTAAAAAGGGCTATATTTCCAAAACTAAAGATAGAGAAAAATGAATTTGTGAATCATTACTTGCAAATAAATCCTATGGATCTTAAGCAGTTAACTAATTACAATTTTGAAGTAACTTACTCCCCTATATGGAGTAATCTGGAATATGATAGAATTTGGAGTTCTGTCTATAAGCAAGCCGAAATATTAAATATTTATTTCTGTTTCTTTATAGAACGATCATTGAATGTCCTAATCAAGAAATATAACTCGTCTATAGGTGTTGAGTCATTCTCAAATGAGAGTCTTGATTTAGAACTTTCTGATCATTCAATTTCGCCCTCGTCCAGCATATTTTCAAGCAAAGATTTAATTTTGCTTACTCGAATCTCTTATTTTTACTACGGTGATTTAATTAAGGCTATTAGAGAATCTCTTACAAAGATTAACATAGAATATAGCACAAAAATATCATTATTTAGTTCCTGGTCAACATTTTTACAATTGCATGGATCTGTTGAAACCCTATGCTTGATGCTTGGTGGAACTAGTTCCTTGTTTTTGAAGATAGTAAATGAATCTCACGTATATAATGAAATCACACCTACAATTAGATTTTGCATCAATCTTTTAAATGATCATACATCTTATTGTTTGGTTCCTGACTATAATTTCAGTGTTATTGAAGACCTTTATGATGATTTACGTGAGTTCAAATTATTTTGCTATAATAATCAAGATCTTACTTCGGCGAAAAATTCGTTAGTCATTATGAATTTATTAAAACTTGAACATTTCTTAAAAGGTCTTATTAATAATTATTATCCTAAAATTAAACGTATTAATGAGTACTACAAGTATTTAAATAATATCAGGGATAACAGTAATAATATATACTGTATTTCTTTTACATTATTATTTGAATTATTAGTTGAGTGGTTCGATATTCTCCCCTCTGAGTTAAAGTCCTTAAGTAGCCATGCTACTCCTTTAAGGAAAACATTTTATTTGTTCTTTACAGCCATTGGAAAGACTTTAATCAATGTATTTAGTTCTATTAGAACACTAATGATTGTTGATTTATGTGATATGTTTTTTCCTAAAGTCGAGATGAATTATGCGTTATATCACTTTGATCAGGGTCTGTTGACTAATGCTCAATATGATTACCTTTCGACATTATCTGTAAAGCTTATGAGAAATATAAGCTTTTTCAATAGCCGATTGTCATTATACGCTTATCATTTGGCAAATACTACAGTATTGGATGAAGAATACGTTCACTTTTATAAAGAAGTATCAAAAGTCACAGAATATAAAGACACCATTAGGTTTGTTCCTAAAAAATTGAAAGTTGATGAAGTAATGTTGGAAAATTTTTCATTAGAACAGCCATTTAAACTTTGTCACTATCCAACCTTTGATATTTTCAAACAGCACAATTTCCCGAAATATACATCAGATCATCACGTTGAGTTGAAAATAGATATTAGCACTATCGACTTAAATTCAGGTATTTTAATGTCTGATTATGATGCTAATCCTCTTATTACAGAATATAAAAAGTTCACTTATAAAACATGGAAATCAACTGGTATATCAATCGAGGATATGCGGCACCGAATGCAAATTCTTCATTCCGGAAGAAATGAAATTAGTAGAGGTGTCAAATTTAATTTATATGGTGAAAGTTCATGATAAATACATAGAAAAGATTTTTTAGTAATTATAATGTATTATGTAATTTATGTGTATTTTTTTGTTAGCTTTACAAATTAGATTAAAAGTTTGTAGTTTTGTACAAATTCCACAGGGTTTATGACCGATAATATTTCATCTAATTTGGAGGCAAGTCGGAGTTATAAAACTACTCGCGGAAGTTTTAGGAGCTCTTTTATTAGATCTTTCTTCATAAAGAACTACATGGATTCTGTCAAAAAGGTAGGCGAAAAGCCTGTTATAAGGCGTAGGAAACATAAGAATTCTAAATTAGGATGTCCAAATTGTAAAAAGAGAAGGGTCAAATGTTCGGAAGACCTTCCAAGTTGTATGAATTGTATTAAACATAAAGTGAGATGCGGATATTTAGACTACACTGAAGATCAACTTAGAGAGTTAAGACAACAGTTACTGATAAATGAGTTAGACGAACAAGGTGAAAGACAACAGCTGAAACAAGGAGGCATTAATATGAATGTTTCAGATAACGCGATCTCATCTTCAATACCTGACGTAATTCCTGATACAATATCTGGTGTCATCCAACCTTCGTTTAATGAAATTAAATATAAAAATACTACAAACAGAAATGTAGGTCTCTCTGCTGGTACAAACGATGTGTTAAATTTACAACAAACCTCAATCATTCAAATATTTGATACACTATTAAATACTTCTATGGACAATACATCACCTATTATTTATCCAATCTATACCATATCAAATAACACCCATATTCCTTCAGAACATGGCTTAATACAGAGTGTTAACTTTAATGATAATAAAAACATTATCAACTCAAACCAAAAAATTAGTTCGTTAGAGATACATCATACAAATACCCAAAAAAGATTGCCTGGCTCAATAGTATCAAATTTAAAATTTAAAATAGCCCCTCAATCTAATATTGATCATACTGCTGTTTTAGTAGATATGGTAAAAAAATTACAAGCATCAATATTGCAAGGCTCTAGTTCGTTGGGAAATATTAGGTTCCTTTTTGATGCTTGGATTAATTCTTTCTTTGACCTATCTCATCATTCAAGTGTTATGTTTAGTTGTATGTTAAACCTAACAACAAATTATTTGATAACGGCATCATATAAACCATCCAACTTGAATTATGCAGATTTAGTAGGCAAAACGAAACTTAAGAATTATTTTTTAGTTTCATCAATTAAACAATATGCAAAAGTAATCAAGGGATTGAGACTTCTCCTTAATAGTAATACAAATTCACACTTATGTTCGCTGGTCTCGTATATACTATTGTTGATGTCTATTTATGATCCTGAAGCCACTCTTCATTCATTAAATTGTTTTAGAGATGGGTTATTTGGTGTTTTAACTTATAACATAAATCTGGCACAAAAAAATACTTTTAAGGACACTTTATTGAATACTGCACATTTAAAATTGATGATTAATGTTGTAAGATCTGTATACTCGCCAGAATATGATCCAACCTTTTTATTTGAATTTAAGAGTACCTTGGAAAGATTTGGATGTTTATTAAATGAAGCTCTGGAAGTTTCTAATAATGATACACTTACATTTGTTCACAATAAGTATAAGGAGTTATTGGCTTATACAGATGATACTGTTAATAAATATGAACCGATTATTAATAATAACTTGTCCAATATAGATATTCAACAACAAACATTATTTGAAATGCTTTATAGGTGGGTTAGGTTTTTTCCACCTCAGTTATGTGTTGTTCGGTCAACTTCAGATCCTTTTGAGTTGTTACTTTATTTATTCTTTAAAGCCATGACAAAGTCATTATATGCTATATTTCCACAAATAAAGTACTTCTTTTTAAGAGATTTTGACAGTCCCCTTATGTTAGATTTGTACGTTTCGACAGACAGCTATAACATTTATGATAAGAGTATAGAATCACCTATCAATTGTTGTACACCAATAGAACATTATGAGAAAATAAAACCAGAGTTTAAAATAATAGCCTCCTATTTAATTAGAATGATAACCTTCTTCCTGAAAAGAGTAGAAATAATATATAAATTAACTGTATTTGGAGAGAAGAGTCAATTGAACTTTCCTATTGCTGATGAGAGAAAATGGCGTGAGGGAATTAAAGACATATATAAAGCTCGAAAAGAATTTGCTATTGTAACTGGTATTTCAGAAGTGCCTATTAAATCATTCAAGCGCACATTAATCAAGCCATATCACTTTCCAAGTGTTTCAGAAGAGTCACAGGTTCAAATTGATCAAGCTAATGATGAAGCAGAGATTGACTTTTTGACATTAAAATTATCGGGATTATTAGAGCAAGATTTTAATATTTAAATTACATTACATAGAGATATAGGGCTTTGCGAATGAAGCGAAATACGTATTATAATCGATTTATCTATTTTCACGTGATTATTTGTCAGTTTTATTTTGGATATAAGAAATTCAATCGTATTCGTTATTCTAATACTTTAATGGAACAAGATATTGAAGAATATAAGGCATTGACGTCGACACTTCTGGCATTTTACAACTACCATAAGTACGAATATGAACAAATTGTCAAACCAAGATTAATAAAGTTTGAGTCATTATCAGAAGAAGAGCGTCAGCTTATTCCCTGGTATCCAACACATACAGAACACTTAAAAATGTGTATCAATATTAATGAAGAATTTACGAAAAGATTGGCTCTATCTATTTCCCAGGATTGGGGTGTCTCATCAAATCCTAGTGACTGGACACCATGTACTAATATGGAGTATGATAAAGTCAGATCAACTATGTTGCAAATTGCACGCGAATGGAGTTCTGAAGGAGAGGAAGAAAGAAATATTGTTATTAACAGGATATTGAAAGATGTAACAAAGCTTTATCCTGATAATCGTTCTCAAATCAAGATCTTAGTTCCAGGGTGTGGTTTAGGTCGTTTAGTGCTAGACTTTGTTAAGGAAGGTTATTGGTGTCAAGGGAATGAGTTTAGTTACCATATGCTTTTAGCATCGAGCTTTGTATTGAATCATTCTAGTTTTGCACATGGTAATTCTATATTCCCTTATCTCCATAAAGCTTCACATTTAGTTAAAAGATTGAATCAAATTAGACCAGTGACGTTCCCCGATTATAACCCACTGGATATTCATCAATACACTGAAAAATCATCAGTCAGGTTTGATGATCTTATGTCAATGGCAGCAGGCTCTTTTACTGATTTGTATGGACCTCCAGGACTTCAACTTTCAGAAACATATTCAAATGATCCTAATGCGGAAGTATTTAGAAGTCAAAATAAGGAATCTTATGATATTTTGGTTTCATGTTTCTTCTTAGATACTGCCTCAAATATAATTGACTATTTGAAGACTATATACTATTGTCTAAAGCCAGATGGTCGTTGGGTTAATTTTGGGCCATTATTATGGCATTTTGAAGACAATTACAATACTCAAAATGTGTATAGAAAATTAGAGAATGGTGAATTCAAATCAGTACCTTCAATAATGAAAGGTTTAGAGTTATCTAAGGAAGACTTAATAGAACTCATAAAATCTATCGGGTTTGAGTTTGAAAGTCATGAATCTGATATTGAAACTACATATTGTGGTGATACAAAATCCTTAGGTTCTTTCGTTTATAAATGTGAGTATTGGGTTTGTGTGAAGAAAAAATAGAGCTCAATTGTGGTAGTGCGCTTACCTAAGTATTTCTGAGATAAAGATATTGTCTAAAATACATAGTATCCTTGTCGTATTTTAGTCATTTATAATACATAAAGACATTAATTTGATACATCGTTATTATTTTAAAAAAATCATATAAATATTGAATATGTCAGGATCTACAACGTCAGTAAAGTTGGTTTTACTAGGAGAGGCTGCGGTTGGTAAATCTTCATTGGTATTAAGATTTGTCAGTAATGATTTCCAAGAGAATAAGGAACCAACTATTGGTGCTGCCTTCTTGACTCAAAAGTGTACTATTGGGGAGCGTACTATAAAGTATGAAATTTGGGACACTGCAGGACAAGAAAGATTTGCGTCATTGGCACCAATGTATTACCGAAACGCACAAGCAGCACTTGTTGTATACGATATCACTAAACCTGCTTCATTCATTAAGGCTAGGCAGTGGGTTAAAGAGCTACATGATCAAGCTTCTAAAGATATAACAATTGCATTGGTTGGGAATAAATATGATTTGGTGGAAGATGATAATAGCATTGATGATAGTTTAAGAAAAGTCAGCATAGAAGAAGGACAAACCTTGGCGGATGAAGAAGGATTATTGTTTTATGAAACTAGTGCTAAGACTTCGTATAATGTTAACGAAGTATTCGTTGGAATAGGAAGCAAAATCCCAGTGGCAACTCCAGAAGATGATGCCACAGCCCCCAACGGAGAAGGAAGAATTGATTTGACTTCTAATGCAAACTCACTGAGTTCTGGTTCTGGTGATTGTGCTTGTTAAAATTCATATACTACTTAAACTCATTCCATTATAGTCTTCATTACGATTAGTTTTCAATAAATGTTTAACAGTAACGTCAATTTTTAGTCATCTATAATCGCGACTATAAATTTGTCGAAATATTGTAAAAATACCTTATATATATAGAACTATAACTAATATGTCTGTGACTTTAAAAATTGCTTACGTTCCTGAACACTTTGCTACTCCATTATTCTTGGCCTACGAACAAAAATTTTTCCAAGCCGATGGAATTAATCTTGAGTTTGTACCAGTTCCTGAAGGCACTGGTCGTTTAATCAATTTGTTAAATGCAAAGGAAGTTGACATTGCCATTGGTTTAACCGAAGGTTTTATTGCTGATGTTGCTAAGGGTAATGACCAATACAAGATTGTAGATACTTATGTTGAATCACCATTATGTTGGGCTATCAGTACTGGTTACAACAGAGATGACATTACCAAGGCTGAAGATTTGACAGGAAAAAAGATTGGTGTTTCCAGAATTGGATCTGGATCTTATATTATGAGTTTTGTTTTAGGTAATAAATTAAAATTCCCAGAGCCTTTTTTCAGTGGCTTCCCAACTTTATCTAATTTCAAGAACTTAAGAGACTCTGTTAACCACACTTTTGAAGATAAAGAAAAGTACAGTGATGCATTCATGTGGGAGCATTTCACTTCAAAGAAATACTACGACTCAAAAGAAATTAAGAAAATTGGTGAAATTTACACACCATGGCCATCTTGGGTTATTACAGCAAACATTGAAACATACAATACTAAAATCGATGTTGTCAAGTCCTTTATCAAGAACTTAAACAAGGGTGTTGCTTATTTCTTACAAAATCCCGATATCGCTACCAACTGGATAGCTACTAACTTGGATTACACTAAAGAAGATGCTAATGAATGGTTGAAAACAGTACAATTCAATCAAAAGTTAGGTGAAGCTGAAATAAATTGGGAAAAGGTTGTCCAGAATACTTCTAGTATCTTAAAGACTGCAGGAGTTTTATTAGATGATGATGCAACTATAGCCAAGAGATTAGAAGAGGGTGTCATTAGAAAGCTTACTTGATACAATAGTTCATAGCAATTGATATTATTAATGTATTTCCGTTCCTCATATCCATAGTTGTAGCCTTAAGTACGGTTTTTAATTGTGACTCGATCTACTTTCTTTTTGACTCCTTCCCATATCCAGTCAATTAACCTAACCAATACTACGCATTCTTTTGCTATCAATACTTCCCATGGCCCGAAAATATGTCAAACGGCCGACAATCGCGGCCGATACCGCCTTATCAGGTTCATATCTCCCTGTCGCTAAAATCCGAAGCATCTGAAGCTAGTAAATATCGATGATGCAGGTAACCGGATAATGGCACCAAGATATATAAATAGTAGTCTGCTGATAATGAATTTTCAAACATAGAGGTGATATATCATATATAGTATAATTTACAATGACAAAAAATTATTCATCATTAGAAGGAGTTGAAATATTAGCACCAATTGCAGATAAACCACAATATGACGATTGCAAAACTACACAAGCGGATATATTAACCAAAAATGCCTTGTCTTTTGTTGTTTTATTACACAGAACTTTCAATAATACAAGAAAGGAATTGTTAGACAACAGACTAAGGGTCCAGGATGAAATCGATTCTGGAAAGCCATTACATTTTTTGCACGATGAAGTCTCTAAAGCCATTAGAAACAACCCTACATGGCAGGGTGCTATTCCAGGTAAAGGCTTGGCAAATAGACGTTCTGAAATTACTGGTCCTCCCGAAAGGAAGATGGTAGTCAATGCTTTAAATACTCCTGTCAAAACTTACATGGCTGATTTTGAGGACAGTTCTGCACCAACTTGGAAAAATGTTCTTGACGGCCAAGTTAATTTATATGATGCCATTAGAAATCAAATTGATTTCACACACAGAGACAATGGTAAATACTACAAGGTTGATAGAAGTAAAGAAAATCCAGTATTAATCGTGAGGCCTAGAGGATGGCACATGGTTGATAAGCACATTCTTGTCGATGGAGAGCCAATTAGTGCCTCGATACTTGATTTCGGTTTATATTTCTTCCATAATAGCCAAGAATTGATTAATCAAGGATTTGCTCCATATTTTTATTTGCCAAAGATGGAACACCATTTAGAAGCAAAACTTTGGAATGATATTTTTGACATTTCACAAGATATTCTATCCATACCAAGAGGTACCATTAGAGCCACTGTTTTAATTGAAACTCTTCCAGCTGCATATCAGATGGAAGAAATTATTTATCAATTAAGAAATCACTCTGCTGGTTTAAACTGTGGTAGATGGGATTATATTTTTTCTACTATCAAGAGGTTAAGAAATGACCCTACCAAGGTCTTACCTGATAGGGGATCTGTCACAATGACTGTTCCGTTTATGAATGCATATTGTAAGTGCTTAGTAAATATTTGTCACAGAAGAAAAGTTCATGCAATGGGAGGTATGGCTGCTCAGATTCCAATCAAAAATGATGACAAGGCAAATGGTATTGCATTAAACAAAGTTTATACCGATAAATTAAGAGAGGTTACAATGAAATTTGATGGCACTTGGATTGCACATCCAGCTTTGGCATCTATAGCAAATGATGTTTTCGACGAATATATGCCTACACCAAATCAAATTCATATTGTCCCTGAATTAAATGTTACTGAGGAAGAATTATCTGATACCACTATTGAAAATTGCCAGATCACTACTAATGGTATAAGAGAAAACTTATATATTGCATTATGTTACATTGAATCCTGGATTAGAGGAATTGGTTGCGTTCCTATTAATAACTTGATGGAAGATGCAGCTACTGCAGAAGTATCTAGATTACAGTTATATACATGGGTTACCCATAAGGTTACATTAGCTGATATTAAAAAGAAGATTACACCAGATTTGGTTACAGAAATATTGCATGAGGAAGCTGCAAAATTAAGCAAAAAGTTTGGCAACGGTAACAAGTTCGATATAGCCTCAAAATATCTTGAACCGGAAATCAGAGGTGAAAGCCTTTCTGAGTTTTTAACAACTTTAGTTTACGACGAAATTGTTACTATTGGAAGTCCAATCGATTTGTCATTACTTAAAGATTAATTGATTTATTATTTTATTTATTTTACTTTATTTTAAATATATATTACTATATCCAATTGTTTGTAATTTTGCACTTGCTCATGTGAGTAATGCACCTGAATCTTTTATACGCGTCATTGATTTAAAAGAAACAGTTTATAATGTATTAGTAAAAATATAAGCATATAAATATATTTATTTATTTATTTATTTATAAGATTTGGTTTATGATTAATCGCAATTTAATATCTTTCAGATTATAGCAAAGAAATATGTCATATTATTCAAGTCTAAAATCGGTATTTCATAAGCTCTCACAACTTGATGCAGAAAGAGTAAATGAGGGCCTTGAAGATCCAGTCAATTCAGAATGGTCATTGGCATCTGCCAGAGATATTAGTAGTCGGGGAAGAAATAGATACAGCAATGTTTTAACATGGGAAAAATCAAGAGTAAAACTTCCAGTAAAACGGCAATATTCTGACTATATAAATGCATCATATATTACTATAGACGATAAGCTTCGTTATATCGCTTGTCAGGGCCCGTTGAATAAGACTATCCATCACTTCTGGTCTATGTGTTATAATGAATCAGAGATTCAAGGAACAGATTCTATTTTAATTGTAATGGTTACACCATTAATTGAAAATGGAATAGTTAAATGTAGTAAATATTGGCCTGATGAAGAAACACCTAGTTTTAATTTAAACTCTCTATTATCTTCTGATGGTATTACAATTCCAGGATTAACAGTTAATTTTAAATCCAGCATTAATTATGATCAAGATTCATTAATCCTTAATACCTTTGAGTTAATCTCCAACGATAAAAAGAAAACTGTGTATCATATTCATTATTATAATTGGACCGATGCAGATAAGCCATCTTCTGCTGATCCATTATTTTCTGTTTCAAATTTAGTCAAGGAAATCCAGAATAAAGAGGAAAAAGAATTAGTTCCTATAGTTCATTGCTCTGCTGGTGTTGGGAGAACAGGTACTTTCATTATTTTTGATCATATTGTCAATAAAAGAATTGGAATTACTGAAGAAATAGAAGATCCTGTGTTATATATACTTTTTCAACTCAGAAAATGTAGAATGTTAATGGTACAAACTTTTAGTCAATTTAAGTTTCTTCATGACTTTTCTGAGAAGTTCTTTAAGCAATAATTCTTAATTATTTAGAGATTACTATCTATAGCTTTAATGACATTGTAATTATTTGATTTTATTCAATTTCATATATACGCAATCTGCTGTTGCAAAAAAAAACACTTATTATTTATTACTTACTTGTATAATATACAATGAATTCAGCCAAAAAACATACGTATGTTGATTTAAATGATTTGAGGGATGCATCTTTGGATGTTAGATCTACTGAGATAGTTCTCCGTGATAATTTATCCGAAGTTATAAATCAACAAGATGTGCAACAGAAAGTAATTTCAGCAAAACTGTGTATGATAAATAAATTAATTCTACTACAAGATAACATCTATATAAAATTCACTAGGTTTGGAAATGGTGGGAAAGAAATAGGATCACCATTTTCTAAAAACCAGATATCAGAAAGAGATAGTTTGATGATGTGCTTAGACACTAGATCAATGCGTTCATTTTTATTTAATATGGCCAAATCCTACAAGTCATCAATTCTAAGCGCACCTGATGAATATGATGACTTAAATAACTCGATAGTTATTACAATTAGAAAGATATGTGTAGGCAAATGGAAAATACATTTAGCTACATCGTGTAAATTGTTACTTGATGAAACTATCAATCAACTTTTATTCTGTCAAAGTCATCTTGATTATATTTTGGTAATAGGGTCCAGTATTATGTGTGCAAAACTAACTCTGAAAGCCAATTGCTCAATATTGCCGGTTATACTTGGAGGTTTTATGGGTTTTAAAGTATCCAATGGTCATATAAATTTCTTTAAAAATATTGCCAGGGTATCATCCCTGATGACTCCGATACATAGCAATGGAAGTCCTATAATAGTGTTTACCGCAATTAAGCCGCAAAAAATACTCAAATCAAAAAGAACAATCATCACCAAACATAAATCCATTATCCGTTATTTACAGTTCTCGAAACGTGAAATTGCCTGTATTATAGGCCGAAAGGGTTCGAGGTTAACAAAAATTAGAGAAACTACTGGTTGCAATATCAAAATCTTACCCCTACTGCATGATATTATAAATACTATGCTCAGTAAAGATATCATTCAGACTATTACCATATCCGGAACACCCGATTCAGTCGAGATGGCCATCGCCACGATTAGCGACACCATAAATCGTTATCGAAATAGCTCAACCAAGTTCATTTAAATTTCTTTTATTGTAGGCGGGTAAGTCTACTCATGAGTTAATCCCATACCGTTGCGGATGTTTGAGTATGCCCCAACGTCAAATTTTTCTTTTTGTGTAATCATCTAGGTAATGCGAGAAGGTCTTACTGTGAAAATTTTTCTCAGTCGTATTTAATTAACTGAATATCTTGAAAAATTTTATATTCTTTTTGTTCGTCTATACAACAAATTAAATTTTAAAAATGGCTGACGGTGTTTTCCCAGGTGCTATCGGTATCGATTTAGGTACTACTTACTCTTGTGTTGCTACTTACGACTCTGCTGTCGAAATCATTGCCAACGAACAAGGTAACAGAGTTACTCCATCTTTCGTTGCTTTCACCAATGAAGAAAGATTAATTGGTGATGCTGCTAAGAACCAAGCTGCATTAAACCCAAAGAACACTGTCTTCGATGCCAAGCGTTTAATCGGTCGTGCTTTCGATGATGAATCTGTTCAAAAGGATATCAAGACCTGGCCATTCAAGGTTATCGACTCTAACGGTAACCCACAAATTGAAGTTGAATACCTTGAAGAAACCAAGACTTTCTCTCCACAAGAAATTTCTTCTATGGTCTTAACCAAGATGAAGGAAATTGCTGAAGCCAAGATTGGTAAGAAGGTTGAAAAGGCTGTTGTCACTGTTCCAGCTTACTTCAACGACGCTCAAAGACAAGCTACCAAGGATGCTGGTGCCATTGCTGGTTTAAACGTTTTACGTATCATTAACGAACCAACTGCCGCTGCTATTGCTTACGGTTTAGGTGCTGGTAAGTCTGAAAAGGAAAGACACGTCTTAATCTTCGATTTAGGTGGTGGTACTTTCGATGTTTCCTTATTAAACATTACTGGTGGTGTTTTCACTGTTAAGGCTACTGCTGGTGACACTCACTTAGGTGGTCAAGATTTCGATACCAACTTATTAGACTTCTTCAAGAACGATTTCAAGAAGAAGACTGGTTTAGACATCTCTGACGATGCCAGAGCTTTAAGAAGATTAAGAACTGCTTGTGAACGTGCTAAGAGAACCTTATCTTCTGTTACTCAAACTACCGTTGAAGTTGACTCCTTATTCGAAGGTGAAGACTTCTCCGCTAACATCACCAGAGCTAGATTCGAAGACATCAACTCTGCTTTATTCAAGTCTACTTTAGAACCAGTTGAACAAGTCTTAAAGGATGCTAAGATCTCTAAGGCCAACGTTGACGAAGTTGTCTTAGTTGGTGGTTCTACCAGAATTCCAAAGGTCCAAAAGTTATTATCTGACTTCTTCGACGGTAAGCAATTAGAAAAGTCTATTAACCCAGATGAAGCTGTCGCTTATGGTGCTGCTGTTCAAGGTGCCATCTTAACTGGTCAATCTACTTCCGAAGACACCAAGGACTTATTATTATTGGATGTTATTCCATTATCTTTAGGTGTTGCTATGCAAGGTAACGTTTTCGCCCCAGTTGTTCCAAGAAACACTACTGTCCCAACCATTAAGAGAAGAACTTTTACCACTGTTGCTGACCACCAAACTACCGTTCAATTCCCAGTTTACCAAGGTGAACGTGTTAACTGTTCTGAAAACACTTTATTAGGTGAATTCGACTTAAAGAACATCCCACCAATGCAAGCCGGTGAACCAGTCTTAGAATCTATCTTCGAAGTTGATGCCAACGGTATCTTAAAGGTCACTGCTGTTGAAAAGTCTACTGGCCGTTCCGCTAACATCACCATCTCCAACTCCATTGGTAGATTATCTTCTGAAGAAATCGAAAAGATGATCTCTGATGCTGAAAAGTTCAAGTCTTCCGATGATGCTTTCGCCAAGAGACACGAACAAAAACAAAAATTAGAAGCTTATGTTGCTTCTGTTGAATCCACTGTTACTGACCCAGTCTTATCTGCTAAGTTAAAGAAGTCTGCTAAGGACAGAATTGAAACCGCTTTATCTGACGCTTTACAAGCTTTAGAAATCGAAGAATCTACTGCTGATGACTACAGAAAGGCCGAATTAGCCTTAAAACGTGCTGTTACCAAAGGTATGTCCACCCGTTAAGTTTACTAAATATTAATATTTTGTTGTATAAAATTTCTCATTTATGTTTAATATTCTTTGGGGTCCCAAATAAATATCATTTTGTCTAATAGTTCTCATACATTTGTAGTATATAATTGTATAACATGGCGAATATTATGTATAATATTAAGATAATTTATCAATTTGAAATTATTTTATTAAAAAATTCTAAATTAAAATCCTATTCTAAAATGTAGTTACCAAATTTATCTATTTTCAAATTACCTTCACCAGTGGATAAAGCTTGAATAATTTTCTCGTTTTCCTCGTCATCTTGATCGTTTTCAATGTCATCTTCGAATTCGTCTAATTCTTCTGAGTAACCTTCTTCTTCTTCTTCTTCTTCTTCTTCTTCTGAGTAACTTTCTTGTTCTTCTTCAGATAATAATTCAGATTCTTCTGAATTATTATCATTAATTCTCATTCCCTTTAATGCATTTTCTAATTCCTTATCTTCTCTATTTTGTTTCTTTTTGATATATCCAGAAGCTGAAACTTCAGCATCCAATTCTTTGATTCTTTTAACATCTCTCTTAAAAGATGGGTATGCATATTTATAACCTTCACCATATCCTTCTGTATCAAACATAGTGCTATCATTTTCGGGTCTATACTTGAATTTTTTCTCAAAGAACAGTCTAATACCTTCAACATCTCTATCAAAATATTCTCTGGCATCTGGATGTTCTATAGAAACACATTGTGGGAAATCAATAACTACAAAATCGAATTCGCCTTCCTTCACATCTTCTTTATCTCTTATAATGATATTGAATTCATTGAAATCACAATGTATCAAACCATGGCTTGCAAGCTTAACAATAAAATTCATTAAGTCAGAGTAAAGTTTTTTGTAATTGTCATGCTTCCGTAAATTTCTCATTGGAATACCCTTTATCCATTCCATAAGAATATTGTGTCTTGAGTAATCGTATGGTCTTGGTACATTAAAGCCATTTTGATATAATACAGTCATAAATTCAAATTCCTTGTTTGCAGCTAATTTGGATAAATACATCCAGTTAGAGGTATTTCTATTTCTCAAATAATCTCTATTATTCTTCACAGTCCTGAATGATGTTCTACCTAATCTGTGAATTTTAAGGACTTTTTGCTTACCTTCTAAGTCACTAACAGAATAAATATCTGATTCTTTACCAACACCAATAATAGTACCCACTGCGTACAAACTTTCTCTCTTCAACATCGATTTCAAGGCAAGATAATCATAACCTGTATGCGTCAAACGAAAACCATCATACTTGGCATTTCTTAACCTAGATACCAACTTCAATTTAGCTAGGTCACCAATGGATCTGTTTGTTGCAGTAGGTGATTTAAGGCCACCTATTGAGTGAATCATTTGTGTTGGCACCAATTCGTGATTTCTGGATCCTAATTCAATTGCTTGGAGAACCTTAAAGTCATCAGAGGTTAAGTACCTCATTTGAGATGTATCAAGCTTCATATTTCTCCACTTATTATGTTTTATTTATAACTTTTATTTTGTCATTTCTTCATATCATCTAGAAAAAATTTATTTTTGTCTCATCTTGAGAAAGGTTATGTTGCCCTGGTGGTGTTGATAGTGTCGCATCTTGATCTGAGTATAAATATAATCTAAATTATTTTCCCATCATTTTTTATATTATTCATGAGGTATAGCAATGGTAATAAAAGGAAGAGTCATCGAAAGAGAAAGCTAATTAAATCTAACAAAATTGAAAATAATCAAGTGCCCTTAGAAGTCAAAAGCAAAGTGGCAGATACATCAAATGATAATATTTATAAAGATATTAGTATTTCATCAACATATGCTTGGACTAGAATTTCACCTATTGCTAATGACGTTGTTCAAATAAAGAATAAGAAGTTAAATTCACTTAGGAATCTTTGTGCTAAAGAACTAGCAAAAAATATTAATAATGTAGATGAGAGCTGTTTTCTTCATTTACCTTGGTCCTGTTGGAAAACTGTTTGGGAAAATGTCTTAAAATTGAATTTGGATACATTTCATGTATTTTCTATATTTGCGTCAAGATTTTATCACCATAAAGATTTTAGGGCTCATAGATTAATAGATACTAAATATACTGAAATCATTCCCAATTTAAGAGGTTCTTCTGTGAATTCGGTAATGATACCTAATTCAACTAGACATAGGATTGAAAACTTTTTCTCCAATATCCTGCTTTTAGGTATGACAAAATACATTCACAGTTTATCCTATGAACCATATGTTATTCTAGATTTATCTAGAGTAATAATAAACTCGAAAGATGAACTCTATATGATTTTTAATATTCGCAACTTAATTGCATTAAACATTTCAAATAACACTTTAATTGATGATCAATATCTCAATCATTTATTTTTAAGTATTACTAAAGAAGATAAATTGAAGAAATTAACAGTTTTGCAAATAAACAACTGTCGTGGAGTAACGAAAAATGGGCTCAAAAGTATTCTAACTTTATCGAAAATGCCTAATTTAGAATCATCTTTGTCTTACATTGAGTCTGATATATTTTTAGATAGAGAGAGTTTTACAGAAGGTTATTTAAATGAAAATGAGAGGAGTGAATTTCGGTATATTGAAAATACTAATTGGGCCGTATTGGATACCAATTCTTTAAATTCAAAGGTTTTAGTCAAATCTCCTTTGGGGCTTAAGCTTCATTTATTATACAAAAATTATTCAAGAATGGTCATCAAACAGAATAATTTCAGTTTTGGAGCAACTACGAACTCCATAAATTATTTACATAGAAATCATCAAAAGCTTTTATTAGATTTGATGATTCACCCAAATCCTATGGTTAAAAACATAAACGAAGATTATTCGACAGAAATTATTGATATTTGGAAAAGAAGAATGTATCGCTCTAGTAATTTAGAAAACAAATACTGCTACGTAGTTGATTATCGTAAGTTGATTACTTTTGGTAATGATAATAATACCATTAGTATTAATAACAGCAGTAGCAGTAATAACCCATCATATTCAACTAGGCAACTACATAGAGAAAATCAAACAAGAAGGAAGAAACCTAGATTAATTAAAAAGAATGCAGAAAAGTTTTTTGAACTATAAATATATATGTACCATTATTATGCATAAATTTACTTAGAATGAATAGAATTAAATTTTTGGCTAGCTTTAGATAAAAATCACAATTTCTTGCCCTTAAGAATACTTAATAATTCTCGGGAAGAATCATTAGAAGATTGTTTTAAATCAGGACTTAGATTTTTAGATTCTAAATCACCTAATGTTAACACATTTGAGTGATTTGGAGAAAGCTCTTTTCCATTTGTTTGGGTTGACACACTAGGACGCCTTCCTAGAAGGCTTAATAGGTTTGCAGCTGCACCCTTTGAATTACTATTAACTGATTCTAGCCTCTTTTGGTTTAAATCACTAAATAAATTATTGTCTCTAGGTGTAGTATCTACTAAACCTTTATTAGTCCCATAAATAGAACTAAAATTATTAGAATTAGAATTTGTATCGTCATATTTTTTTGAGCCACCATTCAATAAGTGCAATAAACTCTTTCCACTTTCACTATTAATCACTGAACTGCTATTGTCTTCTTTTTTTGTTTTATTTAGATCATCCAAGGATTCCCCAGGTTTGAGTATTCTCACTTTAATAGGAGCTTTAGTTGCGGATGCGACTGGTTCTGGTTCTTTAACAACTTGAGATTCTATAGGCCCATGGTATTCTTCATCGTCAGACTCAACATCAAAATGATGGTATTGATGGTTTTGTAGTTCTTGTGTCTCATAAATGTCTTGAAAGTCTTCGAAATCTTCAAAGTCTTCAAAATCTTCAAAATCTTCTGATTTATTATTATCTTGTTTTCCTTCAACAATAGCATGTTCCAGAGAAGAAGTACCATTTTTATTCTTATTAAGAAGGCCTAATAATTCTTCTGATGCAGGTTTATCGGTTTTAGATTGAGTAGACAAATTTGAAATTGAAGGTACCACCTTCAAAATTGGAGATTTATCTACATCTTGAGTCTTTGGGTCAGATAAGTTATTTGATTTAGAAATCGGTTTATGCAATAACCGCAAGAGATCAGCAGAAGCATTTTTATCACTACCTTCTTTTTTATCAGATCTCTTTAAAATAGTTAATTTTCTTCCCAGTTCCATATTTTCGTTTGGGGTTCTCAAATTTTCTTCAAGTTCATTAGATGGCTGAGGTGAACCATTTATAGAAAATGAATTTGATTGCTGATTTGATGTTTTATCAGAGCGTTCACGGGTCTTATTGATCAAATTAAGAAATTCTTGAGGTTTAGATAAAGTATGGTCTACATTAGATAGTGTATTATTTTTCTCAATGGTGGTTTCTTTCTTTGTGCTCTTCAGGTTCAATATAGATAATAATTCTTTGGAGTCTGCTTCATTAGATCTCAATTTTGCAAATGGAAGTACATTTGCATTACTGTGATTTGATTGTTGTTCATTTAGTGATGGCAGCGAAACATTTGGAACGGGCATATATTTCAATTGTGAAGGAGTAGGTGGTGCAAAGTATGGTGGATTCATTGGTTGAGGTGGCAAAAAATTCTGGTTCATAAATTGCATTGGATGAGGTACAAATGATGCAGGTGCAAACTGTGGAATTTGATTGTATAGATGTTGAGGAATATTCATTTGAAGTGGGACTTGAGAATTATCTATATTTGTAGAAATGTTTTCATTTCTTGATACACCTTGCAATATATCTAACAATTCCCTTCCAGCATCGATGTTCTCTTGTTTCTTTCCGCTTATACCCAATAATGCTTTAAGCTTTATTTCCGCTTTTAACATCAAATCTTCTTCATTCAAAATACCCTTATTTTTATTCACCCATCTCATCATAGGTTTAAACACAGTAGTTAAAATAAAATAATTATTTGGATTCATTTTATGTTTCTTTTGGATTGTCTTTATATCATGCCATTGCACCTTTGATATTTCATTTCTGGCAACAGGCTGGAAATTGTAATCATCTGGAACATTTTTAGCCAAATATATCTTGTAATTTTTTCCTTTAATAGTTCTTTCAATAACATCATTTTCACTAATTAATTCTCTAGCATTAAATCCAATTTCTTCTTCAACTTCTCTTACAGCACAATCAATATCTGTTTCATCTTTCGAAATTTTCCCTCTAGGGAATGACCAAGAATTTGATTCCGTACCTTGTACTAATAATATCTTTGTTAAATCTTTATTGAAAAGGGCAATTCCTCTTACCGGGATTGTCGATTTATACTTTCCGAATCTTGAAATTGCTTCCGAAGGGTTTCCCCATTTCCATATTAATGGACATTTTTCCAAAAGTTCAGCAGAAAATGATTTCATTTTCATATTTGGTAACATTGGATTCATATGTCTAACGAAATCCGTATAAAACCACTGTGCTTCTTCAACTTGAAAAAAAACCCTTTCTATTGAAGATAAATCTTCGTCAGGAACATTCACAACAAACCTTGCAAGAAGGTCTTCAAGCACTAAATCAACTGATTGATTTATCAATCCATTTTGTAATTGAATTGACATTATTTAATATAAGAATTCTATACCTTTTATTATATTTGCATTGATTTATTGGACTAAAATGTACATCATACTTTGAATGCTCAGATTTGAGTCAAGTATCACCAAAAATTTGATATGGCCGGGTAATTTTCGGTATACCATATAATTTATTTAGGTGTATTCCACTAATTGATATTACACCAAGGTTGATAATAATGAATATAACATTTAAAAGAACCTTCAGTCAGGTGTCCAGATTACAATATGCACTGGGACCACGTTTTACACAAACACTCAAAGAAGCAAGTAAAAAACCATTGGAAAGGTCACAACCAATATTAAAACCATTTGGCTTGGAAAACCCAGTATTACTTAATCATAAATTAACAAATATATGGTCATTAAGTGGATTAAAATCTGAATTGTTTAGTCCAGAAGCTAAAGAAAGAAGACAAAAGCAATTAGATCATGATATTGCACATTCACCATTTTATGAGTCTAAATCATTTACTAACACCAATGGTAAGATTTTTACACCACCAATATCTTATTTCAAAGCTGAAAAGTCAATGTATTTTCCAGATTTTGTTAGTCTGACGTTGGAGTCTACAAAGCAAAATTTTTATGATTTATTAGAGGACAAGGTTAGTATTGTTCGTGTTTATTCGACTGTTTCTGGGGAGAAATGTGTCAATACATATTTTAATGTAGAAGGAAACGATTATTTAACATCAAATTTTGATGAATTTACAAAGACTTTCCCTAACACTCAGATAGTTGACATCAATATTCCCCAAAATTGGGCTAAGGAATTGTTGGTAAATATTTCTAAGAATAATATCAAAAAGATAACACCAGAAGGAAGACATAGAAGCTTCTTCATTTTACCATATCAAACATTTTCATTTGAAATCAAGGAGAAATTAAACTGTGATAATTCATGTTCAGGTTACATTTATCTTTTAGATGCTCAAGGTAGAATTAGATGGGCTACAAGTGGTTTTGCTGATGAAAAAGAATCTAAATTGATGTGGAAATGTGTCAGAGGGTTAGAAAAGGAATTACTGTAAATATTATCTTAAGGATTTAATTATATAAATGTATATATTATCTATAATGAACTAGATGAAGTGGTATTATCATAAATTGTGTTATAATTTGGTTGTGAAAATATAATTTTTTTAGAAAATGTGAAAATTGCAAAATTTTATTAATTTATAAATAATAGTTTAGTATATCTTTACTCTCTCTCATAATAAATATAAAAGCATATTCACTAAGTATAATTAATGAATTAGATTAAATACTTTGTATTACACCTTCAAAATACTTATGAAAAATATATAATTCAGGATAATTAAAAAGTTAAATTATATAATTTTTATTATTTCATGCTACTATAGATTCTTCTTTGAACCTCGAAAAAGGAAAATCCCAAGTGTATTTTATATTAATAAATATTTCATAATGTAACTTCTGAATAGATATCATATAACTAATGTTAAATTTACTTGTTTGTATGGAATAGTTGAAAAAAACCTGAAAATCATATCATTTTAAATTGTACCCCAAAAGATGTAACCCATGAATAATGATGGAGTGTATAGTATTTATTTATCTTTTAATATAGAGATATAATATTATAATCAAAAAAAATAAATGATACAAAACAATGTATGTTGAGAGATTAAAAGAATAATTTTTATATAGATTGAAAATATTCAACCGTTTTATACATTATTAATAAATATTAATTTTCTTATATAATAATTCTACAATAAAATGATTGCAATGTGCTGCTTAAGTGTGCGATATTTTATTTTTAATTAGGGTTTAAAAATCCAACCAATATGGGGAACAATTACTATCAGTAGTAGATAATAGATACTTCAATTAAAATTATATGAAGGAAATCTACACTATTTTGTGTAATATTTATCACGTGCAAAGTAAATATTTAGGGCTTCAATCACATATGTAAATTGCACGACTCTGAAAATTTTCAATTAGCATAGCGAGGTAGGTGAATATTTCAGTAATTAAAAGTTCCCAAAGTTTTTCTTCTAAAGTAACAACGTCAAACTACCGTCATAATGTCTGCTCCAATCAACAAGGAAAAGGTTCAAGAACAAGAACAAGAAATTCACAAGATTAGAATTACTTTAACCTCTACCAAGGTTAAGCAATTAGAAAAGGTTTCTGCTAACATCATCAAGAACGCTGTCCAAAATGACATCGTCAAGAAGGGTCCAGTTAGAATGCCAACTAAGGTCTTAAAGATTACCACCAGAAAGACTCCAAATGGTGAAGGTTCTAAGACTTGGGACACCTACGAAATGAGAATCCACAAGCGTGTTATTGACTTACAAGCTCCAGCTTCTATTGTTAAGAAGATTACTCAAATCACCATCGAACCAGGTGTGGATGTTGAAGTTACCATTGCTGCTTAAATGTCATGGTAATGATTTACACAATTGAACTTCCCACTTAAAATTAATTTTTAGCTTAAGGGGTGTGTTATTAAAAATATTATATTTATGAAGATATATGTTGGTCTTTTTTATTAGATTATATTATACTTTGTGGTATATTCGGTGATATCATATCCAAGTGCTCTAGGCGTGCCGTGTATTTTTTTAATTGTACAATACACAGACGTTGCGGTGTTAGCTATCAGGATTTGGTATGATAAGCTAGTTAATTATTTTTTAAGTTGTTCAACTTGTATATATATATCAATAATTTATGTCGGTTACTTATAGTTTTGCATTAAATGTAGAGAATCTAAAGAATATAATGATATATGCAGTGTTAATTATTTTGTGTCAGTTTACATAGTGGTTGAGATCTGCTCCTTGTTTTAGCAATTAATTCGATGTTAATAGAGACATCATAAGTTTAGCATATTTATAACTATTTATCTATATAACAATGGTATTTGTACTAGCTGCAATGTCTAAGGTGTTCTATATCACTAATAGACAAGTGCAAACAGGAAAACGATTGTTATCAATTACATCTCAAAAATCATTTAAGACAAGTAGCAATGCGTTAATAAATGCATCTAGAGCTACCAAATCCACATCAAAGGGAAATTCCAAGCCATTTAAAAGAAAGAATGTTGCATTTGTATCAGGTATTATAATAGTTGGCTCATATATCACGTTTATTCAATCTAATTATTACAATTTGGATACACTACCATCAAATAACTCTGGCTTTAATTCAAAACTTTTTCTGAACCAACCAACTAGAGCTGATGATAAAAAATTTTTCAGCACCTCTACCTCTTCTATGAGCCCAATGAATGGCATAGGTAGCAAGCAAAATAAACAAGGTGTGTTTTTATTAAACGATGAACAAGTGAGCTCAAGGTTAAGACAGTTTGAAGAAAGTTATATTGTAAATAGAGGAAATGGAGTTATGAGATATGATATATGTCAACTTCCTTCTAACTCCCCAATTGAAGATGACAGGGCAGAAGAAATAGTCGAAGTCCCTATCTTACAGGATAACAACATTAAAACATCAACAGATTGGATGTTTTTTGGTATATTTGATGGTCATGGTGGTTGGACTACTAGTAGTAAATTGAGAGATCAATTAATTTCATATGTTGTTCATGAACTTGGTACTATCTTTAAGCCAGCCAATGAGGATAATTTAAGATATGTCCCAAATAGTGCTACTATTGATCAAGCGATCAAGAATGGATTTTTAAGATTAGATCATGAAATTGTAAATAAAAATATTGAAAAATTATTGAATGATAATAATAAGGCCAAGGCAGCTGAATTACTTATGCCAGCATTATCAGGATCTTGTGCATTACTTTCCTTTTATGATACTAACTCCAAGTTATTAAAAGTCGCAGTGACAGGTGATTCTAGAGCATTAATTGGGTCTTTTAAAGATAACAGATGGACTGTAAGACAATTGAGTATTGATCAAACTGGTTCAAATCCAACTGAAGTAGCCCGTATCATCAGTGAACATCCTGATGAACCAAATGTGATTAGAAATGGTAGAGTTTTGGGTACATTAGAACCAACAAGAGCTTTTGGTGATTGTCGTTATAAATTACCTGCATCTATACAAGAAAGAATCTATAAGCAATTTTTTGGTAAAAGATTACCAAATAATTTAAATTCACCTCCATATGTAACTGCAGAGCCAGTTATTACTACAACCAAAGTTAATCCTGAAAACAATGACTTTTTGGTTATGGCATCCGATGGTTTATATGAAATGCTATCAAATGAGGAAATTATAGGCCTTGTTGTGAAATGGATGGAGAAAGAAAAAATGGTCAAGCCCAAGAAATCATTTTGGAACTTTTTTGGTTCCAATGAAAATAAACTTTCTGAAGTTTCAGACATAACCAATGACAAAACATCTAAACAACCATTTAGAAAAACTAGACCGAATTCCAATGGTGGGTTTTTATTGGAAGATAAGAATGTCTCTACTCATTTAATTAGAAATGCATTATCAAATGGTGGCTCCAGAGAACAAACTTCGATGTTAATTTCAATTCCAAATCCAGTATCTAGAAGATATAGAGATGATCTCACAGTAACTGTTGTATTCTTTGGTTGTAATACTCAAGGAGAAGATGACAATGGAAGATTAGAAATTAACATAGATGCAACTGCAGGTGGTATAGATGCATCGAAAGCTAAATTATAAGAATCATATATTGTATTTAGAAAATATATTGTATTTTATAAATTCTTTAAATATTCGAAAGATGCAGTATTCAAATTGATCTCACTAAAATTTGAATTTTCAAAGTAGTTCTGAATAAGATAACACTAGTGGAATAATGCAGAACAAAGAGCATTATAAAGAAGGATTTTCCTTACATAAAGACTTCTTACCACCTGATATAAAGACTGCTTATCAAATCCCAATCCCTGATCAAGATGAAAGAGACAAGCTTATATCTACAGAATTACTTGAACCATCGCATGAATTAAACTGGGGACTCTTAGACCTATTACAAATATTACCAGAGACACAAAATAATTTATACTGTGAACAATTATTAAACAACCCAAAGCCTATTGGAAGAACTACTTTTAGGTTTAAGAGATCTGGTATCAGTGGAAAAATTAGTACCTATAAGGAAGAATTTCAAATAGAAGATTTGGATAATGCAAACTCTAGCAATTCATTATCATTAAATAGAAAATTTACATCTAAATCGGAATCTTTGAAGGGAAAGACCAGCTTTTTGCCCTTTCAACCTGGTGGGTTGATTGGTAATACTAAAGTTTCTCAACCTTCAGAATCATTGTTATTAAAAAGAAACAAATTTGGATTATATGACACTCCACAAGGTCTTTCAAGAGGATTAAATGTTATGGAAGATTTGGAAGATTCTGAAAACCTTAAAGATTTAGATGAAAAAGATAATACAAATGACGTTGAATTGGATTATTCTCACGGTGTTGAGCGCAATCTAACTGAGAAAGAATCTACAAGTGATACTACTAGACAAGTTCCTAATATTCCATTCGGTTCTGAAGAAATTGATGGTATTATACCTATGGATTATAATACAATTTTGAATAATATGAATAAAAAGCCGGAACTTAAAAAAGATTGGGCTCATGTTGTTGATTTAGGACATAAAATTGAAAACTTTAAAAGTACAGTACCAAATATGGCCAGAGAATGGCCCTTTGAATTAGACAATTTTCAACAAGAGGCTATTTACCATCTTGAGCAAGGTGATTCAGTATTCGTTGCAGCCCATACTTCGGCTGGTAAAACTGTTGTTGCTGAATATGCTATTGCCATGGCAAAACGTAATATAACCAAGGTGATATATACTTCTCCAATCAAGGCTCTTTCAAACCAAAAATTCAGAGATTTTAAAGAAACCTTTAAGGATGTAGATGTTGGTTTAATTACTGGTGATGTTCAAATTAACCCTGAGGCTAATTGCCTTATTATGACAACCGAAATTTTAAGATCAATGTTGTATAGAGGTGCTGATTTAATAAGAGATGTGGAATTTGTGGTGTTTGACGAAGTACACTATGTCAATGATATTGATCGTGGGGTAGTATGGGAAGAGGTAATCATTATGTTACCTGATCATATAAAGTATATTTTACTTTCTGCTACAGTCCCAAATACTTTTGAATTTGCAAATTGGGTTGGAAGGACAAAACAAAAGGATATATATGTTATTTCAACACCAAAAAGACCGGTCCCTCTTGAAATTTTCGTTTGGGCTAAAGGCGATCTTTTTAAAGTAGTAGATGCCCAAAGAAAGTTTTCAGAAACACAATTTAAGAAACATAAAGAAGCTTTGGAAAATGGATCAAAGAAAGGCCTTCCTAGCTTGCCACAAAGTACAAGTAATAGAAGAGGTAGAGGTGGTACCGCAAGAGGTGGAAATAGAGGAGGTGGCCAGGTTGCTAATAGAGGTGCAATGCAACAACGTACACCTGGTAGACATTTTATGAGAGATGGACCTAATAAAAATACATGGATTACCTTAGTACAATACTTGAAGCAACATAATCTTTTACCTGCAGTTGTATTTGTATTTTCTAAGAAGAAATGTGAAGAATATGCAGAAACTTTAAGTAGTGTTGACTTTTGTACTGCTAGAGAGAAATCTGAAATCCATATGTTTATTGATAGATCTGTTTCTAGATTGAAAAAAGAAGATCGTGAACTTCCTCAAATTCTTAAAATAAGAGAAATGCTAAGTAGAGGTATAGCAGTACATCATGGTGGTATGTTACCAATTGTGAAGGAAGTGATAGAAATTTTATTTGCAAAAACTTTGGTTAAAGTATTATTCGCTACTGAAACTTTTGCAATGGGATTAAACTTACCAACAAGAACTGTGGTATTTAATACACTTAGAAAACATGATGATAGAGGATTTAGAAATTTATTACCAGGTGAGTTTACTCAAATGTCTGGAAGAGCTGGTAGAAGAGGATTAGATGCAACAGGAACAGTTATTGTAATGTCTTTTAACGAACCATTATCTCCAACTGATTTTAAGGAAGTAACTTTAGGATCTCCTACAAAATTACTGTCACAATTTAGACTTACATATAATATGATATTAAACCTCTTAAGAATTGAAGCACTAAGGGTAGAAGAGATGATTAAACATTCCTTTAGTGAAAACTCTACTCAGCAATTATTACCAGAGCATCAAAAAGCTGTTCAAAGTCTCTCTGAAGAATTAAATCACTTAAAGATTAGTGAATGTAATGAATGTAATTTAAAAGAATCAGAAGAGGTATTCCATCTTCTTGAATCCTATGAAGAGTTATATGGAAGTATTGTTGAGAAAATACAAAGTCTGCCTATTATTAGAAATACTCTTTTAAAGGTAGGAAGATTGTTATGTTTCAGAGACAAAAATGGTATATTAAAGGTTGGTTTTTTCATTCGGACTGATACTAATACAAACACAATGTTGATCTTAACATTTGATCACGGAAATGAATACGAAGAATACAATAAGGTATATAAGTTTCCTTATGTCCCTATTCCATCATATTTAACATTATTAATACCAAAAATAGTATATTCTGGATCATTGATTGTTGAATCGATTCCATGGACCTCTGTTAATTTTATTGGTCGTTATTCATTAAGAACTCACATGAAAGGAATTCTTCAAAATAATAAAGATAATGTTAATGAAGCTGTTGATCAAATTAGAGTCATATTAAAATTACAAAATAGATGGGAAGAGGCTGATTTTTACCAGGCAATTCAATTATCATTGCATGAGTTGCTAGAAGAAAGAGTACCTCTCTTAAATAAGATCAAAGATACTAGATTCTGTTCTAATTTCAGACAGCATTTCTTAGAATTCTACCAACAGAGTGAATTAAAAAAACAAATAAGTTCTTTACAAAGATTAATATCCGACGAAAATTTGGAACTATTACCAGATTATGAACAAAGACTTGCAGTTCTTGAAAGCCTTGGCTTTATTGATGAACACCATAATGTTGTTTTAAAAGGTCGGGTCGCATGTGAAATTAATTCTGGATGGGAGTTGGTGATGTCAGAGTTAATTTTAGATAACTTTTTAGGTGAATTTGAACCAGAAGAAATTGTAGCTTTACTTTCTTGCTTTGTTTACGAAGGAAGAACAAATGAGGAAGAGACAATTCCAATTACCCCAAGATTAGAAAAAGGTAAAGGTAAAATTATGGTAATTGTCGAAAAATTATTGAAAGTTTTTACAAATTACCAAGTTCTTCTTACTACTGAAGAAGAAGAATTCTTAGAAAGAAAAAGATTTGCTTTAGTAAATGTTGTATATGAATGGGCTAGAGGCTTATCATTCAATGAAATCATGCAAATGAGTGTAGAGCCTGAAGGAACGATTGTGAGAGTAATAACTAGATTGGATGAAATTTGCCGTGAAGTCAAGAATGCTGCATTAATTATTGGTGATTTTACATTACATTCTAAGATGAGTGAAGCTCAAGAAAAAATTAAAAGGGATATCGTATTTTGTGCATCTTTGTATCTATAAATTATATTTGTTTATTTTCATATAATATAAAACTCATTTTCTATTTACATTAACTCCCTCCATTGCAATACCAATTAAACCAAGCGATCCTTCTAATATTTTCTCATTTATTATACCTTGAACTACTTTTTCTTTATCAAACTTGGTAGTAAGAATGCCTAACATTGTATAAAAACTTCCAATACTTGTTGAATCATGTATTTTTGATTTTAAATTTTCATATTCATGCAAGGAATGAATTGGACCACTTTTCATTGCTCCTTTGAATGGTATTATAGAATTATATAGTAAATTTTTCTTCATAAATAATGGTATCAACTTCTTTTCATCGCTAAATAGTTCTAAACTACTTTCAATTTCTCCTGATGACAATGATAAAAATTTATGAGACGCAAATACTGTTGATAAACCAATATGAAGTTGATAAATCGATTTCCCGAGTTTCCTAAGTCTACTAGAACTTACGGTAATGGATTTAGATGCAAAATCGTCATGTATAGAGGTTTGAGTCACTTTATTTGGTATTTCTAATTCAAAATTTGATAACCCACAAATAATACTTAATTTTTCATTCAACAGTAGTTCAAAATCAGATCCAACAAATCTTTGAATTTCATTTATTCTTGGTTCAATTTTTACTTTAAAATCTGCATCCAACTTCAGAACATCCAATATTCTTGTATTACCCAAATCTTTATAATCCAAAAAATCAGATTCAAATTCAACTACAGATCTAGGATATAATGATCTGGAAAAGGTATCAGCCAGCGTACCTTTAATTTTGTTTTCCTTTGCATAATTTTTATAAAGGTCTCGATTCAGAATTATTTCAGGAATGTGTTGAAAATTTGTACTATAATGTATTAGTCGATTTCCTACTATATTCAATATTTTTGCATTATTCAGTTTTAGATTCATAAAGTTTAATAGGCTGATAAAGTGAATAAAAAATATCCAATAATATATGATTTATTAGAAATGATAATCAAAGTTTTTATGTAGATGTTAAAAAAATATTTTTGTAACACAAAATCACATCTCATATAGTTTCTATGATAGTAGATAGATAATGGAAAGGGTATTTAATGGTAAAATAAGGAATTCAGGCCCCCAAAAAGTAATATTATATATATAATATTTTGATTCTTACAATTAGAAAATTTTATTTAGGGAGATATATTAAAAATATCGAATATTAAATAAGGTAAAGCACGACAAAAAAAATACTACTTTATCTATTTATTCCTATTTTCTTAAACATAAAATATTGAATTACTTATTCATAAATTCAAGAAAATACTATAATGATTTAATTATATTAAAATAAAATGAATTGGTACTTATATACCAATTCTGTTATCCAGAAGTTCAAGAAAAGAACATTCAACCTCGATCACGTGATTATAGATGAGATGACATTATTAGAGACATTGATGCTTCACATAACAGTTAAGAAAAGAATATAGACATGTCATCTAAAGCCTCGCTGTCTAAAAAAAAGAAGTCAGATGCTTCTGAGGAGAAGGCTCAAAAGAAAATAAAGCTTCCAAAATCCTTTATTGTAAGACCTCATGAAGAAGAGAGAACAAAGGCAATCTCCCAGGTATTTATTCACGACGAGATACTAAATGCACTTGAGATTCAAAATGGATCATTGGTGTATATTTCAAAGGAATCTGGCGAAGCAGGTATAATTGCTAGTATTCATTCTGATTCAGAAATATTGGATAGTAATGTTATTAGAATTTCAAAGGAATACAGAAACTTAGGTGGGATTCTTCTTGGTGATAGAATTACATTTGTAAAGTATTCCAAACAGCCTCCATATGCTACTATTCTTAGCATAAATTTAGATTATAAAAGTGAGGATATTATTATTCTAGAGGGAAAGGTATTAAAATCTATAGAGAAATTATTAAATGATGTTGGAATTATCTACCCTGGTATATCATTTAATAATATTTTACTCTCAGATGAAGTAACTACTAATTTAACCATAATTGATGCATCAAAAGATCCTGTTGAAACATCCTTAGAAAATTTAACTTTAAGTGAAAATGATAACAAAAATGTACAATCTGACTCAGTAACACCGGCATTTATTTTCCAGAAAGGAAAGACATTGGTTACTCTAAGTAAAGAATTGAAACCAAATAGTTCTAAATATCTACAATTACCACAAATGATGACTTATAATAAAATTGGTGGTCTTTCTAAGCAAATATCACTTTTAAAATCCACAATTGAACTTCCTCTCCATAACCCAACATTGTTTACAGATTTTGGCATTTCACCACCTCGTGGAGTTTTACTTCATGGCCCACCAGGTACGGGTAAAACCATGTTGTTAAGGTGTGTTGCTAATGAATCTAATGCCCATGTACTCTCTATAAGTGGACCTTCTATTGTATCGAAATATCTAGGAGAAACTGAGAATACAATTAGAGATATTTTTCAGGAAGCAAGAAAATTCCAACCCTCAATTATCTTTATTGATGAAATTGATTCTCTTGTTCCAAGTCGTAACTCCGATGATAGTGGTGAAGCAGAATCTAGGGTTGTTGCAACAATGTTAACATTAATGGATGGTATAAATGACTCAGGAAAAGTAGTAGTAGTAGGTGCTACAAATAGACCAAATTCCATAGATTCTGCTCTTAGAAGACCTGGTAGATTTGACCAGGAAGTTGAAATAGGTATACCAGATGTGGATGCTAGATATGAAATTCTTTGCAAACAACTTGAGAGAATGAATTCATCAAAATACGATTTAAAAGAAGAAGAAATAAGTGAAATTGCATCCAAAACACATGGTTATGTTGGTGCTGATTTAACAGCTTTATGTAGAGAAGCTGTAATGAAGACTATTAAAAGGGGTCTTGAAGATAACAATTCTACGAATTTAAAATTAATCAAGCAAGATGTTGAAGAAGCATTATTAGAAATAAGACCATCTGCAATGAGAGAAATATTTTTGGAAATGCCAAAAGTATATTGGTCTGATATTGGTGGACAAGAAGAATTAAAAAAGAAGTTAATTGAAGTAGTTCAATTACCATTAGAAGCTGCCGAGTCTTTCAATAACCTAGGAATCCATGCACCAAAAGGCGTTTTACTTTATGGACCACCAGGATGTTCAAAGACTCTTACTGCAAAAGCTCTTGCAACTGAATCGGGTTTAAATTTCTTAGCTGTGAAAGGACCAGAAATATTTAACAAATATGTTGGTGAATCTGAAAGAACTATAAGAGAAATATTTCGAAAGGCTAGAGCCGCTTCTCCATCAATTATTTTCTTTGATGAAATTGATGCTATCTCTGGTGATAGAGAGAGTGGTGGAACATCTGCTTCACTGAATGTTTTAACAACATTATTGAACGAACTAGATGGTGTTGAGGAATTGAAAGGAGTAATTGTTGTTGCAGCTACTAATAGGCCAACTGAAATTGACCCGGCATTATTACGACCAGGAAGGTTAGACCGTCATATTTATGTTTCACCACCAGACTTTGAAGCCAGATTACAAATTCTCAGAAAAAGATGTGCCAAATTTAATTTAAATGAACAGGAAGTAGATTTATCAAATTTATCTAAATTAACTGATGGTTGCTCTGGTGCTGAGGTTGCATTATTATGTCAGGAAGCTGGTCTTGCAGCTATAATGGAAAATAGAAATGCAACAGTTGTTTGTCAAAGGCATTTTGAGCATGCATTATGTGGTATTTCTAAGGGTATTACTACAGATATGTTAGAATATTACTCTGAATTTTCAAAAAAATCTGGACTTAATATTTAATAGTGTAATAATAATAAATAATATAGTTATATAATATCAAGATTGTTTACAATTTTCTTCTAATTGTTTCTCCAAATCTTGTGGTAAATCCTTATCATCAAAGTCTAAGTTATCAAGACTTGAACCAGCACCACCCAATCCAAGGAAATCATCAGCATCACCTACTAATTCAGAAGGTGGCTGTCCCAATTCTTGCAAAGATTCTAATAATGTATTTATACTTTCTTTTTTAGTTTTATCTTCATCGCTGTAATCTGGTGCATTGAAAATTTCTAATATTTCGCATGTTAAACCATATTGTTTAGAATATTTAGAATGTTGCTCATCTGTAATTACACCTTTATTCTCTTCTAAGTATTGTGGAAATTTGGTATTTAATTCTTTAATTGGTTCATACAAAACATCTTTGGAAGATAATTGCTCTAACATATCCACTAACAAATCTGACATGTTTAAATCACCATTACCACCAAGACCAGATAATAGTTGAGAAATCAAATTTTCATCGCCACCAGGTCCATTTCTTAATTGTTCATCAATATCTTTTCCTGAATTCTTCAAACGTTTCATTGTATCCTTCATGACATCATCAAAATCCTTTGTGGAACCATCATTTTCTGCATCATTTTCTGCAGAAAATTGTTGAACCAATTCTTCAAACTGTTTTTTGGTTTCTGGATCTTCAATATTTAAATCCTTGATTAGTTCATCAATATTATCCTTTTCTGGTTTTTGAGTTGTATTAGATGTTGTAGATTGCTTTGTAGTACTATTTTTATCTCTATTCTCTGTATTAATTGTGGATCCAGGTTGCTTACTTAAGATATCATCAGCAAACTCATCCAATAAATCATCAAGATCATCTAATTCGTCTTCATCTTGAACAGCTGAAGGTTTATTGATTTGTTTATCCTTCTGATTAAATAATGTATCCTGGTGCATCTTCGTATTCTATTTAATATATACAAGCTACTATCTTTTACCCAATAATTTAAATTGTTCGACTTTATTTAAAGCTCGGTCTTTAATAAAATTGTGGGGGGTGATTGACACATTAGTGAAAAATTTATTATAAATAAAAGATTGCATATACAAAAAACTAACCGAATAAATATAAAAAGATAAATGAATAGTTTCGTCTACTGTAGACAATTATTCTTATTATTTTACTATAATGTACGTTGTTACCCGTCTCCATTTTCAATCTTAACATGTATACAAAACAAAATATATAATTAATTACAACTTTTTTGTAAAAATTATCAATAACAATACTAGCAATGTTTACAAAACAGAAAGACCATAATTAATATTTTTCTTTATGATATTGTTAGTCTTATTGAACATAAGCTTATCTCCAATTCTGATATAGTATTATGGACGTGTGACAACCGTGAATAACAAGCGAGGGAACTATCAAAAGAATCAGCATTGCAGAACCACTAAAGAATAAGAGTTATAATAATAAGAAGAACATGTCTCTTCGTAAAGTTCGTTTAGCTGAAGAAAGAAAACAATGGAGAAAAGATCACCCTTTTGGATTTTATGCTAAACCATCTAAGATGACTGATGGGTCGTTAGATTTGACAGTGTGGACTGCAGGTATACCAGGCAAATCAAACACATTATGGGAAGATGCCACATTCCCAATAACAATCACATTCCCAGAAGAATATCCGTTGAAACCACCAAAGGTAAAGTTTCCTGCTGGATTCTATCACCCAAATGTATACCCAAGTGGTACTGTTTGCCTTTCAATCTTGAACGAAGAGCAGGACTGGAGACCTGCAATCACATTGAAGGAGATTGTTTTAGGTATCCAGGAACTCTTAGATTCTCCAAATCCAAATTCACCTGCCCAAGAACCTGCTTGGAAAGCATTTAGTAAAGACAAAACAACATACGAAAAAAAAGTTAAAGAACAAGCAAAGAGGTACGCTAATGCTGTATAATATGTTCTTACTATAACTACAAAATGCTACTTTTGTCATAATGCTGTACTTTATTTATGATTTATAGATCAGTATATTACTGGACCTGTGCTATACCTAATTCATTTCCATTGCTAAAGTTTTTCGGGCATTATCTTTACTGTAGGTATAAATTGGTTGTAGTCATAAGTAGAAAGAGTTATAATATAAAAAAAATAGAATAAAAATTCAACACTCCTTGCTATCCTTAATGAGGTCTCTGCTTTTTGATACGGATCTACCATTATCAAATTCGCCTAATTGCGAAGTTCCTTTTTCCTTATAAGTACTTACTGCCGGAATATCTGCTTTGATTTTCGATACCATGGTCAGATATGCCCTCGGTTCAAGTTTGATTAATGTGTGTAGAGGAATTGACATCCATGGGGATTCTTCTTGGGGAACATTCATGAAATAAGCATATAAACATCTCAATACTGCTTGATGAGTGATGATAAGTATATTTTCTTGCCTTTCCAATTCCATAATAATTGGTTCCAATCTAATCACGATATCACGATATGACTCACCTCCCCTATATCTATATTCATACTTATTATCGTCTCTAGCCTTAAAGTCTTCAGGGAATGTACGTTCAATTTCTTCATAAGTCATACCATCACATTCTCCAGCATCTAATTCATCCAATGCCTTCCATTGTAACTTCTTCTTATATGGTAAAAATGAAGCAGTTTGTTGTGTTCTATTCAAGGTTGAAGTCCAGACTGTTAAATTTGTATGTTTATTTTCTTCTCCTAAAGATTTAAGTACCAATTCTGGTAATTTCTTCGCATATCTCCATCCTCTTTCCGATAAATTAGCATCACCTCCGATTTGACCTGTCAAATTATATTCTGATTCACCATGTCTGGATAACCAAATGCATCTAGGTTTTATATGTAAATTCATAACATAATAAACAATACGACTTTCAAGATAACTTTCAATCCTATTTAAGATAATTTGTGAATTTACATTTACGAGCTTTATAAATGTTAAATCACCATCAGATTCCCTATCAATTGTTTGATAAGTTTGCTCATAGAACTTTATTCTTTGTAAAAAGTCTTTTGTAGCAAATTCTGAATCCTTGTCAACATAATCTGGAGATGAGGTTTTGACATCTGCGATATTTTGTAATATCAAGTCTCGATCATTACACCAACTCTCTAGGAACATAGGCTCAATGTAGTTTTCCCTACATAACCTAAGAATTTTATCTCTTCTTTCTTTAGTTGAATTTGTAGCATCCAAAATCCCAACTACCCCATTTTCTTCATCAAACCATTTCATCATATCCACAATTGCAGAATTTACTGCTTCTAATCGACATTTCAAACCATCTTCATTATTTGGGTCAAAAAATTCAGCACTTATATCAGCATCATTTGCAAGCTTGCGTCTATATGTTCCCACATTAAAACATTTAGACTTAATCGACAACCATGAGAGATACCTAACTATTTTCTGAGCAATTAAAGACTTTCCCCTAGCAGGTAAACCAACCATTACAACACATACTCTGACATTCTCAACATGAGAAATAGAATATACAGGCATTATTAAAAACCTTACTTGTCAACCTTTATAAATGTTCTCTTGATATTGCAAACAACTTTAACTTTAGAGTGCTGTATAGAAATTTTCACAATGAATATCTATAATAAGCTTGTTCAATTACCTCAACAAAAGAAGCAATAATTACTGGAATGTAAAGATTTTTCTTTTCCCCACGTTAGCTGTCGTACGAGAATCCAAAGAATTATTTTATCAGTGAACAATTATCTGCTTTCTTTTGGCGATTTTGTGAAATCATGAAACATATGTCGTATTGAAATGTCGCGACGTGACATAAAATAATTACCAGTAATATCACTAATCTATAGTTCATTATGATAGTATCTCTCCGATATCATGAAAAGATTTTTAAGTCGTTCAACAAAAGTGGAAGATGACATAAATGAGGGATATTCAGGTGAGTTATATCCTGTTGTCTCTCCACCTCAAAGTCAATATACAGCGGGCTCCCAAGACTCAATTAGGGATTTAAAGCCCATGTTTGCAAAGGATGGACAGGATGCATCATCACCAGGATTTCAATTCACTAACGATCCAAACCTAAATTTGAATCCATCAATACTGCATACTCATACTAATTCGCCTCTGTCTCTTCTTACCAAGGATTCAAATACAAATTCGATTTTTTCCCAAAGCAAAAGAACATATTCAACGAAACAATCATCTAATTTTTCTCAAAGAAGTGGTAAAGATACAACTGGTTTCAATCATATGGAATATGGTCAACCTTTACAGATTTTAGATGTTGTAGAAGAGACAAAAGATGAGATCAAACTGCCTAAGGATGTTTTTGAAGATAAACTTCAAGAATTATATGCTGACCTTTCGTTCATTAGCAACAAGTATAGAGCATCATTAGATAATTTATCACTAACTGTAGTGAATACTATTGAGAGTTTTAAGAGATTTGTTTCATTTGTTAATAAGTTTGATACTCAAAAGTATTCATGGAAATTCACAACATATAACAATTCTAATTTGAGGAAGATCATGAAAATATATCTTAACATATATGATAATTTATTGGATGATGATGTTTATATTAAACTAAAACTATTATTAGTCAAAAATTTTAACGAGTTTGCAAGTGTTTTAAACAGTGCTAAAGAAGATTTTAAAGTCTCTGATGGATTGGTTAAGCCACAAAATTTTGCTATAGGCATAAATAAAGGTGAATATTTACCAAATGAAAGCTTTTTGTCTAAAATTATTAACAAAATTGCAAATTCTAATTCACCAATAAAGGAACAGAATGGTTCATTTATTGCTCCGATTGCTCGTGGTATCAGCAAAGAATTGAATGTATTATGCTTATATTTTGGATATCCTAATCCTACAGAATATCATCAAAAACTAATTAAAAATATACTGCAAACATACGAAGATATTCATGTTATGATAAAGAAGAATAAAATTGAGTTGGCTTCAGCCTCAACAAAAACGATGCCTGTACCGAGTCATCTGTTAAATGAAAATGTTCCTCATACTTCATTAAACCCAGTACAGAAATTTAAATTACCATTTAGAATATGTAACGATATTGAAAGACCACCAATATCTTTATCTTTATCAATTGAGAATTCTACAAGGACATCAGGAACCCTTGGGGGATATATTTATCCAATCATCGATAGCGAAAAACAACCTCAATTGAAATCTTATTTAAGTTCTAAGTTTGCGATTTCATGTGGACATGTTTGTCTTGATTCTAAAGACGAATATGTAGATTATCCTCATGTTTGTGCGCCGCTGGCAGTACTCATTTCCTTATATAAGCAAGCATTATGGTCACAATATCAAAGAGTAAATACAAACGGTAATAGTTATGTTCAATCTGAGGCTAAGGTCGCGTATGGATCCGTGTTAAAAGAGCTTGATGAAATGTTCCCTGCAAAAAAGGTTAAAGTTATTGATCCTAAAACTAACCAAGAAAGATATGAAATGAGGAATCTTCCAATTCATAGATTTGGACAAATTATTTGGGGTGAAAGGACATTAGTTGGTGTAAATAATGAAAAAGATGAAAAAACTATTGAGAAAAGGCTTTCAGATTTAGCTATTATTAAGATTAATAAGAATTTAAAATGTGACCAAAACTTTCTTGGTGATGATATTGCATTCAACGAATTTGATCCAGCATTAATGTTTGATAATTTATATATCAGAGCTGTTATTAATCTTTCTAGAGACATCAATATCTTAGATTTGAATGTTGATGATGTTGATTCTGAATGTCCTAATAATAATAAAAACAATGGTTTACCCGTATTTAAATATGGATCTACTACTAAATTTACAAAAGGTAATTTGAATGGTATTAAATTAGTGTATTGGTTAGATGGAAGTATTCATTCTTCTGAATTTGTTATCAACTCAATAGAAAACAATACAGCTTTCGCTGCAGGCGGTGATAGTGGTTCGTGGATTCTAGCAAAATTAGAAGACTGTGATACTGTGAATGAAACAAAAGGATTAGGTGTTGTTGGTATGCTACATTCTTATGATGGTGAATATAAGCAGTTTGGATTATTTATGCCGATGTGTGAAATATTAGACAGACTTGAAGAAGTAACTAAAATCAAATGGGGAGTAGTTGGAGTACCAGAAAAGGATAATACTAGGTATGATAATATTGATTCCTCAACTGAAGAATACACTGATAATTCAGATGTCGAATCGGAATACAGTAGCAACTTTGAAAGTGAAGGTGAATATGAAAGTGGTAGAGAAGATTTAGATGATGCTTTCCCTCCTGAGATTGATTAGTATGTTAATAATTCACTATTTAATATATATCTAAATATTATATAGAAAGGAGAAAAAAAATTACAGGAAAATCTAAAAGATTAACCCAATAAAATTATTGTTCACTTCTTTTATAATCAATAAATCTTCCTAAATTTACCCATGCTTCTTCAGCCTCTACCTTTAAGACTTCGTTCTTATTCTTATCTATTTTTTTATACATTTCTTTTACAAACTTCTCAAGAGTAATCAATTTCCCAAGATAGTCTTGTTTTACAAAAATTTCATAATCATAATCATACTCTTTGTCACAGAAGATATCGTAAATTAAATTTAAGCACTCGATTACAATTTTATTGTATATGAAATTCTTATGTTCCTGACTGAATATTTCAATACAAGTTAATAAAAATTCAGAAATTTTTTGAGTCACTTGAGCATTTCCAATAATTGGAGCTATACTACCCAAAAATCCTATAGTGGATAATAAAAATTCTTGATCAGCAGAATCTATTTCTTCCTTTCTGCTATTTTCAACAATTGCTTCACATTTACCAATCAAGGTTTCAATCATACTCAAGTTGACTTTACTTTGAATTTCTGGACCTAATGACTTAGTAATAGCCCATAAAATATTCAAACAGTTCTTTTGCAAGGTGATATCATTATGAGCAGAAAGTTCGATTGTAATATCCCATAAAGTAATAATCTTTTCGTACCATTCAACTGGAATTGTAGTACTTGATAAAAATAACCACAATAAATTATTTAATGCAACTAGTATTTTTTCAGTCAAAGAAAATTTTCCATGTACATCAGCATCAAATTTTAATAATTCAGATAACATGAGGTAAATCTTGTTAATTAAAATGTCGGTTAAGTTGTTTGACAATGAAACTGGGCTTTCAATATGATCATCATTTAATGATAAATATTCAAAAATAGATGAAATTATATCCAAAGACATTTCCAAGCAGTTTATGTCAGTTTGAATTTGGTTTTTCTTAGAAGTGTCAAAAACTTCTTCTTTCTCTTTGTCTTTAACAATTGGGTCAGTAGAGTTATCAGGAGGGTTTAATCCTTTCTTTAATTCTTCAAGGTCAATAGAAGTTGAAATTTCAAAAATATTATTCAATATATCGTAACAAACCACATCCTTATTATCAATTCTATTCAATGCCTCTAAAATATTGAACTTAATACCTTCAACATAGATTTTTCCGATTCTATTACCGTCTTGTGCTGGACTTCTGATAAATTCGATTAAACTATCAAGATTAAAACCATTATGTTGTTCTAATTTTTTAATGAATTCTACTGATTCAGTAGAAAATTCATAAATAAAATCAAATAAAGCATTTAACAATTTTAAGGAAACTTTTAAAGTAGGGATGTTCCAGTTAATTAAATTAACAACCAAAGAAAGAACAGGATCAACCCTACTAAGTACATCATCATATAATTCATCAGATCCACTAGCAATTACAACGATTAAAGATAAAACATTTTCCGCAAAATCATATAAAAGTTGAACTTTAGATTTATCATCTTTCTTTTTGTTTTCTTGGCTTGATGATTCCTCTAAATATTTAAATGAACTTTCAATTTTTTTTAAGGAATCTTGAATTGCAGTCCAAATATCAGATCTCCATAAGAATTTTGTCACATCATAACCCTCTTCAATTCCTATATTTCTCAATAATCCATATGATTCCACAACAATTTCGTCATTTGAATCATTCAAGCATTGCTCCATAACAATATTGACAAGTTTCTCCTTTAAGAGGAGTTTTCTCATTCTATTATCTTCACAAAGAACTGTAATTACACCTAAAGCCATAGACCTGTCATTTGGAGTGCCAGATTTTAATTTATTAATTAATGGTAAAATCTTGGATTGGCGAGTATTCTCATCCTTTTGATCCTGTTTTTTGTCATCTCCATTACGTTTTAAAGGATTGACTCTGGCCTTCTGGTTCTTTCTATTTCTCTTAAGTTTACCCATATTGGCATATATTTATATGTTATATCTATACATTTCATAAATATAAAAAATTTATGTGATGAGAATTGTGTCACGTGATTCATCAAATGGTAGTAGCCATTAAAATTATAGTGGAATAATAATTTATTTACAAGGAATTAAATGGCATCTAGCTGTAAATGATTAGTTTTTTCTTTCAGAGCTATCTGCTACAATTTCTTTATTGGAAAGTGTAGATGTTGTAACATTTTCTGATATTTTATTTTCATTCTCTAAATCTGGGTGTAAAGTTAATTTAACTTTCTCTTTCAAATCACTCCAAGACTTAGGTTGATCTGAAGTATCTCTGATATAGACATCATCTCTTAAATTTCCATCTTTTTTTAATTGGTCGCTTAAGTTTGTTAATTCATGTTTTCAGAAATGGTTTTGAATATAAAACAGGTTAATACTTACATTATTAAAGGTTGCCAGAATTTGATACCTGAATACCAACTTAAACCCCCTACAAAGAGGATAGTCATAACCTTAGCACCTGGGTTGGACATTGTAATATACTCTGTGAATAGCTTTTTGATATGTATTTACTTATTAGATAATTACGCAAAATTTGAGATATCTATAACCCCATATACAGTCTCAAAACTAACAACCAATTGTCTCTTAATCGTAACAGATATAAAAATTATAAATTGGGTTATATAATGATTGTTAGTATATTGTTTGAGACTTATATATTGTTTGAAATTTATATAATGAGTAGCACCTTATTAGGTCTTTGTAATTTTAATTTATCCTAGAATATCTCTCAATTAATTCCAGTTTTTTAAAAAAATTCAATAAAAATTGTTTTTTTTTGAAATGATTTAAACTATATATCAGAAATATAATTAAACACATAAACCATTTTAAAATAGTTCTATTAATATTAAATGAATAATTATAAAGATATTAATTAATCAATCAAGATACATGAAAAGTCTAGTTTTGCAGCCATAATTCATGTTTTTTAAAAAAAGTATCCAAAGTAAATATTTTGAAATGTTAATAATTTAGAACCCTGAAACTATAGTTAATGGTCTATAAAATAGTATTTTCAATACCATAAATATTTATATCTTCTAGTCTAGATTATAATATGTTAGTTTTATAACTCATTTGTGTTAACATCCATATCAGATACCCTTATTGCACTGAGTCCGGGTAATACATTTTGATTTATATAAAACATGTTAGCTTTCGCCATAGTTTAAGGATTTTTTTTTTTTTCTTTAATCAAAAAGTAAAAGGGAATATTTGCCACGACGAGATAATGTAAATTGTCAAGTTATACTCGTTGCCATTTATAAAAATAAATAACTTTAAAATTCCCGAGATAGATAAACTACTCCCAGCTAGGAAGTTCGCTAACCGTTGGGTCTCTTAAGTGAGGCGATGGGTTTTGAATGTCGATTGACTGGGATACACACCTTGTAAAAAATTAAATATTTAAGTAATGTAGAGATAAGTATGTATGTAGTTGTGTCTTATGCTTTCAGTTTTGTTAAATTAGTCAAATAAAATTATAAGTTTAAAACATGTCTTGTTACAGTTTAACATTTAAATATTATCTAAGTAATGAACTGTTCTTTACATTTAGAATACTAAGTAAATCATAGATATCTACATTAAAATATAATCTTAATAACTTAAAATAAAACTAGTTAAATTTATTTAAGCTGCTATTTGACCTATACTTTTTTTCAAAGCTTTTATACCCATTAAATTAATTATACATAGAAAATAAACATTAAAAATTCAAATAAAAATCTTGCTAAACCTACCAAAGTAAGCCTCCAATGCTAATTTCTTTCTGATATTTAACTTAATAAGACAATTAACGGTACTTGTGGAAACCGATGTCAGAAGCTCTTTCTCTGAAACATTGACGACAGATGTCTAAACCGTACTTTCTAATTAAACCAGAGTGGGAGGAACAGACACGACATTGTCTAGAACCTTTACCGAAGTTTCTTGGGTGAGAAAACCAAACAGATTCGTGAGCCATTGTCTAGAAATGTTAGTATAACTATTATTAAAATATCCAGATATCAACCGAGAGTTTTTAATTTTTCAACATGTAAAATTCTTAATTCAATAAAAATAACACACAGACCAATAAAATATAATTCCACTTATTATCATTATACTTCATCCCAATCTATTCAAAAAATTCATCTGATTTCTACAAAAAATATTTCACTCTTTTTCAAAATTAAATATTTTCTCAATCATTAATATAAAATGCTAATTCATTTAATCCAATTATTTCCACTTCTCGATTGATATCATCATCTATAGCTAATATTAAACATACATTTATTTATTGACTTTGTTGGATATGAAGAAAATTTACGTAGACGTATAATTTGATTAAGATAAAAAATTAACTATGGAGCACACTGAGACTGAGAATAAGAGTGAGAGCTGCAGCGTGAGCACGACTGAAAAATTTTTTGTCACAAAATGAAAAAAAAATTAACTACATCAGCTGATTATGGTTGAGCCCTATAATATATCACGTGTAACACACATGATGATAATAGAGATGAGTTGAAAAATTATTTATTCTAGATCAGTATTCTAGAGTTCAACTTAATAATCGGTTAGATATATAATAAAATGGCTAAAGGAGGTCATTCCCATAGATCTACTTTAAGGAACGAACATAAAGCGTTCAAATCGAAGCATGCTTCGAAGGGTCAATTAAAAAAACTCCACAAAGGTAAAGTCGAAAAAGAATCTAATGGAGCTAAGAAGACTATTAAAGTAATTTCTAAACTCGAAAGAAAGAACTTATCTAAACAAAAGAAGGATGCAAAAATTATTGAATCTAAAATTACACGTAAGATTTTTGAAGGATCCAATGGTGCAGAAAAAATAGTAACAATTATTACGTTGACGAATGACATCTCATCACAACAAATTGCTCAAAGATTAGCCAACTCTGTTAAAAATGAAGATGAGGATGAATTAATCTTCGATTACCCATCTGTGAACTCAATTAAAGTGAGTAGATATAAGTCTAACTTGAAGATAATATTACCAGATCAAACTAATTTGTTATCTATCCTTGATGCGGCCAAAGTATCAGACTTCGTTGTTTTTGGTATTTCTGCAACTGAAGAAGTTGATAAGGAATATGGTGAGCAAATATTAAGAGCTATTATTGCTCAAGGTGTTGCTACAGTAATTGGTGTGTTACCAAATATTGTTACTGCTTATCCAAAGAGAAATTTACAATTAGATATTAAACAATCTTTGTTTTCGTATTTCACGCATTTTTTTCCAAGTGAAGAAAAACTCTATACCTTGGAAAACGACTCAGAATGTTCCAACTGTATAAGATTTCTTTGTCAAAAATTCCCTAAATCCATCACATGGAGAGATTCTAGAGGTTATATTCTTGCAGATAATGCTTTCTGGTCTGGTAATAGTGCGACTGATGGTCATATAGTTGTTGAAGGTACCACTAGAGGTGTAGGTTTTAATGCTAATAATTTAGTTCATATTCCAGGTTTTGGTGATTATCAAATTGAAAAAATCGAGAAGATTAACAGAGGATTCCAAAAGGATGATATAAGCATTGTTGATGAAAATGTATTTTTACCTAACGAAAATCAAGAAAGTTTAGAATTTTTGAATCCTGAAGAAATTGAAATGGATTCAAATAATTTTGATTATAATAATGACGATCTAGGAGTTAGAATGGATGGAAAAACTTATTTCAATGATAAAGAAATAAGGAAGGAAGTTAGAGTACCAAAAGGAACATCTGAATATCAAAGTAGATGGTTTTTGGAAGACAATTATGATTCAGAATCAGAACATGAAGATGAACCTGCATTAGAAAGTGCTATGATTGATGATGAACAAATGGATGAGGGAATAGAAATGGAAGATGATATTGAGGTAGATGCTCAATCAGAAGTCTTTGCAGAATTATCTCCAGAAGAAGAAGAAAGACAATTACAAGAATTTAGATCTATGGAAAAAGAAGATTTAGATTTCCCAGATGAAATTGAATTACACCCAACTCAATCAGCTAAGGAGGCCTTAGCAAATTATAGAGGTATTAAATCATTAGCAAATTGTGATTGGAAGTATGATGAGCAAGATGAAGACGCCCCAGATACCTGGAAGAGATTATTAAGGGTATCTAATTATAGAGCCACAAGAAACAAGGTATGTAAGGATGCTATTAAAGATGCCCAAGTCAATATGGGTGATAAAGTTAGAATCTATTTAAGAGCTTCACCAGAAATTCTTGAAAGAATTAATATTCAAAAATCTCCATTTGTCATGTATGAATTATTACAACATGAACATAAGTTAGGTGTTGTAAACATGTCCTTTGAGACTTGGGAAGATTATGAAAAACCAATTCAATCAAAGGATATTATGGTTGCTCAATATGGTCCTAGAAGACAAGTAATCAGACCAGCATTTAATCAAGCTTCTAATAACCCAAATAATGTTCACAAAGCCGAAAGATTTGTCCATAAAGGTAGTCTTTCAATTGCAACATGTATTGCACCAGTTCTATTCAATAATGCTCCTGTCATTTACTTTAAGCCATCAGCTGAAGGGTCTATTGAATTAGTAGGTCAAGGTACATTCTTGAATTGCGACCACACTAGAATCATATCAGAAAGAGCAGTTATAACAGGTGAACCAGTCAAAATCCACAAGAAATTAGTTACTGTTCGTTATATGTTCTTTAATCCAGAAGATATCAAATACTTCAAAGCAATCCCATTATTTACAAAATCAGGAAGAACTGGTTTTATTAAAGAGAGTTTGGGTACTCACGGTTATTTCAAGGCCACTTTTGATGGTAAGTTGACATCTCAAGATATAGTAGCTATGAGCTTATACAAAAGAGTATGGCCAGAAGTATCAACTGCATGGAATGAATAATCTTTATAGCATTTTTAAATATGGCATTAAGAATATGGGCCAAATAATGATATGTCCTGTATATAAATTATTACATTTTAGATGATTAAATCTGAGATTATATTTGAATTTAAATTTAATAGCTTTAATTTGCCACCATTTAAACATGAGTACAGTATTACCCCATGGATCTACACCGCAAAGTTCATCATTTACCTGCAACACTTGTGGGATTAAGTTTGTTACTGCTGATCTTCAGCGTAAGCATATGAAATCAGATTGGCATAGATACAATTTGAAAAGAAGAGTTGCTCAACTACCATCTATTACATCAGAAGTATTTGCAGAAAAAGTATTAGCATCCCAATTTGCTGCAGAGGAAGCACAAGAAGAAGATGAATATGGTTTTTATATAGGTAAGAGAAGAGCTAGAAAGCAATCTAATCGATTACAAAATGTACCATATGAGGATCAAGATATTGATAATTTCACTGTTAGAGGAAGGGGTATTGATTTAGACAGAAATGACATAAGGTCATCAAGTATAACATCAGTAAATTCTAGATTATCAGAGTTTTCATTAGGAGATTCTGTCCATGATAATGTGTCAATTGCTGATACAGGATCGGAACTGAATTTTATTGAATCTGATTTTACCGATATAGATACTATACCTGATGACGAAATGTCTCATAATTCAGGATCAGAATTATCAGACTTTGAAGATTTAGAAATGATTCCAATAACGCATTGTTTCTTTTGTGGTCAAAATAACAAGGAAATTGAAGTTAACATAAAACATATGTTCAATAGACATGGCTTATACATACCAGAAAGAACCTACCTAACTGATGTTACTGGATTACTTACATACATTAGTGAAATTATTTCGATTGATAATGAGTGTCTTGTATGCGGCTTTCAGGGAAAGAATTTAGAAAGTATAAGACAACATTTAAGTTCAAAGGGCCATAGTAGGATACCTTATGAAACGAAAGAAGAGAGACTTTGTGTTGCAGACTTTTACAATTTTAATGTAGATGAAGAATTTATACCAAAAAAGAATAGTTTCAAAAAAGTTGCTTTTGTTAATGAATCTGAATCTAATAGTGAAATTGAAGATAGCATAGAAGACAAAAGTGAGGAAGATAATAATGATATAAATAGCAACTACTCTATTGTTCACATAGATAAGACTGGTGTTGAATTAACATTGCCTACAGGATCAAAGATAGGCCATAGATCAATGATAAGGTATTATCGCCAAAATATCAAACTTCCTACTGAGCCCTCAGAATCGACAAAAACCGTTGCGGTTGTTGATAGGCGATTCGCACCTGGTGTTACAGATATTACTAAGCATGAGAAACAAATGAGATTAATAGAACAAAAGACAAAGAATGATTATGAAAGAAAAACTAAGGGAAAAAGAGTAAATTACCAACGCCATTTCAGAGATGAAATTTTGGGAACATAACTAATTCATTTTCATCATGTTTCATTATTCATTTAACTAGTTGGTATAGTTTCATACTAGTGTGTATATAGCACATTTAAGAATTAGCGACTGTCGTTTTTTATCTGCAATTATGTAAGCATAGAAACTTATCGAATTCTATCTTGTAGTGAGATGCGACACAAATACTTAAACTATAGTGATCCTCTAATTAGCAAATAACGTAAGATATATATATAATTTTAATTTAGGCGCTTTTAAGTCATTTTATAATCCAATCGAGTGGATGTCAATTTTAAGATTTTAGTTACACTTGAAATTTTGTGGATTAGTTTTTAAGATTGACTTAAAATGGCAGTAGAAACTCATTTATACGATATTCTAGGAGTTTCTACTAGATCCTCAATAGAAGAAATTTCTAAGGCTTATAAGAAATTAGCATTAAAATATCATCCAGATAAAACAAACCATGACAAGGTTCTTACCGAAAAGTTCAAAGAACTAACCAAAGCATATGAAGTGTTAAAGAATAACAAAACCAGAAGATTATATGATCAATATGGTGAAATGGCACTTGATGGTTCCTTTCAAGAACCACAACCCAAAAACACTAAGTATAATTATGCACAATCTGGATTTTCCACAGCAGACATTTTTTCGAAAGTTTTTAATGATATAAACTCTATGTTTACTAGAGATAATATGTTCCCTAGTTTTTCTTCTGATTACTCAATGTGTAATGTAGGTTCAGATGAAGGGTTTACAGAAATATTTGAATCATCAAATAGCATGGGAAATGTTGTTCCAAGGAAAGGTAGTGATATACACCATACTTTTAAGGTTCAATTATCAGACTTGTATTTTGGTAAGCAAATTAAACTAAAGTTACCAAGAAATAGAAAATGTCAAATATGTATGGGGAATGGGGGTATAAATCTTAGACTGTGCAGAACATGTAGAGGTCAAGGAAAAGTTATTCTTCAAGTTTTCAATCAATTCTCACAATATCAAGAATTTAGTCTGTGTAAGACATGTGCTGGAACAGGGGTATTTATAGCACCTAGAGACAGATGCCAGAATTGCCATTTTGGTTATTTTAATGAAAATAAAATTATTAAAGTAAATATTCACCCGGGATCTTATGGTGGTGACAAAATTATACTTAAAGGTGAAGCAGATGAAGGAAGGAATATCATACCTGGTGATGTTATTATTCATTTACAAGAGGTTCCCCACAGTTCACTAGTTAGAAAATTCAATGACTTATACATGGAACATGATATAGACTTAAAAACAGCGTTATTAGGAGGTGAAATTTTATTACGTGATTTCTACAAAAAGGGACAGGATTTAAAGATCAATATTAATGTTCATGGATATAAAAGTGTTAACGATAAAATAAATTCTAAAATTAACAAAGCACAAGTAGTAGGGACAATTAATACAGGAGAACCTAAAATTGTGAAGGGTTTTGGAATGCCTATAAATGGACAGAATAATGCTTATTACCAGACAATTGATGGTGCTGATGCAGAAGCGAATACTATTTTTGATTTAAAAAGATACAGGAGAGGAAATTTATTTATCAAGTTCAATGTGCAACTTCCACACCTTTCTGATTTTTCTGGTGAAAAGGCATTTGATACGTTACTCAATGTTTTACCTGATACTTCCGATATTAGTACTAAAAATGTTGATGTCTTAGAGTCAACTTTATCAAATATCCCAACCTATTGCGATAATATTGAAGATTTTAATAATAATGGTAACGGTAACCAAAGGTGCCTGATAGATTCTGCTACATCTGTAGATGAAAAGACTAAAGATTTTCTGGAAGAGAATTATAGGTCTGGATCTGAGAGTGAGGTCGATTTCTCTAATTTGAAATATGACTATAATGACATAGATATAGACGACACACAAGACGTTAAAGATGACATCGAAAAGAATGAAGAAAGCTTCTATAATGATCAATGGAGTAAAGGTGAAGGTGGCCCTCGTGGTAAAAAAAGAAGAAAGGGAAGTGCTTCCAATATACACTTCAGTGATGGCTACTGAATTAGCAATGCATTATTAATTCATTTTAGTTCTTATATATTATATCAGTAACATATTATATCATGTTACTTTACATATGGGTATTTTTAAGTTACATAAAATATTTATTCATGAATAAATAAATATTCACAATTATATAAAGATAAATTGTAATTTAAATCTGATAATGTTTCTTATATGCACTACGTTAATAAATAGTGTGTGCTTATAGAGGATCAATATAAATAAAATAATAACATTCTACCTCTTAAAATAAAGATTAAACCATGAGCGAAAACAATGTATTAGACCCTTCACTAATAAAGGACTTATCTAATCATATCTATGAGAAAAGAAAGGCTACTGCATTTCAAATTGAAAATTTAACTAAAGCAGCGCTAGCAAGAAATGACAGTCAAACTATTTATAAGATAATTTCACAATTGACAGGTTTAACAACTGATTCTACAAATTCAGCAAAAATGGGTGCAATAACAGCATTAGGTAGTGTTTCAGTTGCGCTTGGGTCATTTGCAATTGCATACTTTCTCGAAGATATCGTTAAACCCATCTTTGCTACATTTAGAGATATGGATGCAAGAGTCAGATACTATGCCTGTGAATCATTGTACAATATAGCTAAAATAGCAAGAGGAGAGATATTAATGTATTTCAATGAAATATTTGATGTATTATGTATTTTGGTAACTGATACAGAATCTTCAGTTAAAAATGCTGCCGATATCTTAGACAGATTAATTAAGGACATTATTAGTGCCAAAGCTACCAATTATGTTTCTATAATTCAACAACAAGGGGTATCTAGTGAAATTAAAAGCCATTTAGTTCATTTAGATGGAAATGCAATTCAAATCAATAATATCCAAGATGCACTGAAGGCATTTTCACTTCCAAAATTTATTCCAACGTTATTGGAAAGAATGCATACCATTGATCCATTTGCTAAAAAATTTCTTATTAGCTGGATAGAATTGTTTGATGATATTCCATCATTAGAACTAATAACCTTTTTACCTAATTTCCTTGAACAATTAATTAAATTTTTAATGAATAATGCCCCCACTGACGTTAGACTTGAAACACAAAATATTTTAAATATGTTCCTTAAAGAAATAAAAGCAATAAATATGGTGAAGTTAGAAGCGAAAAAAAGGCAGTTAATTCTGGAAAAGACAAAAAAGTCAGAAGCTCAACAACCAGTTACTATGGACAAAGCTGTAAATGAAATATCTGACGAAGTCAAAGACATTAAACTACACCAAAGTGAATTAGATACAGCCTCAATTAATTCAAATAGTACGACAATTATTAAAAAGAATATAAATAATGATAAGATGACAGATTTAAATACGATCGATGATGAAAGTGAAGTATTCTTAAGTGGACAAAATATTTTCATTGATTATTCTAGAATAATTGATATTTTATTATCCTTTTTAGGGCCTAGAAAACCCGATCTTCGATATATTGATATTAGTAATGAGAGTCATGAAGTAAGAAAAGAAATTCAATCTATTGTATTAAAATGGTTGCAAGAGATACTTGATATTTCTCCAACGAGTTTTGTTAAGTACCTTCCTGAATGTATTTCTATAATGATGCAAAATATTGCATCTTCTAGTAATAACAAAGATATTGATTTAAGAAATCAATTCTTAAAATTTAATATGTCATTAAAAGACTTTTTAATTACTTTAAATGAATCTGATGAATTAGAACCAAAAGAAACAGAAGAAATCAGTGAAAAAATTCTAAAGGGTTTAAATACAGAAGTATCAGATGAATTTATAGAATTCTATTTAAGTTCTACTTTACAAACTACAATGTCTGAAGCATTAAGTTCCTCAAATGAATTAGCAAGAGTTACGTCCTTAGATTGGCTAATATTTTTATATTCTCAATACCCAGATCATTTTTTTAAAAGTGAACAAGGAAGTACATTTGATTTAATAGCACTATTAAAATCTTCTACTGATGCTAGTAACGAAGTTATTTTAAAAGCCTTACAGTTATTGTCTAGAATATCTGAAAATGATCAAGGTTTTTTTAAAGATTTCATAATAAAACTAATCTCTTTTTTTGAAAGTGAATCTTTGGATAAAAATAACTCATTTAACTTATCTCGTAGCAAGATTGAATTTATTATAAGAAAGTTATGCGTAACCTTGGACTCTGAAAGAATTTTTCAAACATTATCAGAAGTTTTAACTTCCATAACTGATTTAAAATTTTTAAATATGATAATTGTCACATTGAATAATATTTTATTAACGGCAAGTGAATTAGTTGGATTTAGAAAGAAATTGAAAGATTTAGATGTTTATAAAGTAGAAGATTGGTCATTATTTTCTAGTCTTTTCCAGAGCTGGAGTCACAATGCAGCAAGTGCTTTATCTTTATGTCTTTTGACTTCAAATTATGAGCTTGCTTATCTAATAATCAAGAATTTATCTGAGCTGGAAGTTGATTTTCAATTATTAACCCAATTAGATGTATTAGTCCAATTATTAGAATCGCCTATATTTTTAAAATTAAGATTACAACTTTTAGAGCCAGAGAAAAATGCATATTTATATAAAACACTTTATGGGTTATTAATGGTATTCCCACAATCATCTACATTTACCACGTTAAAGAACAGATTAGATTCAATATCACATATTCATAACATTAATATGTCATCATTTCCGCAGCCATCTGTTTCAGCAATTTCGACCCCTGTCACCACACCTATGACAGTACCAACAACCAACACCAATGTAAGTAACCAGCTTTCTATAAAAAGAAAACGTGTTTATGAAATGTTAGATAAGTTTTCTAAGATTCAAGAGAAACATACAAACTATCAAATGCACCAATTGTCTGATTCATTGCAGGAGGATTCTTTATACAATTTACAAAAGAGTGATAAATTAACCAATTCTAAATCTCTTGAAAACTCAGATTATTTAATTAATGGCAACGAATTAAACCTTGAATCCGTGTCTGATGGTTTACATAAGAAACCAATTCAACAAAGATTTGGCTAATTATATATGTTTATTTACATAATCACGTGATATATAATTTGAATTTCAAAATAGTTTTACAGGTTCTCTATTTGTTTTTAAATTCGTTTTACAATTTAGATACCAAGTATATTATAAATGTCTGATAGTGAAATCAAAAGGAGTCTAAGTGAAGCCTCTGCAGAACAACAGAATTCAGTTGATCAAGTCAGCCATGCAGAGGAAGCATTAAGAATAGCAACACAATCAGCACTGCACCATTTGCAAGAGCCTGAAACATATCATCAGTTAGACCAGCAACATATACAGCTGCCAGTAGATGGTATAGAGTTAACAGAATATGACCTTAAATCAAAAGATTCAAAATATAGAAGATGGTCTCCAAAAATGGATCAATACTTAATAAAATTATTATCAGATGTAGTACATAGTTATCCTAAGGGTGCATCGGCCGAAATGACAAAGAAAGGTTGGGCCTATGTTACAGGTCAATTGAGAGCTGCTAATCCAGAAACTGTTTATTCCACCTATACAAAATACTCGTGTCAGCAGCACTTAATTAATGTTAATCATCATCGATATAAAATATGGTACTTGCTTGTGGTTCACCTGCGTAATGTACCACCAAATTCGGAATATTCATATAGATGGGATGCTGATAATGGCAGGTTTCAAATAATAGACAATAATAATAATACACTTATCTTAGATGAGCGTCAAATAAAGTCGTTGCTCTATGGCGAAGCGCTTTCACTTCCTAATTTAACATCATTTAATAAAGGAACCTTAATTGTGAATGATTTTTTTCTTACTGATAATTTGAAGTACATGTCAATCTACCATAATGAAGTATTGCCCCTTTTAATAAGATTGGATAGTAGGTTTAATGAAGGATTAGGTGATGTCTATACTGAAATCCCTAAATTTGAATTTCGTGAATCTAAGAATGATTATTTCAAACCTCTAATACCCACTAAACCAGCTAAAACACAAACAATTATATCGCATGAAAAAACCAGGAAAAGATTACATCTGAATAGCTCTACTCCTTCAACATTAGCATTAACAACTGACATAACTAGCGATAATGGTCACTCCGAAATATCAACTACACACGATGACGATTCTGTCGACCCTGCATTGAAGAGATCAAGAAATAATTTACAAGAATCAACAGAATTCGAAAATGTACTTGCTACTGCAGCAATTGCAGCTATAAATTCACCTAATGTAACAAATGGTAGAAGCACAATTCCATTTTATATCAAGGACCGAAAATGGTTTAATAAACTAATCAATTTGAATGAACTAGGGTTATTAGATGTATCTGAAGTATTAACAGTATGTGAAGGTGTACGTGATGGTAAGATACCTCTCTTCATGCTAAATATATTAGATTCTGATTATGACGCAAATAAAGATGAAATTGTATTTAATACGGAGGCTCAGTCAGATGAAGATATAGCGAAAAGGATTAGACAATACATGATACCAATAGCATAATAAGAGTAAATTAAGCTATGCATATAGTTTATTATTTATAATTAATTATTACGTATATATGACCGAATTTCAATACTGTACATCTTTGTTTAAATTACTCATTTCAGATCTAGTAGAGTTACTATCTTGTCTTCCAATAACATAATTAGTTTTTTTTGGAATTAGATGGTTAGAAGAATTAAACTTTAAACTAGTTTCCTCTTCAATTGGGTTTAAATTATTTGACCCCATTTTACTATGAGTATATGATCTTGAGTCTATAGAACTCGAAGTTTCAACCATAGAAATAGATCCAACCATTGATCTTAAATCTAATTTGTTTTGTGATTCCTCAATCAGATGGCCCATTTTAATGCTTTTGAAGTTTAAAGATCTTTCACTATTATCTTGTTTCTCATTTGGTTGTATCACATTTAATGAGGTATATTCAGCTGAAGTTTCTAGTGATATAATTTCTTTTTCACCAGATAAATGTTTATCTTCCTTCATAGGAGAGCGTAAATTATCATCAGTGACTTTATGTTTAAGTTCTAATTCTTGAGTGAATGAAGACAATTCGCTTGATAAATCATCTAAACTTCTTAAAATGGAACCTGAATCAATTGACCTTGAATTTCTATTCAAATTTTTGGTAGAAGAAGACTTTTCATCATGCTTGGTAAATGATGGATATTGAAGGTTTTCTAATGAATTTTCTAGAATATTTGAGCTTGTATCAGAAACTGATAACGTTTCAGTAGATCGCTTTATAGGTTTTAATTGGAAATTATTGGAGCTGAGTGGAAGATATTCTTCACTTGGAATATTCTTTTTATCATACCTACTCATATAAGTCTTATTAAAGTCATTGATAAAACTTTCTTCAGGACTACTTATTAATTTTCTATGGTTAATTTCAAGATTGTTAGAAGGTGGTTTAGAATTTCTAACACTTAAATTAGTTTTCTTAAGAATAGATTCATATGAAAATGTAAATTGATGATCAGATGTGTACAAGCTGCCAAATATATCGGTTTGATAACTTATTTGAGGAGAAGGTAAGGGGTCAGGATTATTATATTTTCTTGGTTTAAGAAAATTATCCACGTCAGAATCATCATAAAATGACGACGGTTGAGATTCAATAATAGCACGATGACTACGTCTTTTGATGATGCTTCCTGCTTGTGATGAAAACAGAGACTCTGAAGAACTGTGAACGTAGTTTTGCTTATTTACCTTGTCTTGCTTAAGTCTATAAGATATCTTTGCAGCCAACGTTCTTCTGAGTAGAATTTCAAAAAGAAAAGTCTTGTTAATTCTATGCATCTGATATTTTGAAAGCTCATTATTGTATGGGTAAATATCTGCAAATTTTGGAGCTTTTAAACATCTTTTTGAGAATACAGCATTCTTATAACACAAATATAGAGGGGCATCGAAGTATACCTTATTATTTGAAGATGAATATTCTATTATAGGTTTAGAATTTTTTGTCAATGTATTCGCTAATGGTGCTGAAATCTTGAAATCTTGAAATCTATTTATAACATTAAACTGATGATTCTTTAACTCAATAGACTTATCAAATATGGTAAGATGGGGGTTAATAAATGCTAATTTATCAAATTGATACATGGATAATTTTTTTGGCATTAATTCAAGAGCCAATGCTGCTGCATTTATATTTTCAAAATAGGAAAGCAAATCATTCTCAGTTTGAAAATTTGCATTTTTCTTTATTGGTGTATATTTAGATTTATGATTAAGAGACGTTTTTCTCTTAACTGGGAAATTTAATTTTTTAAGTTTAGGGAATCTTCGCAGGTTGGAAGAGTCATTTGGTGAAACATCTTTTTTATGTATAATCTTATTACGACTCAAGACATTATTCCTATGCCTTAATGTAGCACTTTGAGAAACAATTGATCCTGAGCGTTTTAATGAATTTCTTTCATCTATAATGGTTATCATTGGATATGATTCTGGTGCTATATTAGACTGAATTGGGTTTGAAGAAGTTGCATTTTTACCTTGAATTATATTTTGTTCAATTTCTTTATATGTTTTTGTCAAGTATAAACTGTCAGACAGTTCACCTCCCAGTGGTGGTGTAGGTGTTTTAATTGGGATATTTGTATCCAGACCATATAAAATATCAAATGGATTTGATTGAACTCTTTTATGAGCCAATGCTGGCTTTAAAGTATTCATAGGTGTACTAGTACCCGAGCTTTGCTTACTATTTTTCTGCTCATCATCCAGCTTAATTTTAATCAGTGATTCTTTAGAAAATTGAATGCTATTTCTTGCAGTGTGAAATGATCCCAGTGAGGTTGGATGCAATAACACTATTCCCGCCATTACTCAACCATACGCGGTAGTATTAAACAATAAAAGAAAGATTTTCAATATTAGGTATATTAAAAAAATTCTAGAGGATACTTGGATAAGTTGTGTAATCTGTAGATCTTTTTATAGTTGATCAATTCCTATTAATATGTTTTATTCCCAGAGACTATACTAGATTTAGTAGTGGATATGATTATTTCGAGTAGTTAAATTGTCAGTTGAATGGTAATAGAGCTTGTTCAAATAATAATTCCTTATGTGTATCCTTGATCTCATCCTCTTTTTTTTTTTCTTTCAATTGATTCAAAGCCCCTGGTTGTTTGATTTGATTCCAAGATGGCTGGCTGCCAAACTAAATCTGAACATGCGCTGCAAAGAATAAACATGCCACAAAGATTCCGTCTTCATTTTGGTTTGTAAAAGGTCGTGTGCCTTGGTTGCAAGCGCCAAGTGACAAGTAACATCGTCAATAATGTCGCGTTGTCTAGACTTCCTATTTTGTATCCAATTGTCTTCTCCAATGTCGTATGTCGTGAGTGTTTATATTTCGAGGTAAACAAAAAATTTGGACACAGTCGCAGGTTGGAACAACAGATCAAGGGCGAGTATAAATTACACGAACTTTCTTTTTTTATCGGTTAGTTTCATACGTAGTATTGAAAATTAATAGGACTTGTATCAAATAACACAATGGATAGACTTAAGGATGTAAGTACCAAACTGAATGATAATTGATGTAAACTATTGAAGAATCCTAGTGGATTAGATATAGATCTAGACCATGTACCGGATATGTGGCAACTAGAGATAGGGGGGTTCAAATTGTTACAGCATTACAGGTTCTCAATAGAATCTATACTTATCAACATGTAATATACTAACATGTATTTAGAAAATTAACAGCTTAAAGTTAGATGCTGAAAAATGGCAAGAAAAGTCAGACGAATTGGCTGACCGTATTAAGGAATTGGAACAAGAAAACTTGGAAAAGGACCACCAAATCCAAGCTTTAACTAGAAAGAACCAAGTTTTAGAAGAACAAGTTGAAAAGTTAGAAGGTGACTTAGACGAGATCAAGCAAACTGCTGACGAATCACATTCTTTGAAAACTTCTAATGATAACTACTCCAAGAAGAACCAAGTATTGGAAGAAGAATTAGAAGAAGCTGACAAGAACTTGAAGGAAACTACTGAAAAGTTGAGAGAAACTGATATCAAGGCCGAACAATTGGAAAGAAAAGTTGCGTCCTTAGAAGCTGAAAAAGATGACTGGGAAAAGAAGTTTGAAGAATTAAATGAACAATACAGTGCTGCTAAATCTGAATTAGATGAAATTAGTCAACAATTAGAAGCTATCTGATTTTAATGAGATATAATCGGTTTTTCTTATGTCAGTTTCGATAATTGCACATTTGTGGTGATTCTGATTATTGTTTTTTTGATATAATAACAAAGAATTTAATTTAATAGCAAATATAACCATTTAAATATAATATATATATATGAAATGTATCTTTAAATATATACCTTGATCATTTTGTAACACACAGTCTAGACTTTTAGGATGTAGGTGATTTGACAATTCGTCTATGTGTTCCTGTATAGTCAATTTTTTTTAGGTGCATTGTTATCATAACGATAATACAAGTAAAAAGAGTATTATTCTCTAAGTACATAAAGTAAACATAAGTAGCCATGGCTCTTTTAGAATCGATTCGGCGAAAATTTACCAATAACCTTCAGCTACATGAAATTGAGGATGATTACACCACCCCTAGTAGAACCAACCGTTCAGGTGTAATGTCAGGAATTACAACACCTGAACGTTTAACAGAAGAACCATACTATGATCCAAACGAACTGGTTCCTTCTTATGAGGCATCACAAAGATTACATGATGGTAATCGAAGAAATCTGGATATATCTATATCGTCTAGTGCAGGCATTATTAGACATGGGTCATCAAATAATATCAGTAGCAGATTGTATGCCAATGAGGTTAATGATACACCACATTCAAATTCTTCCAATCATAATAGAAAAAATGCCAAAAGATCATTGAAGCAATTAGGATTGAAATTCTTGAATGCTAGACAGCATTTTGCACTTGCATGTTGTCGTGACATTTCATTGATACCATGTCTTTTTGGGTTATATCATTCATGGAAAAGGGCATTTTTTGATGGAAATATGAATGGTACGAATATAATACAATTACAGACATCAATAACTGGTGCTAGATCCTCCGAACACTTTCTTACTGGTGTTTGGTGTATTGTGGCTGGATATCTTTCATTTTCAGTTCTTGATGGATTAATGCTTAGATGGATAGTGACTTACCTGACATCAGCAGCGATAGTCAGAATGCTTTCAATGTCCACCATAATGATATCAATCGAACAATATTTAGTGGCTACATTTTCTGCAGAAGGCTATAGATATGGACTTCATATTTGGATATTAATAAGTTGTTGTTTGACTTTACTGTATATTGTACAGAATTTCGTTACTTCAAACTTAGATTTAAAAGGAAAGAGAAAGGCTAGATTCTTTGATTTTTACAATATTGTCGTTTTTGCAGTTGTTCCTGTTGGGTTAGCCAGTTTTATCACCATGATTGGTTTACTACGATCCCTTTTGATTTTAAGACTTGATATTGATCTGAATCAAATAATCATATAATTTAGCATTATTATTTTCAATTGCATTACTACTCTTATATAATAATTTATTAACTATTTATAAATATGTTATGTAGGGGTGATATGTCAAATACCTTTAGGGTTTTGTGTAATTACAAATAAGAACTCGAGACAAAAATTTTTGGATTTGCGAGTAAGTTGAACAAAGGTATATTTATTACTTGATTGTGTAAAAATGGGTGTCCATATTTTCGGTAAATCTATCAAGCATAATGCTTTAGTAAGAGTATGTTGTTATAATATGGTTTTTTTCATTAAAAAAATGTATTTTACTAACACAAAATAGATAGGTTTAGCAAAGAAAATTTTTGGTGTTGGATATGAAACTTCTGAAAGAATATGTGCTAAGGTAGGTATCTATCCACAAATGAGAATGAATCAGTTGACAGAACCACAAATTATGGCTATAAATAAAGAATTATCTGACTTATTAATTGAAGGTCACTTGAAACAAAAGATCAATGATGATATCAGATTAAAGAGATCCAACGGTTCTTTCATTGGTATAAGACATGCTGCTGGATTACCAGTCCGTGGTCAAAGAACAAGAAACAACTCATCTACTGCTAATAGATTAAACAAAGTTGAGAGACATTCATAGACTAGTCTGTGTCCATTCCTGTAAATTATTTTCATTTCAACTGTTAAATTTAAGTCCACCATTAGAATACTTTAACATATTCATGTAAATATTTTTAATAAAATTAAGAATAAGTAAATTGTGCCTAAATTATATTCTACAAAGAGAGATTAACTAATAGTATTATAAAGTTTACTATTATAATTGATTTGAGTTTCTATTTTGTTGTTATTCCATATAGCAAAGAAAATTCAATTTTACTTAGAATTAAAAATTAATTCCTTCCATTTCTAATACTTATAATCTATATGATGACCAATACGTCGAATCAGTTGTTAATATTATGGTCAATCTTAGGACTTATTGATTTAATGGTCGTGTGCAAATCAAATGAGTTTTTTCATATACTCATCTCTATACAAGATGGATGCAAGATATTCAAACTTATAGAATTATAATTTAAATTAAAATGAAATTCTTGGTTACTTCTGACGATACTGGTGGTATAAAGGAAGTTGTTTGTTCTAGAGGAACAGATAGTTCAAAGAAGGATGGTCAACAAGCAAAAACAATAACCAATTTCTTTGATGGTCCAGAAGTTAATTCTAAATCAAAAATTGTTAATATGGAAGCTTTCGACTCAAAATATCTTATTGTATCAAGGTTAGATGGTAGAGTTTGTATTTATGATTTGATAAATGAATCACCACTATCTGAAGAAGAAAAAGGAGAAGGAGAAGGAGAAGAAGGAGAAAAATATAAACTTTTGCATCAGTACTCTTTAGAAATTACCAATGATGAAAAACCAATTTCATTACTGATTTTCAAAGAACAAAATATTATAACAGTAGCATTTAACTCAGGAAAAGTTTTCTTTATTCACTTAAATAATGGAACTTTTGATTTGGAACCAGTATCATTTCAATTGAAAAGAAATGAGATTGATTCATTTGTACATTCTCCATATAACTATGGTGTATTTGCTTATGGTGGTAAAGAAAATGATTTAAAGGTAATAAGGTTATTTGACAAATTACCAATAAAGGCATTCAAAGGTACTAATTCTTCTAAATATATTAAAGAAGAAATACTATATGCTGCTAAAAATGTTAAGAATGATCATCTCGATTTGCGTGTTCCTATCTGGATTAGTAATATTAGATTTTTTGAAACTGAATCAAAGGATCATTTTAAACTTATCACAAGTACAAGATATGGCCAAATTCGTATTTACGACTCTAAGCATGGTAAGAAACCAAAGGCTGATTACAAGATTTGCGAAAAACCTATTATAACCTTGAATTTTTCTACTGTAGAACAAGATGAAATTATTATTACAGATACACATAATTTAGTTGCTAAATTTTCATTAACTCAAATAGATGAAAAGGCATTTAAGACCAATTCCGCTACTGCTGGTGATATCGTTAAGCCAGTTGCAAAACTTTTAGGTAAGTTTTCATCTGGTGGAAATACTGGTGCAACTTTTGGTGTTAAATTTTCTGACTTTGAGTTAATAGCATTAGGTGGGCTAGACAGATACCTCAGAATATTTGATGTACAAAGTAGAGAACTTATTGCTAAAGTATATCTTGGTGTTGAAATCTCTGACATTGTTATTTTAGATGCGGAAGATGAAGAAGAACAAGATGAAGAGGAACAAGATGAAGAGGAACCAAGAAAATTGTTAATCCAAAAGAAGAGAAGAAGAGATATCCAAGAGCTTGATGATAACGATAAGGAAGATTTGTGGCAAACTTTAGAAGACAATAGAACTGAAAATGAATTAAAAAAGAAAAAAATATGAACATATCTAATCATATTATATAAGTTGTATAATTTATTTACTAATATTATTGACATTTCCTAGAGGTGTTGGTTCATCTGTAATGACTCTATTTTCAGGTCTATTCGTACTATTTATTACACTTGTGCATTTCCATTCATTTAAATAATTGCATTTCCATAATCGTATTATACCATCGTCACCAGCAGAGCTTAAAATAGTTCCTGTAGCATTCCAATTAACCCTCCAAACTTCCAGTTTATGGTCACCTAGTTTTGCTACAGTTTCGATTTTGATATCACCTTTTTCATCCGATATGGCTTTGAATACCCTTACAAAACCATCTTTGCAACATGTAGCAATTAAATCATAGCTACGACCCATTGATGGAGCCCAGCTCACACATCTTATTAACCCATTATGCTCAGGTAAACTGCAAATTTTAACATATAATGGGTCTAGTTCTCCATTGGAAGGAGGCTGCTCATTTTCCAAACCATCATCAGATTTGTATTTTATGTTATTAGTTTTTGTTCCGTATATGAATCCTTGATCGAGGGCAATTATAATAAATTTTTCAGTAGATGTAAATTTAGAAGGACACCATTCAATACCAAAGCTACTCTGTAAGTTCTTTGCTGGTAATTGCAGACTTAGGATGGGTATTTCTGTAGTTAATGTCCAATTGGTTAAATCGGCAGGCTCGAGAGCTTCATATACTCTAAAAATACCATCAGACCCCACACATCCAAGCTTCAAACCTAGATGTTTAGGAGCAAATTTAATGTCATAAATTGGACCATATGATTCAGTGGCCAATGTTGCTAATTTTACCCATCTTCTTCCTGACCCATGCAATTCGTCAGATTGTTCTTGCCAAATTTTAGCAGTACGGTCATACGAGCACGATGCTAATAATTTAGAACTTGAAAACTCAGGATGTGCCCATTCAACCTTTACTATCAGTGAATCATGTGCCTTCCACAGGTCATTTAGTACCCAGGTAGATGCAGAAGAGTCTAAATCAAATACTTTAATATGTTGGTCAGAAGAGGCAGTAGCTATGTGCTTACCATAGTAATCATATTTAATATCATGTATCAATTCCTCATGTCCTGTCAAAAACGGTTTCATTTCATATAAATACAATTTCTGTAATCGTTTACTAACTACTTTAGCTAATATACTACAAATAAAGAATCGAGACGAGATAAATATCAAAATTATGTGCAGGTCGTTTAAACGTTAGATTTTCATCAGATTTGACAGAGTGATTGCAACGTATAGCAGAATAGACACATTAACTTATGGACAGGAGTATTGAATAAAAATGACGAATAAAACAGAAAGAATATTCAAATTATCATTATTATTTCTTTCGTTCTCAATTATTACTTCTAATAATCCATTAAAAACAGTGGTTGGGTTTTCATGTATTGGATATGTGATAACCGCAAGCTTGATACCCAGATTAACGTCCAGTTTCATCAAAATTGGTCTCAAGGGGAAGGATCTTTCGAAACCACAACCTACTATAGAAATTGCTGAATCTATGGGTATAGTTTGTGCTGTGACTTACATGATTTTAATGTTTTGTATGATTCCATTCATATTCTTCAAGTATTTGGTTTCACTCAATTCCAACGTGTCTGGTATTTCAACCAATTATACAGATCAGTATATGAAAATGAGTGATAATAAGCTATTTCCACATGATAAGTTATCTGCCTATTTGAGTGCAGTGTTGTGTCTTCAAAGTACAACATTATTGGGGATATTCGATGATCTCTTTGATATTAAATGGAGACATAAGTTTTTCCTTCCTGCAATTACGTCTCTTCCATTATTAATTGTATATTATGTTGATTTCAGTATTACATCAATTCTTGTTCCTAGCTTTTTGACAAATTCAGTTGCTGGTGAGTTTTTAGTAGATACCTTAAACTCAATAATTAGAATTGGAAACCACATTATGACCTACATAACTGGTCTTACATTCAGAACTTTGGATGCAGATTATGTTGTTCCTGACTCATCTCCAAAGCTTTTGGATTTAGGAGTATTTTATTATATATACATGTCAGCTGTATCAATTTTTTCACCAAATTCTATTAATATACTTGCAGGTATTAATGGTCTTGAAGTTGGTCAATCAATAATACTTGCTGTAATTTTACTATTGAATGATTTTTGCTACATATTCTCCCAAAATGTCACTCAAGCAGCCTATGATTCTCATGTTTTTTCAGCTATCTTTCTTGTCCCATTTTTGGGGGTATCATTAGCTTTATTGCGTTATAACTGGTATCCATCTAGAGTATTTGTTGGAGATACTTATTGCTATTTCAGTGGTATGGTCTTTGCAATCGTGGGGATCTTGGGACATTTCTCCAAAACGTTGTTAATCTTTTTGTTGCCACAAATCGTCAATTTTGTATATTCTGTTCCCCAATTATTTGGGATTGTTCCATGCCCAAGACACAGGTTGCCAAAATTTGATGCTAAAACTGGTTTAATGTATCCAAGTTTTGGCGAAATTAAAAATTCACATCGCCATACTGTGATATTGGTTACTATTCTTGAAAAATTCAATTTTATAGAACTTAAGAGAGATCCAAAATCCAACGAGATTGTTGCATGTTCCAATATGACAATTATTAATTTGTTCCTCGTATGGTTTGGCCCAAGAAGAGAGGATAAATTATGTTTATTAATACTATTAGTTCAATTTATCATTGGTATCTGCATGATAATAGTCAGACATACCCTTGGCCCTTGGCTATTTGGTTACGATAATTTATCTTGGGGAGTTAAGTAAATAGATCTAATTACTATATATAATTGCAAAATTTGTATTAGAATTTTTATACTGCATATAGATTGGAGCGATTAAGTGATTCAAATTCGCTGTTATAGTAAAGTTTATATCTATATAAGCAAAGGAATCAGAATGCCGGCTCCACCTCCTCCACCTCCTCCACCTCCTCCAGCTGCAAATCTAGGATCTGTATCATCTTTACCAACACCTCCTAAAGTTAATATGGCTGGAAGAGATGCATTATTGGGTGATATTCGTAAAGGAACAAGATTGAAGAAAGCGGTTACAGTGGATAAGTCTAAACCTATTCTAGACTCTAAAGTTTCAGCATCAATCACGTCAGGGCTACCAAGTTCTAGTAGTGGTTCAACTCCAGTATCTTCAGTTCCTAGTGGGGCTCCTCAATTGGGTGATATATTTGCTGGGGGGATTCCAAAATTAAAGCGTGTTAATAATACTGATAACAGATCCGGGATTATTCCACCATCAGCACCAACAGTATTCAATGAAACTAACCCATCAGTGCCAAATTTACCATTCATGCCATCAATTCCTACTCGGCCTACAAAAAAAGCTTCTGGGGCTCCAGCAATACCTACCAACAATCCACCACCTATTGTAAGACCCCCAATACCTGCTACACCAAAATCAAGACCCAAAAAATCATCGCATATTTCTAGGAGTTCTATATCTTCTATAAATTCTATAAAGAACGAAACCCCACCCGTGTCTTCGGTACCATCAATACCTCCGTCACCTCCTCCTGCAATCCCAACTGCACCACCACCATTGCCACAAGTTTCAGTACCACCACCCCCACCAATTCCTTCAATAGCTGCTCCTTCTGTGCCATCTTCAGTACTAGACGTACCACCAGCTCCACCACCCCTTCCACCAACTGGTATACCTATTGGACCTAAAACTTCATCTGTGGCTCCTCCAGCTCCTCCAGCTCCTCCAGCTCCTCCCTTGTCAAATAATACATCAACACTCAGTGGTGGTCCTCAAAAGCTACCAATTACACCTGGTGGAGCATTACCATTTTTAGCAGAAATAAATGCCAAAAGAGATGATACATATGTTGTTGATGGAACTAAAGCTAAAAATGTATCTAGTTTACCTCCAAACTCGAAACCACTAACACAGCCGAAGAAAACATCTATACCTCCACCACCTACACTGTCAACCCCTTCAATTCCTACATCAGGTTTACATAAAGTACCACCAGTAACTTCATCACAGTCATTGATTCCACCATCTGCTCCACCGTCTGCTCCACCGTCTGCTCCACCATCTGCTCCACCATCTGCTCCACCGTCTGCTCCACCGTCTGCTCCACCATCTGCTCCACCGTCTGCTCCACCGTCTGCTCCACCATCTGCTCCACCATCTGCTCCACCGTCTGCTCCACCGTCTGCTCCACCGTCTGCTCCACCGTCTGCTCCACCATCTGCTCCACCATCTGCTCCACCATCTGCTCCACCATCTGCTCCACCTATTCCAAAATTTTCTGCAAATTCAAAGGCTCAAGAATTTTCATCTTCAGGACTACCATTTTTGGCTGAAATAAATGCAAGAAGAGATGATAATAATGATATAGATATTCAAGCTGATTCTAAAGATTCAGAAGACGAATATTCAACTAATAACACATTCAGCCTGCATTTACCATCTGCTCCACCTGCTCCACCCCCATTACCACCATCTGTCCCACCTTCATTACCACCATCTGCCCCACCACCCATTTCTCAGTCCAAAATCCCCCCAAGAATTACATCTGATAATATTAATCCTAGTTCTTATTCTAGCTCTGGTTCGAATGTATCTTTAAATGAAAAAAGACCACATAGAAAAACTGCCCCACCACCACCACCTGCTGCTTCGGGTGGTTTTCATAAAAGAACTAATTCAAATCTAGATCAACAGCAAAACTTAGGTCTGTCATTGAGAAAAATATCAGCACTGACATATACTATCAATGCATCTCATACAAATACCCAAAGTGATATTAGTAACAGAAAATTAGTAATAGAAGACGTTGATAAAAGATTTAAATTTGTTAATGCAGATTCATTACCTAATCCAAGAAGGTTTGGTGAACATGGTAACAAAGTAAAGCTTTACCCTAGTGGAAGAGGCTCTTCTGTACCATTAGATCTTAGTGTATTCAATTAAAATGTCTATAAAATTTTATTTATTCAGTTAAATATGGCGACCATACTTGAATGATGTTATCATAAAATGAACATGTAGCAACGTATTTTCCATCTCTAGACCAATCACCTCCATAGCACATACTTTCATGGTCTCTTTTAAAATATTTTGAAACTTCAAAATCATCATTTTTATTTTTAATAATTCTTGCACCATCATACATACAACAGGCTAAAAGGTTACCATCATTTAAAGGGCTTGGGATTAGTCTCCAAACACCACCACCTAAATTCTCTTCTTTTATTGTTTTTGGGATATAACCAGGCATCAACAGAGGATTCGTCTTATCTATTAACCTTAAATCAAAAATACGTAAGTTGTCATCATATGAACCTGTCCAAAGTTGATGTGGGTTAGAATTATTCCAATCTTTTCCGGACGACAAAATTGAAACAACACCAGCAGAATGATGACGATAATTCGTAGACCATATTTTTGATTGCATTCTAAGATCATGTGCAATTAATTGTGCATCGTCTCCACCTGTATATATAACGTTCTGTAATTCCCCTACTTCACCAAATGAGCCAATCCAACATTCTAGATCATGAGTAGTTTGAAAAATTTCAAAGGATAAGTTATGCAAATCAATTATAGACAGCTCTCCAGTGGTGAGTGTCGCCAATAATTTATTTTTGAAATTGGGTGAAAAAACAATTGATGTTATAAGTGTATCTGAGTCGAATAATTTAGCTTGCTTCAACAATTCTAATTTACCATTACCGACATATTTCCATATAATTATATCACCGGTAGAATGTGCTGTAATTAGATTTGAGCTATCAAAAGGATTGAATTTAATATCTAAAATGGCTCCATTTGTAGGATATTTCTCAATTAATTTTAAATTTGTTTCTTCGTCATCATTATTTTGGTCATAGTAATAAACATCAATAGATCCATGTCTACTTCCATTTTCTTCAAGTTTATAAGTACCAAATAATATTATGGAAGTTTCTTCCGGGTGTATTCTAAGACAACATGGTGGTAATTCCGATTTGGTTATTCCTAACCTCTTACTATTTGAGATATTTGACATTATTGTTTTTTCTTAAATTAAATCATAAGTACAAAATCTATATTGCGCAGATCTAGATAATTTTTTTTTTTTATCTTTGATAATATTAATTTAAAGCCATTTATTAACGATTTGATAATATGGGGTTATTTGCTAGATGGAATGCATTACCTATAAAAGCAAGATATTATATTGGTGGTTCTACGTTTGTCTTTGCATTGGTAGGTGATTATGTTACATCAAAGTTAAATGAAGAAGTTGTGGCGAGAAAAGAAGTATTGAAAAAAATCGAAGAACAAAACAAGTCTTAAAACAGAGATACCTAGTGCCATATTTAAGTTGGTAAGATTATATTTTATAATATTATTCGTTTTATTTATTAAAGTTTAATGATTGTATCTAACAAATTAAATCATTTGGCTAAAGAATAAAATTACATACTTTATGAAGAAATAAATATTTTAGAGTAAACCTTTATTAGTATATTCCTTTCTGGTAGAGGAAATATACTCCAAAAATCTAGCAGGGTTGGAATCAATACCTCTGGAGTAAACAAAGCGAGTAGCTAAATGTGTAGCAAACAAAGCTTTTAAGTAAGCTTCTGGAACTCTAGTTAAAATCTTCTCAATTCCAATTTCCTTCAAAAGCATTTGAGGTAAAGAATCAAGTAAGACAGCATTTCTGAATTCAATATCATCTTCCCATAACTCCTTAGAATTTGCTAATTCATCGGCTAACTTATTAATGGAGACAGATAATTTATCAGATAATTCAGTGTATGTGATACCAGTATCCTTCTTTAATTGCCATAACAGTTCAAATTCATATTCAGCATTTGTTAAAATAGTCTTTTGAACTTCTTTAACATAGTTTTCGTAAAATTGAGGTTTCTTTCCCGTTTCAGAATCAACACACATGTTAGATAAGAATCCTTTATCATCAAAAGATAAGGCTGCTAAAACTTCTAAAGAGGAAGAAGTAACACCACCTTTATTAGTAGATGCATCCTTAAAAATAATTGTACCGGCCTTTTCTAATGCAATCTTAGCTGATTGGGTAATAAATAAATTGGCACCTTCAACGAAGTAAGGAATAATTGATTTGCCAGTTTCTTCATTAATAAGTTGACGAACATTATTCAAATCAATTGCAGCAGGTCTACCACCACATGGCACGAAAAGATCAACACCATCTTCGCCAAGAACTTCTTTGATCTTAACGTGGAATGTGTTTCTAAAAGCAACACCACTAGTAATAACTTTACCACCTGGAATCTTAATATCAACATCATCAACTAAGACAACAAAACCTTTAGGAGATAATTTCGATCTATCAAAATGTTCAATCATCTTTCTTTCCTTAGCCAATCTCAAAAGTTCTACCTTATCAATACCCATTGGATCAACAATAACACCAGAGCCGTCAACGATTGATACATAATTTTCATTTCTAGATAAAAGAATTTCGTTAGAACCTAAATCACCATCTGGACCACCAGTTTGAACTTTTCTAATTGTAGCATCAGAAATATTTAACTTTTCATAAATTTTATTAACATAAGCTCTAACAGATAAGGTAGTCATACCATATTCGTCATGAGGAATACCACCAATTTCAGGTGACTTACCAGTTAAGAAGGATCTCCACCATGGAGCACCTCTCTTTCTAGCATGTAAAGTAGCCCAGTCAACGTAACCTGCTGTTCCTTCATCAGGACCCAAGAATAAAATTTCTGGTTTGTTATAAAGATCAACATAATTGTCCTTAACACCAGGAATATTTTGCTTCAATAATAAATCAATTAAAGAATCAATATACTTTTCAAATGAAGCTCTTGGTCTGTCTTGAGCTGCACCATGGTCTAATAAAATAACACCCTTAGACCCACCTTCAGGGATATCCTTATTTTTTCTTTGTTGTGTACTAGCCAAATTGTAATTTTCATCAAATAAGTTTCTAGCATTAACATTATAAGCATCGAGTGATCTTGATCTTACAATTCTAATACCACCTCTTGCAATATCTCTGAAACGAATATGGAAACCTCTAAAGTCACCACCGACTACAAAGAACATACCATATGGCTTCTCAGGGTATTCAGATGATGGTAAGAAGGATGGATCAAGTCTGAAAGAAAGAGCAACTTTAGTTGAAGTATAGAAGTTAGTTTTCAAAATACTCTTGTTAAAGACAAACAATGCTCTCAATACAATTGCATGGTGTTCATTTTGGGAACATTCACGGCTCAAAAGGGTCTCAAACTCTTCCTCGGAACCAACTGGTGTGATTTGAGATAATCTTTGATAAGATAAAGTTTTTTCCATAGTTGAACGGATGTAATGAACATCAGCAAATTGACGATATAATTTTCTAATAATATCACGTCTGGTATCAAATACTTCCTTAATATAGTTCTGGGTATAAGTTTCAGCTCTTAATCTCTTTTTCAAGTTATCTAAAGCTTCAGCATGTTGAATATACTTTGTTGCATCCAAAATGGAGGCTAAATTGTTGAATTCCGGACCCAATCTATTTAAAAAGTGAGTAACAAAAATTACACCACATTGAGCATAAATACTTTCTTGAAGGGATAATTCACCTTTTGTGAATCTATCTTGGAAAAAGTTGTTAGGAATACAGTAAAGAAGAGAGGCTTCCTTTATAACCTGATAAATTGATAAATCTACTGGACTCTTTTTGTGGGTTGATGTCACATACATTGAAATAATAGTAACCCCATTGGAAAATTGTTCAACGTATTTACGAGTTGAAAACAACTTATAATAGTTTGCTAAGTCACTTAAAGCAGAATTATATCTAGATGAAGTTTTTTGTCTGTAACCAATAACCACTCTATATTCATCAGAATCTTCAATTGGGAAATATCTAATAACAGGACCAGTAGTATTGATGACATTCTTGATGATTTCGGAATATAATTGTTTAGTCCTTGGAGAAGCAATTTTCAAGAAGGTGGAATCACCAATTTTTTCAATATTAGTTTCATCATTAGATACTTCAGCATTAGCATAGTTATTCTTATAAACAAAGTAGCATCTAACAATTTGATTTTTTAAATTTGGATTGTTCTGATATACCCCAGATAAAATTGGATCAGTTTGATAATTTAATTTCGCGCTGTAGTATTCAGTTCTGTAACTATCGTTGACAGAACTTGATGGGTCGATAAACTTGTCATCAATTCTTTCTTCAAAACGATTTCTTGTATACATAGCAGTACCTTGTTCAATAGTATCAAAGAAAACAGCATGGTCTTCGGCTTCACGTTTGTATTGAATCAATGGACGGTCTCCAATATCCCCCGCATAAGCTTGAACTTTACAAGCATATAAAGAATGGATATGGCTAGCAATACCTTCTGGTGATTCTCTTGCAAAAAAGACATCATCAATTCCAAGTGATTCGTAGAACCATTTAGTTTCAGATTCAATTAATGATTCTGGGATGAATCCCATACTATCAAGGTGATCTAAAACTTGTTCAAATTGATCCTTCTTTCCAGAGTAAGGACTATCAATGTAACCACGTTTAAAACTCAACACTGAAGACGAGTCTGATAAAGTTCTCTCTATAGTCAAGTTTTGAATTTCTCCTTCTATAGCGGCTGTCATTATTTTGTATTTTTAGTTTTAACTATAAAGTTGTAAACCTGGATAAGTTTATTTGTAGTTGTTATTTAATTTTGTTATTTATTGATGAACAAAAAATTTTACTTTAGGTTATTTGAAGATTTCCTATCATATTTATATTCAATACTATAGAAATAATTGACGTTTCTTGGGTTTGGGGCCATAGGGTAGTCAGTACCATCGCCATACTTATTAAAGAGGGGGGTGCAAGAATTATTGTGCAGCCCGAAAGGCGTACACCGGGATTGCCTTAAACAAAACCGGAATTATTGTCCACAACGAAAGTAGTTCCGGCTAATTATACTGTGTGGATCAAGTGATCAATACCAAATTTTGGAGCAAAATCCTAAACAAATTTCCAGAAATAACGGGTTTTTCTTTGTAACTATGGAAGTAAATGGGTGTGGATGCCCATAATCCGGGTTGGACGGTAAGTAAACTCCGAGATTTATTATGAATGACCGTTATTCGCTATTGCCGCTAGGAATATGGGGGCCATCATGTCGCAGTAACGAGCCCACAGGATGTATGACACTAAGATTGTTTTGGGAACTACAAGTTCAGTGGACCTAGAGGCATTTGTTAAAGAAAACCGCGAAACACAGTGGGGAATGTTCCATTTGTTGACATTATAGTTATTTTAATAGTATCTGAGATGATTAGGAGGAACGGAAGAATGACAACTAATAAGGTTTTGAGAAAAACTTCTAGATTAGTACAAATATAAGATTTTTAAAGTACTATGCAAAGTTATCTCAGCATATTTGCCAGAAACTGATAGGAGAATTAAACTGATAGGAGAATTAAACATATAGATAATTAAGCAGGTGAGATAAGTAATCTTGATTAAGGAAGGTATCCTAGATGAAAGGAATAATCTGAAGATATTATGGGGTCTATCTTTGGAATTTTGAAACAGTAAATTTAAGCGAGGTAAATTATCCTGTTAACAGGAGTGTAACTTTAAAGAAATACCCTTCTAAAATGTACGGTTCTAAGAATACTTGAGAAAGTAAGGCAGTATTTCATAACCTCTATCGGTAACTATTGACTTATGGAGAAACTGCCCCGTGTGGCTTTCATAAACTTTTAACAGTTCAGGTTTCATCTCGCCAAATTTTCAGGATTTTAATGTATTGTGATGCAATGTTCTTGATTCTTTAGAAATAACTGGATGTTATTGTTAAACGGTGCTACATATAGAAAACAAACTGAATTCTATATTAAATAATTGAATACAGAAGAAATATCTAATAACAAATTGTCTACAATAGTTTAAGGTTTAATTATTTCAAGAATTAATTATATAATAAAACTCTTACCAACCATGATCAAATAACATAGAAACTGATTCACCATTGTGAATTCTTCTAATGGATTCGGCAAAAATTCTTGAAACATCCAATACTTCGAGCTTAGCTCCAAGTGCTTCAGAATGTTCATTTTGAGGAACAGAGTTAGTAATGATTACTTTATCAATTGCTGACTTGTTCACTCTATTAATAGCATCCCCACTAAAAACACCATGGGTCACTAAAGCAAATACATATTTTGCACCTTGATCCTTTAATAATTTAGCAGCCCTTGTAATAGTGTAAGAAGTATCTACTAAGTCATCTATTAATACACATATTTTATCCCTTACATCACCAACTAACATAGTTGTTGCAACCATTGATGGTGAAGAATGAGTAAATGATGATGCCGCGGTGGAAGGAGGACTTTTGGCTGAGATCCCTCTTCTCTCTTTGTGAATAAGTGCAAAACTACAACCTAAAGCATCGGCGATAGATGTGGCTCGTTTCGCACCACCACTATCTGGTGATACAATAACGCAATCCAGATAATTAGGAATATAATCAACAATGTAGTGCTTTAATAACGGCATTGAATATAAGTTGTCAACAGGAATGTTAAAAAACCCTTGGTATTGAGGATCATGTAAATCCATAGTGATACATCTATCAGCACCCGCAGTTGTCAATAAATTTGCAATTAAAGTTCCGTTTTGAGAAATCCATTGTTTATAACCACTTTCTGTTCTTCCAGACGAATCTATAGAAGGAATATTTGTAGAAGAAGAATTAGTACTAATAGATTTAGTATTCAATTTCTTTGATGCTGAGATTGGGGTAGGTTGTTGAATATTATTAATATATACCTTTTCAAGTAAGCCACTTGGGTTTTGATTATTAGAATTCAGACTGCCGGATTCACCCATTCCTGAAAGTGGTCTTGGTGTGCTTGGTGTACTCTCATAAGTATATTGATCTTTCTTGGTGAAAATTGATGGAGCACCGGTCATAGAGGCAGCATGAGGAACATCAGGTTGTCTGGAATAAGGAAACAAAGGTAACACTGCAGTGACTCTTTTAGCACTGGCAGTTTTACATGCAGCTATCATAATTAATAATTCTATAAAATTATCATTAACATCTCCACATCCAGACTGAACAATAAAGACATCTTTTTCTCTAACAGAATCAAGGATTTCTATACTTGTTTCACCGTTAGAAAATTTCTTGGAGTTTACAACAGCTTCTTCAATAGTAAGGTTTTTACATATAGATTTTGTAAGGTTTGGGTGAGATGATCCACCCAACACTACTAAATTTCTCATTACTTTCTTGGTACTGGAATATTACAATCATAATTAATTGAAAAAAATTAAGATGAGAAATGTGCCCTAACAAGATACTGCATATATATTATGTATTATTGCATGAATTGGTTAAAATGTTTAATAACGTATATCAAAAGAACCAGTTTGAGATGAATATTTAACCCATTTGATAGTTCTATAGTTAGATTTCTCATGAACCCTTAAATATTTAACAGAAAGGCCTGAACAAGAAAACATCTCAATTTCAAATTCAAGTTTAATTGGTGGTCTACTCCAATTAAGTGTTGAGTTCTTCGTTCTCTCATCATCATTATCTGAGTTATTAACTATTTTTGCCTCAGCAGTTAATATATGTTCTTGCTCTCCAAAAAATTTATTAAATTTCCAAATAATAGAATTTTCTTCAATATGAAATTTTGCTTTTCCAGAAGAATTAGTGCAATTGGCTTTTAAAACTCCCTTTGGTGTGGGTATCTTTATTCTAACATTTCGTGCACTTAATTTCAGAGGAAATAATGATTTAATTGCTATTTTATATAAAACTCTTTGGTTCCCAATTTCTTGAATGTGTGGTAATACAGTGAATGGTAAATTTAAATTCAGTTGAGAGTGGTAAGACATTAATTGAAATTCTCCATCTGGGGGTATGAATTGAATTACACGCTCAGAAGAAAATTTATTAAGTTGAACACATTGATGAAATTTACTATCTTCCAATATAACACCATTTTGATCTGAATTATTTCTTCCGGAAGTACTTAAATTCAATAATAATGTATCATCACTAAATCCAAATTGACACTGTGGCATTCCTGAAAGATGTGCCTTCATCTGAATAGCACCATCGACATATGATCTTAGTATCTCACCATTATGGTTCATTAAAACGTTAATTTTTTCATCCACAACCAAAAATATTTCATTTCTTCTGTATTTGATATTAGAATCTCTCCAAGATATATTCGTAGTCATCTGAGACTTATCTTCCTTCAGTTGATTGTTTCTATGTAATGAATTTTTCAAAACACTACCACTTCTAAAGAGACCATTTGAATTTGCTGTCGGTAAATATTTCTTCAAGTATGATAATTCTAAATTTGTAGGGTATCCAAACTCAACAGCTTCATCAAGAAGGTCATTTATTAAGATAAAATTATCAATTATATTATTGTCCGACAATTCCTTTTTTGCGATATTATTGTCAGGCTGTAGTAATGCTAATTTTAGGGTTGATTCTAATTTCAATAAAAACTCTAAGATAGAAGAACAATCTTGATTAGATCTTACTACAGCACAAATCCAGAGTAATCCAGATCTAATATGAATGAATGATGTCGATCCCAATGTTAAAATTGGCGATTGTGCCAGACTACCTCTACTACTGGTCTTAGTATTCGCAGTTATAACTTGAATTCTAAATGCATCTGAAATACTTCTTTTGATATCCAGTTTGTACAATTTGGAGATTAATACATCGCCTTTTGAATCATATATAAATAACCCTGAGATCATATTTTTTTAGCGTTGATTTTAGTAAGGTCAAACCTTTAACATATACAAAATTTCGTAGAGAAAATGAAGTCATGCATATAAATCTATAAAAATCAAATCTATTCAATTCTGCATACCCTTTAACTGGTTTGCAATTTTCTTGCCATGGTTAGCTTTTCTCCTATGATTAGCTTTCCTGGCCTTTTGCTTTTCATTTTTTAGTCTAGTTAACCTATCATTTACAAGTGGTTTGGGTTTTTCTTTCGTATATCCTGTTTTTGGAATAATCCCTCTATTTGAATCACCACTATAGAAGTACGCGTCTTCAAGCGCATCCATCATCTTTGGGGTTGATAATAATCTCTTGAAAAAAGAATGAATATGTTTCACTTCTAATCCAGAATCACGTTTCATATCATTAAAAATGTCTTGTGTATTCACATTTTTAGTTAGCAATTTTAGGCCCATGCTCTTATAATATGAAAATAAAACTAATTCACCAGGATTAATTTCTCTGTAACGGTCCAGATTGTTACTCTCTATTGCTTCACCTGAAGTTGCCTCGTTTTCAATATATGTATCATCAGGTTCATCTTCATCATCTTGATAGATTAAACTCAATACCGTTGATATAGACTTCTTCTTGAATTCTTCTGATTGGGTTAAATCATTATCTTTGTCCTTCTTTCCTAGAATAATAGTTTTATCTGGTAAAATATTTGGCAATTCATCCCTTGTGATGGTTAGTTCATTAGAATTAGATTTATCTTCCGTTGCCTTTTTATCAACTTTTTCATTAATTGATTCAATTTTCTCTGGATTTTCTAATAAAATATTAGTTACATGTTCAACATCATTGTTATTCTCTTCTAAAATGGTTTTTGCTTTACCAATAGTCATTTGAGGGAAAAAATCAAGGAGGACTTGAATACTACTCTCATCTACTGATATCATATTTTTGTCAATATTATTATCGCATATAGTTAAAGATCTTAAAAAGGGAAGACGCTCTTCTAAACCCGGAATCAACTCCTTATAAGTATCTGATATAATAATAGTGCTGAATAATGGAAATAATGATAATGATTTCGCATTAAATATGTTTAACTGGGTAGCTAACTTCGAAATCTTAGCAACAGATAATGAAAGAATGGAAACTACCATTATATTTTCTATAACTTTAGCATGTAAACTACTACCATTACTGTATAATTTTTCTAACATTTCAATCCAAGTGACATCCACAAATTTCTCTGCAAACCCAGAATTTGCCACAGTTTTCTTGTTCACTTTCATTTTCGTAATAGACTGATTCAAATTATATGTGCTACTCTTATTAATAGCTTTGGTATACTGTCCTAACAAGTAAGATAAAGATGACATGTCTTGAGGTGTAAATTTCTTATTACTGATAAGACTTTCAATATAAGTTTGCACCATATTTATTGAGCTAAGATTTCCTGACTTTTTATTGTCATTATAAGGTGATTGATAACTTCCATCTATTAACCCTCGTACCATATTGGAATTACCTTGGATATAAATTTTAATAAAGTTCCAAATAGATTCCCCGCTCAATTTTGCTTTTACTATACTATGGGTTTTCACATAATGAAATACAAATGATCTTAATATACTAGTATTTTGTTTGATATCAGGATTTATATTACCTAAGGAAAAAATCTGCGTCGATTCATTTGCTGTTTCAGCAAGGTAAACTTTCAAGAAATTTTGTAATTGTTGTTGTGATTTATTGGACAATGTATTAGAATTTCTTGGTGCCACCAAATACTGGAATAAGCGAATATAAGCCTCCAAAAGGTGAACCCAAATGACTGGATCCTTATCAATAAGCGAAGATCTTAGTTTAAATGGTGGGAAATGAGGTATTGGTATATATATACTGTTTTCTTCTGCCATTGTATATGGCTTCTATTCTAATTTATAGAACTATTAAGCCTGTTAAAGGTATTTGTATTTCCTGCATATTGTAAGAAAAAAATAGTTGAAGGTTGCAGAACCATACTCTATTTTTGATTTCCTCATAAATTTAACTATATAACTGCGATAAAGATATAAAATTAGATAAATTAAAAAATTGTAAAATTTATATTAACATATCTAAGCCAATTTCTCAAATTTCATCCCAGAATTTTCTTAAGTATGCACCTGCTTCTTTATATGTTTCAACATCTCTAGCAGTAAGTTTAGGAAACTCTCTTCCAACTTTAGTTTCGTGCTTAGTCTCACCTAACTTGACCAATTCTCCAATAAAATTCAAAGCATCTTCACTACCAATAGTATGATAAGCTCTGGTTATTTTTTTTTCTTGAACTCTATTAAAAATCCAAGAATTTTGTTCCTCTCTGCTTGGGAGTGAAATTTTACCAGAAAGATACCTTGAAACAAGAATTGCCTGGTATTCAAAAACTCTGAATGATATACCATCTATTGGAACACCAATAAATGTAATTAAAGGTTCATGAATACAAAAAGTATGTTGATAAAGATGCGGAACAATTACACCATTCTTGGTTACCTCAAGGCTATCGGAATTGAATAATCTATTGAGAAATGGATAAGAAAATTGATAACCAGTGGCATATATCAAATGGTCTGGGTTATTCACCTCTTCACCATTTTCAAATATGACTTTGAAATTTTTTTCATCTAAAATAACAATTTCTTTGATGGTTGGCTGCAAACGAACATTTTGTGATACTTTTATCAAACCATTAAAGTTTCTGATTGATTGATATACAACCTCTGCTTGAGAAGATATGAATTTAGTCAAGTCGGCACCTGATGCTCTAGAACCCACTACAATAACCTTTTTACCCTTGTAAGGCTTTGAACTACGAAAAAATTTAGCATGCTCAACAACACCGGGAAAACTTTTTTGAATTTCCGATAAACCAGGAACATCTGGAATAAATGGAACATGATAGTGACCTGTAGATATAACAATAGCATCATACTTCTCATTCCACCAAAGATCTTGGGTTTCGTTATAAGGTCTTCTGAGAGTTAGTTCATAATGATAATCTTCATTTTCGATATTTCTAATTCTAGTTACATCCTCCACTGTAGTATTCAACAGTAAACGAGCCCTATCATTAGTAAGATTTTTTTTCAAATAGGAATCGATATAAGATGTAACAACTTCTCTATCAACGTATTTATTATCGTCTCCTTCATTAGCATCTGGTATCCATTGGTTTACATCACTAAAAGTCATAAATTGCTCAATAATATTAGTTTTGAGCTCTCTATATGCTGGAGTCTCTACAAATCTTTCTTGGGTATTTTTATCTATAATTAAGAAGTCCTTGTATTCCTGAGTCTTTTTCAATGGATTCTCCAATTGAGGATCACTTTGATCTGAAGTTCTTCCAGCTTTAACAATACTGTTAGGAGTCTCTCTTATATCTTCATCTAACACCCAAATACCCCCTAACTTAGATCTTCTTTCAAAAACGGTAACATTAACAAAGGCATTTTCCTTAAGTAAACTGTCTAAGGCAATTGCACCTGACGCACCTCCCCCGATTACTGCAACATTCTTGATTTCTTTATTGACGTGAATACTAGACTTCTCAAAAGTGTCTGACAAGTCTGTATCTTTAGAAGGCATTTTTCTAGACTCTACAATTCACTTGCATCTTTTTTTTAAAAAATTAATTTTTATAACCTTACTTATAGAAAATGAGTATATTTACTGTGGATCTTTATCATAGGAATTAGAATTCCAATGCGAATCAAAACATTTTTATTAGATCACTACACATGATTTTTTCTTAATGGAGATAATAATGATTTTCAATTGTGGCATATAGAAATCAATTTACTTTTCCATTTGTCATCGCAAATTACTGAATTTTTTTATTGATTCTATTAAATTGGCTATTAGTTTCTCGATTAAGTAAAGCCCCACGTGTGGAACAAAATTTTAAATTTTTCAGGTTATACATAAACCATTGGCCGGACCTTTGTGAAATATAACCAGAATTTCTTTATATTGTTACAATAATCAATGGCAATTCAAAAGAAGGTTGATCTTAACGATCCATTAGATGTATCAGTTGCACCAACTTTGAATAAAGCTGCTTTATTGCCTGAGTATTCTGAAGCTGCTTTGACATTACATGGAGATTACTACAAACAGTTGCAAAACAAAGTCAGAAGACATGTATTCTGGCACCCATCTACTGTCTTAGTTATGAGCTTATCTTCTATCGGTATCTTAATTTACCGTTTATATGATTATTTTGTTGTTGCTGATAGTATTATGGAATTTTTGGGGTTTTTCATCAAGAGTCGTGATTTCCAATTTCAGTTTATTTCCGCCTTCCCTATTTTCATGAGTATATTCATGGTATACTCACTAGTTGCATACTTTGTCAGTGATGAGTTCCTTGGTATATGTAAGAATTTACCTATCACAAATAACATAGAGAAAATTTTTGGCTTTGATTTGAAGAAGTTTGCTGCGTTAGAATCAAACAGCTCAACAAAGAATTTGACTCCAAAAGAAACCAAGCTTTTAAAGAATGGTGAAAACACCAATTTAATAATTTACCGTGAATCTCCAATTGCAGTCTGTACTTTAAAACCATTGGATAAGACTTCCTCTCAAACTAATTTTAATGTTATGATTACTGGATTACATGTTAGAAAAGTATTTGCTAAAGTTGACTTTGAAAGTCTTTTCATTGATTGGGCAATGTTAAAATCTAGGTTATTATTCCAAGAATTTACCAAAAATAAGAAAAATGTCGATGGATGTAAAATTAACATATTAATTAATGCATATAATTTTGATAAGGATTTTATTAAAGTTTTAAAGGCAAAATCTTTTAAATTAGTCGGTGAAAGTTACCAGCTTAACATATTTGATGATAAACCAAACAAAGGTTTAAGCACTTTGCTTTACAGAGGATATGGTATAAAGAGACAAACGTACGCCTTGACTATTGTAAGTAGGAACGTAGATGATGATATATTACTCAAACACAGTGAAGAATCTTCTTACATGAAAAAAAGTGGGGTTTCTGAGAAAAATCAAATTAGAAAGAGAAAATAATACTAAACATTAAGTTGAAAATTATATTTAAAAACTAAATGATCTAATCTAATAATCCAACCAGCTTGGACTTTCTACCTTGTTTCCAAGATCTGTATACTAAGTAAACAAACCACAGTAAAGTGGATAATATTAAAAGATAGATAATTAACTTAACACCTTTTAAGAATACTTTTAAAGGATAAGTGTAGAAACGAGCATTTTCATCACCGTATTTTTCCAATCTTAATTTCCTTTCTCTTTCCTTTATTCTCTTTTCTGATTTTCTCAATCTACTTAAAGTTCTTCTTCTGGATGTACGTATCTTTTTATTTTTTTTACCTGAAGTTGTATTTTCTGAAGGGTTCCCAGGTTCTCCTTGGGTGTCTTGTTTTTCAACTATGGTTTTTAATTCCTCGATAGAGCTAATAAATCCACCTTCTGGGGAATATAATGCAAATACTTTATTTTCGATCACATCCACATTTTCTGACAATTCGCCAGTTTCAGCAGACAAACCTAAATATTTGACAGGTGGTAACATCACATTACTTAATGTAACACAGTTATTCCATTCTTCATGGTTACCATTAAAGTTGAAATCTAAGGAAAAGTAGCCATTTTTAATGTAGACGATTCTTGCCTTTGAAACGCCGGAAGTGGGGTTTAATAAATTTCTTGCCGAACAACCAGCTAGTCTTGTATTTTCGCCATCATTTTCCTTAATATATTTAGTTTTACCATCACCTAACATTAAGTTAACATATGGAAAATGACCTCTAAGACCGTTTCTAAATGTGTCTATGAAGATACCTAAACCAGTAAAATAATTTTTAGCACCAAATACGTCACCGATTTCTGATTTTTGATCAGTAAACCAAATTGCAAACCCATCAGCACTAAGCTTATTGCTAGATTTACCATGAATATGAAAAGTCAATTCCATTTCAAATGACTCTGCTTGGATTGGGAACTTTGAATATAACATACCAGCCTGGTGAGGATTATCTGATGTAAGTCTGACAAATTCATTATTTTTGATTATTGCATTACCATAAACATCATAATTTGCCATTTTAAATGTTGTCAGATCATAATATGGTTGAGAAATATCCTGAGCAGTTAATTCCACTTTCTTAATGCTAACAATACTCTCATCTTTATTTTGCAAAAGCGAATTAAGTTCTTCGGGAGTGAAGGAATCTGCACTTGGTTTTAAAAACCAATATGAAATGCAAAAAACAACTACTACTAGAAGAATTTGCAAAGGTCTTGATTTTCGAATAATACCAACCAATGACATTCAGAGTTATTAAGTATTGAATAAAACCTAGTAAAATAATGTATTTAAAATTTTTATATATGAACCATTAAAAAAATCGGTGAACTAAAAATCGGGGTAGCATATCGGAGACAGGATGCGAAGAGAGAAAATCATTTGATACGTCAACATCCAGATGGGGAGACAGATTAAAAGTGAAGAGAGCTGAGAAATAGTGTGCATTTCTAAAGTCAGTTTATCCATTCAATAAAAATAGCGTATGGAATGTAAATAATTATCCAAGTGAATTAAATAAAAGGTTGATCTATATACAAATGCAAGGAAAAATTGAAAATGGCCAGTTTATTTCAAATTCACATTTAGTTTGATAAACATATGGTAAAAAGGATCTATTTACCGAAAATAACGGTTCTCCATGCGCTCAAGAAAGTTTCCTTCTTTTCTCCTTTTAATTCACTCATGATTCTCTCGTAGTACTGTGGGTTTCCCTTTGGCTTCAACAACTTATCATCTAACCGATAATAGTTTTTGTATTTATCATTTACCAAATCTCTTAAAGACAAGTATTGTAATTTTAAATCTTTTTCTGAAACATTTGAAATTAAATCTTTGTTTTGAAATCTTTCAATTTGGGTATCTTTAAAAGATGAATAATGTTTTAGTCTTTCCTTCGGTAAGGTCTTCAATAATGAGACTATCTTTTCTGCTATTTCTATGTTAGCTTTAGTGGACATGCTGATGTGATTTGCAATACTATCAAAAAATGATCTTAATGAGAAGACTTTATATTCCTTTTTGAAATCATTTTTTTAGTATATAACACAAAACCACTAAACTCTAATAATAAGATATCCAATTTAAGAACTAAAAATATGAATTAGAATAATGTATTCAAATCCCAAATCTATTCTTATTCGAATATTTAGTATCTTAATTGTCTTTTTGTCTGTTACTTTTTTTTATTAAAGTTATAGTGGTTATTTTTTTTCTTTTTTTATTCTTTTTTTCATTTCTAAATTACATAAATTTTATTTATTCGAAAAGATTTAAGTGTTACTTGTATATATAGTAAATGATTTGAGAAAAATTAGATATGTGATTATATACAATTATGGGTTTGTAAGAGGTTTAGTTTTCTCTGTTTATCCTATCTTCGTTAAAGCAACTCATCACGTGTTATTGACAATTCCATAAATTTTCATAAATTCAGAACTCAAGATAAGATTTTAATTTGGGACCATTAGAAAGATGAGTCCTAGTGCCCCTACTCCCAGAGTTATTTTCATTCGTCATGGCCAAACTGAATGGTCAAAATCTGGTCAATATACCTCTATTACTGATTTGAGTTTGACTGACTTCGGTGTCAAACAAATGCGTAACACTGGTAAGCATTTAATTGGAAACTCACCATTTCAAATGATTAAGCCAAAGAACTTAAAACATATCATCACTTCTCCAAGATTGAGAGCTAAACAAACTGTTGAATTGTTAATTGAAGGATTGAGTGCCGAAGAGAAGGCCAATCTCAATATTCAAGAAGAAAATGATATCCGTGAATGGGAATATGGTGACTATGAAGGATTATTAACTTCTCAAATTATCGAATTAAGAAAATCAAGAGGCCTCGATACTTCTTTACCAGCAGGGGATTCATGGAATATTTGGCGTGATGGTTGTGAAAATGGTGAGACCAATAAGGAAGTTAAGGAAAGATTGGACAAGGTTATTGCAGAAATAAGAAAGATCCACTTAAGTGCTTTAGAAAAGAAAGAAGCATGTGATATAATTGTTGTTGGTCACGGTCATATATTAAGATGTTTTGCTGCTAGATGGGTCAATAAGGAAATTGATGTCAACCCACAATTCATGTTAGATGCTGGTGGTGTTGGTGTCCTCAGTTACCAACATCACAATATTAATGAACCAGCTTTATTCTTAGCAGGTGCTTTCACTGTTCCAATAGAAGAAGAAAGTGCTGATTTATAGTAGATATTAATAGACTCGTGTAACGTTACACTTTTTGCTACTCCGCGTTTTTCTTTATTTTGATGACAGATTTTGTTTGCACTTCAGTAATATATTTAGATCTAAATTTTATTTATAATTTTATTATATTTGACTAGAACTTTAATATGACTATTGGTAAACCTATACCGGTCTGGATTGATTGTGATCCAGGAACAGATGACACATTTGCGATTTTAATGGCACATTTTCACCCATCGTTCAATTTACTCGGTATATCTACTGTGCATGGAAACGTTCTGCTTGATTTAACAACACACAATGCATTAGGTTTATTAGAATTGTTTAAATTACCATATGATAAAGTAAAGGTATATGCTGGCTCTGAGAAACCGCTTGTAAAACCGCCTAAAGAAGCTAAGCATATTCATGGGAAAACTGGTTTGGGCGAAATTGAACTTCCTGTTAATCCATTACATAAGCCTGCTGATGATATGGGCTATTTAGAAGCTATTAAATTAGCAATTGAAAGATATCCTCATGAAATTTGTCTAGTATGTATTGGTCCTTTAACAAATATTGCAAAGCTATTCACCAAATATCCAGACTTGAAAAAGAATGTAAAGTATATTTCTATAATGGGTGGTAGCAAAGATTTTGGAAATATAACACCTTACGCCGAGTTTAATTTTAACTGTGATCCACATGCAGCCTCTATGGTAGTCTCTGATGATGAGTTGAGTGGAAAAATTATTTTGGCACCCTTAAACATTACTCATAGAGCAATTGCTACAAAGGAAATTCAAAATAAAATATATAACGAAGGCATGAATAATTCTCAATTAAGACAAATATTCTATAACATATTAATGTTTTTTGCTAAAACATACTTTAGGCAAGGATTCATTAATGGACCACCAATACATGACCCATTGGCTGTCTTTCTATTATTACCATTATTAGAAAAAAATAATAAATACAACTTTAAATACCTTAAAAGAAAAGTTGATGTTGTAACTGAAGGTGAAAAAGATGGAAGTTTAATTATCAAAAATAGTAAACTTGATGAAAGTATCGATGAAAAAAATGGAGTTTACATAAGCTTGGATGTTAACATTAAAGTGTTTTGGAACTACATTTTGGATTCTTTATCTTTAGCGGATAAATATAAATAAATTATTTAGCATAAAATTTTTAATTTTAATTAAATTTAATCATATTATTCAATTTCCTTTTCCTGACTATTAGAAGTCTCTAAATATTTCAATTTGTCTGTAATCACATATCCTATACGACCAATCAAATCTTCGGCCCAAACAACGTCTAAATGAGAGTAATCATCTAATGCAACAAAATCTAAATTCACACCTACTTGATAAGCAGATTTTTCAAATTCTGACATATGGGTAACAAGCCTATTCCCATCGACCAAAAAATCTAAGTCACATGTGAATATAAGCATTGGAACAACTGTTTCTTTATCTCCAAACCAAGATTTGGCAAATGGAAAATATGTCTTGGAGTCATCTTTTTCTTCTAATTGAGATTTTATTTCATCATTGATTATATAATTTGTACCAGTTTTGTAAGCTTCTTTTGGTAATAATTGGTTGGAAAAGCCTTCTTCGACCCATTCACTTAGCCACCAATTCATTAATTTTGAAGAAACATATGATACATTGAAAACAAAGTTAAAATGCCAAATTCTTTTGTCTTTACCCCATTTTCTTGCGTTCCAACCAAATAAGTATTTAAACATCATATAAGATACAGCACCAAAAAATTTAGTAGAATACAATAATTGACGGGCTTGACTCAAGTTTCTTAAAAATGAACAACAACCGTATATAATTTTGTATGTAAATGGTCCTCTATGGTGCATGAATTTTATAAATGCTCTTTCATGGAATAATGATCCTGGAAAAATTGCAGGAGCTAATGGGAAAAAATATTCTATTTTTTTATGAATGTGTTCTAAATTAATATTCTTTAACATTAAAAATGTCTGTGTACATCCCTGCAGATGTCCTACCAAAATAAGCTTGTTATGGTTTGGCTTATGGGATAAAACATTTTCAATAATACATGGCAAATCATAATATGCTAAATCTCTAATATCCCAGTCCCAATATTCTTCGCTGTGCATTAAATTCCCTTGGAATGTAGAATGAACAACTTCAAACCAAGATCTATTATTCCCCATCCAAACATCATAACCTGATTCTAAAAGATAATATGCTAACGAATTAGTACCAGGAGTTAAAAAAGCACCTGAACATGAGAGTAAACCATGTTGTAAAAGAATAGGTTTTTTGATATTTCTATCTTCTTCGGATTCCTTCGGGTCAATTAATCTGTGTAAAGTAAGAGTGTATCCATCCTCGGTTGTTATTTTGTATTCCTTTAAGTCTAAATCTAATTGCAATGCATAGTATCTCAAGTCTTTTGATGCTTTCATTTTCTTAGTATTTGGGTATGCCTTTCTTGGTTTATATGCTATATTATCAGAGTCTATTGGTTCATTGAATCTTTCTTTTCCCGTAACCTTATGGTATAAATGGTATATTACTGCACCAGTCATAAGCACTGACACGAATATCAGCGAAAGAATAAAGGAAGTAAAGATATAAACATATCTCACAAAGTTCCCATGACGAGCTCTTTTCTCTGGTGGTGTCAATTCTTCATACATTAATGTAAGTTAAAAATTGAATTTTAATAGATAATTTCCAAAATTATAGAATTCATCTATTTATTTACATATGATAGTTATTTTCTGCCGATAAAATGTATTCACGAGCCGCTTCTCCCTATTTGGAAATAATTCAATGCAACAAAAAATTCTATTATAATTACAGCATTACTAACTTGATCATAATTAAATATGATTAAAAGTAACTAATTCTAGTATTTAGTAATACAGATTTATCCGGGAGAGGGATTGGAATTTTTTTACTTAATTTTTCTAAACGAGAACCTAATATTTATAATTATAGTAATATCCAATCATTTGTCAATCAAACAGATATATATCCCCAAAAATATTAATTAGGAATATTGATAATTAAGCATATTATTAATTTTCGGAGAGTGGAACTAGTAATAATAAAAATTATTTTTATAAATTTTCTAATAAAAATTGAATTTTTAACTATATAAGAATTAATTTTTGAAACTTCAATTAAATTTATAGAATCACAATAACTAGACAAAATATTATTGATATGACTGAAATATCAATTTATATAATCTAATATTTTAATTTTATTATTAATATTGAACAGTCGATTATTGGGTATAAAATCTTATAAAAACATTTAGTTAAAAGAAAAATAACACAAACGCTAAACTTAAGCTTAAATTTTCAAAACCGTTAATTAAATAAAGAGCAATATCAAAATAATAAAATATCAGTATTCAAAAGGAATATGTATTATTGATATATTTAAAGGTTTTACTAAATTACTTCTATTTCTATTTCTTTTTATGTATTTTTCATTTAGAATTCCTTGGTTGCAAACAGAAATGAATTTTGTAATTATGGGTAATATAAAAATTGGCTTAAACTTAAATAATTAATCAAATAAATTCCTTTAACACATAATTACACACCAGGTTCTTTTATAAATATATTTATACACTATAATCTGATTTTATTTTACTCAATTATATTCTACTAATATACACAGTATGAAAAAAATAAAAAAAACTGCAACATCCGTAGTATTTTGTAGAAAGATTTAGTACTGTATCATATAATATTAATTGACTATTTCTTTAGAAGTATATAAAAAGGATAATTGCAAGATAAAACTCTTAACAAGAAGATCGGAACATCTGAAAATTTAAAAACTATCAAAGATACGAGAGTATAATAAGTAAAATAATCTTAAATTTAGTAATGGAAATTTGCATAATATATATCTAATTAATTATATTATTTTTGCAACCTACAATAAGGAACAAGAAGGTTAATCAGAACTCCAAAGTGATATATAAAATATGCTATTATCAGCACAATCATATTCAAATTGATAGATTTATTCAAATTAATATTTTTACATTTTGTTTGAACCATATATACATATATATAAGATGAATCTATATGAATTCCAATCATCGTACCATGTTAGAATAAAACTTGAAATTTGCAATATAGGGCATGTGCCCTCATAGAATATAATACACGTGATAACTCACTTCCGAAAACAAGCATTTGGTTACGCAGCCCGGGATGCCCTAGTGTTGAGAAATTTTTCAATTACTTAGAGAAAAGCGGTTTTAAGATTTTAGAATTAGAGAGTAATTAACTAAATTATTGAAAAATGGGTAAATCGTATGTGCATATTGATATATATAAGTGATTAAGTGTTATTTAATGAATGATTGTTATAGGGGAGAATTAGGCGTTGTACAAAGAAATTTGGGATATTATAGATCAATATAATGAAATTTGTCATAAAGTTGAAGAAAGTGGACTATTTATACAGAAAACGATTACTTCAAAGAATTAAATGCACTAAATTGATAAATATATGATAAAATTGTATACTAACTAATGATTTAGTCGTGGTTACAGATCCGGTACTCGTTACGCTTTCCAACGTGACTTCAAGAAGCATGGTGCCATTGCTTTATCTACTTACTTGAAGACTTACAAGGTTGGTGATATCGTTGACATTAAGGCCAACGGTTCCATCCAAAAGGGTATGCCACACAAGTACTACCACGGTAAGACCGGTATTATCTACAACGTTACCAAGTCTGCTGTTGGTGTTATTGTTAACAAGGTCGTTGGTCACAGATACATCGAAAAGAGAGTTAACTTAAGAATTGAACACGTTAAGCACTCTGCTTGTCGTCAAGAATTCTTAAACAGAGTTAAAACTAACGCTGCTTTAAAGAGAGAAGCTAAGGCTAAGGGTGAACAAGTTCAATTAAAGAGACAACCAGCTAAGCCAAGAGGCGCTAGAGTCATCTCTACTGAAGGTAATGTTCCACAAACTTTAGCTCCAGTTCCATACGAAACCTTCATTTAAATGACATTAAACAAAATTTTACATCGATATGTGATGTCTATTCATCTACAATTTTTTATGTTAATGTTTTATTCTGTTTGATTCTGTTTGGATCCGGGCTCTTATTAAATTTTTATAAATTTGTATAATTAGTTTATATTTGGTCAATGCAAATATCCTCTGTAACTATTATGTAGAGCTATAAAGTGGTTAATTAATTACAATCGATGAAATATAAGATGATTGAGACATGACTAGTTTATAATAAAAGAAAAGAGATTACGGATTATATTTAGCGAATAGAATAGTACATTTAACGGTAAGTTTTCCAATGTTTAATGGGTCAGAAGTTCTCTAAAGCGTTTGTTTGTATTTGTAACAAGAAATTTTGCGCCAAACACCTTCACCAATAAAACCCAATTTTTTCGTACGAAAAAACATTTCTTAAGGAATCTCACTAGAGTGAGACTCAACTCAAGAGGGAATTGTCGTGAAAATACGCGAGATTTCATCATATGGTATAAAACTTGGAAGGTTCATAAGGAAAAAAGAAGAAAAGTTAATAAATCGATGTTCTCACTGTTTTTTATATCCAGTTTAAACCGGGTAACTTTAAAAAAAAATCTAAGGTATACACTCATCTTATATTTTTTTTTATTGTGCTAATATTTAATAAAGTGAAATCACTAAACATAATGGCTCATAAGAGAAAGTCAGATACTCCAACTAAAGTATCTAAGAAATCAAAATCAGAGCTTGTAAAGAAGGATGTATTACTAGAATTAGAAGAAATTAAAAGCCTTGGAGATGAGATTATCTCATCATCAAAGAATTATAACCATTTAGTTTCATTACTTGGTCAGTATACTAAAATTAAGAACGATTTGTTAAAAGAAAAAAGTAATGGTCATCAGAGCGAAAAAGTAGGACGTCAATTATCTGTTACATTATTTAAAGTATTCAAGCACTTAATGAAAGAAGAGTCTTTAGTGAACAAAAAGTCATTTGGTGAAAAGAAAGCCTTAATTGTGAAATGGTTGATTGACAAATATGAAAGTTTTAAGAATATTATTTATGAATTTATCCAATTAAAATTTGCATTCAATACTTCATTACAACTTGATTTATTAGAAATTATTTTGAAATTTATCAAATTGGAAAGTCAGTACATGAAATCAGGTTCTAATGATTTGTATTTCCCAACGTTAACTTATAAGAAGCTTGTTGAAGCAGTTTTAACTAGTAATGCTGGTAATATTTTGGCTGATGCATCGACAGATAATTTTATCATCTTAGAGTTCATAGCGATTTTTAAAGATAACTGGGATCTTCAATTTTATTTTGTGAATAACCTTGCTTCTACATTAGAAGAGTGGAAAGAATTAAAGAATGACTATGAATTAAGCATAATTTTCTCAAACTTCTACACAATTATGAAGACTCCACTTTTATTCAATAACGAATCATTAGAAGATTTACAAACTTATATTTCTCAACGTTTACCGGCAATTGCCTACAAATATTCTCATTTTAAGACTCAATTTCAAAACAGTTTTATTAAAATATTATCATATCCCTTGTCCGTTTCACAATATAAATCTACATTATTAATTTTGCATAAGAGAATTATCCCATATATGATCCAGCCACAGGCATTAATGGATTTTTTGACTGATGCTTATAACGTTACTGAAGACGAAGTCATTCCAATTCTTACATTAAATTCTTTATACGAGTTGATGAAAAACTATAATCTTGAATATCCTGATTTCTACACCAAGCTTTATTCATTGTTAACCCCGAATTTGTTATATACTCGTTATAGATCAAGATATTTCCGTTTGTGTGATTTATTCTTGACTTCTACACATTTATCTGCAAATCTTGTTGCATCGTTCATAAAGAAGTTAGCTAGGTTATCATTGACATCTTCTGCTTCAGGTGTTGTTATTGTTATTCCTTTCATATATAACTTATTGAAAAGACATCCTTCATGTATGATCATGTTACATAATACTGAAAATCAACTGGAATTTCAAGATAAATTTAACAATGATGAAACTGACCCACTTCAAACAGGTGCAATTACATCCTCCTTATGGGAATTGGAGACTCTTATGTCACACTATCACCCAAATATTGCTACTTTGGCCAAAGTTTTCGGCGAACCATTTAGGAAGCACAGTTATAATTTGGAAGATTTTTTAGATTGGAGTTATATATCGTTATTAGAGAGTGAAAGTACAAGAAAGTATAAAGGAATGGCTGCATTAGAATTTGAAGAATTCTCTCTGTTATTTGATAATGTAAGCTCTGATGAATTAGAACGTACTTATGCATCCGGATGGACTATATAGTTTCTATACCGTAAACAATATATAAACATTGGTAAACCGAGATTGAAAATTTTTCCTAATATAGAAAATTAATTGAGCGCGTTAATTTCGTCTTTCATCTCAAAGACATGTAAATTCTTTATAATTTATTCTATTTTCTTTACTACACATTTATTCAAAACGCAAAAATAGAGTATATACATCATGGATGACTCAACACAAATAAATGATCAACCAATTGATGCTGTTTTTGGTGATAGAGTCAGAAGATTCCAAGAATTTTTGGATAGAATAGAGGGTGATGGTACAGATTACAGAAATGAAATCAAAGATATGTTGATAAAAGCAAGATATAGATTATGCGTTATCTTAGATGAAATCAGAGATTTTGATAGAGAATTTTGGAAAGGATTATTGAATACTCCATCTGAATATTTGCCTGCTTGTGAAAGAGCTTTACGTGATACAGTTTTAACTATTTATGATCCTACCGACTCTAGGTTTGACTCGTTAGACGAGAATCAACAATTTTATATTTCATTTAAAGGCTCTTTTGGTGATCATCAAGTGACACCCCGTTCGATTAACTCTGGCCAAATTTCAAAATTAGTTTCTATCGAAGGTATTGTTACAAGAGCATCTCTTGTTCGTCCAAAAATTATCAGATCTGTTCATTATGCAGAAAAAACAAGTAGATTTTATGCCAGAGAATATAGAGACCAAACAACATCTTTTGATCCTATTCCAACCGCTGCTATTTACCCAACTGAAGATCTTGATGGTAACAAATTAACTACAGAATATGGTTATTCTACCTATAGAGACCATCAAAAGATCTCCGTTCAGGAAATGCCAGAAACTGCTCCAGCAGGACAGTTGCCAAGATCTGTTGATGTTATTTTAGATGACGATCTTGTTGACTTGACTAAGCCAGGTGACCGTGTTCAAATTGTTGGTGTGTATAGAGCTTTAGGTAGTGCCGCAAATAGTAGTTCATCATTTAGAACTGTTATTCTTGCAAACTCTGTTTATCCACTTCATGCAAGATCTACTGGTGTTGCATCTCAAGAAAAATTGACTGACCAAGATATTAGAAATATCAACAAGATTTCAAAGGATAAGAAAATTTTTGATATCTTATCAACTTCCTTAGCACCATCTATTTATGGTTATGATTATATCAAAAAAGCAGTATTATTGATGCTTTTAGGTGGTATTGAGAAAAATTTGGATAATGGTACTCACTTGAGAGGTGATATTAATATTTTAATGGTTGGTGATCCATCTACTGCAAAATCACAAATTTTAAGATTTGTTTTAAATACAGCTTCATTAGCAATTGCCACTACTGGTAGAGGGTCTTCTGGTGTAGGTTTAACTGCAGCTGTTACAACAGATAAGGAAACAGGTGAAAGAAGATTAGAAGCTGGTGCTATGGTTTTAGCTGACAGAGGTGTTGTTTGTATTGATGAATTTGATAAGATGTCAGATGTGGATAGAGTTGCTATCCATGAAGTTATGGAACAACAAACTGTAACTATTGCTAAAGCTGGTATTCATACTTCTTTAAATGCACGTTGTTCTGTTATAGCTGCTGCTAATCCAGTTTTTGGTCAATATGATGTTCATAAAGATCCACATAAGAATATTGCTTTACCAGATTCTTTATTATCTCGTTTCGATTTGTTATTCGTAGTAACTGACGATGTTAATCCTACAAAGGACAGAATTATCTCTGATCATGTTTTAAGAATGCATAGATTTATCCCTCCAGGTTTACTCGAAGGTGAGCCAATTAGAGAAAGAACAACACTTTCTTTAGCTGTTGGTGACGATCAAACTAATGAGCAAGAAGAGCTAGAACAACCAATATTTGAAAAATTCAATTCTCTATTACACGCTGGTGTAAGAAATGATAGATCAAAAGCATCTACTATTTTATCAATCCCCTTCTTGAAGAAGTATATTCAATATTCCAAGCAAAGAATAAAGCCTGTTTTAACTAAAAGAGCATCAGATTATATTGTGAATACCTATTCAGCCTTACGTAATGATTTAATTGATAACAACCAAAGACATACAGCTCCTATAACGGCAAGAACTTTAGAAACATTAATTCGTCTCGCTACAGCACATGCAAAAGTAAGATTATCTAAAACTGTCGATGTCAAGGATGCTAAAGTAGCAGAAGAATTATTAAGATATGCATTGTTTAAAGAAGTCTCTAGAAAATCAAAAACAAAGAAACAAAAAACAGCTTCTTATGATAGTAATTCTGAAAGTGATGATGAGGAGGCGGAAGAAGAAGAAAGTGAAGAGGAAGTAGAAATAGCTCCTAGAAATACTACTACTAGAACAAGATCAAGGGCTTTAGAAGAAACAATACAAGAACTACAAGCGTCACAGAATATAGGAAATGAACAACAACAACAACAACAACAACAACAACAAGAAGAAGAAGGAGCAAGAGTTGAACAGGAGTTAGAAAATCTACATTTGACTCAAACTGAAGAAGGTGACTCACAAAACCAACCTCTTACCCACACTTCCAATAGAGATAATGCTCAAGCATCAGGTATAAGTTCAGAAAGATATTCATCATTTGTAAAGATTATGGCCAGAATTATCAACTCACCTTTATTAGATAATGATTCTGGTGCCTGTCCAATTGAACAAGTTATTGAAGCTGCAAATGATGGTTTACCTCAAGAAGATATATTTACTGAAACAGAGGTTAATTCTGCTTTCAGCATTATGCAAGATGAAAACAAGATTTATGTGGGAGAAGGAAAAGTTTGGAAAATTTAATTTATTGATATCTAGGTGTATAATATGTATTTAATTATAAATGAGTTTTTTAAAGTACTTTCCATTATTCATACACTACTAAGGTCAAATTTCTCAACTATTTTTTTTTTTTACATAAAATCTGGGGAGCTGATATGTCAAATAAGAATTATCATAATAACAATGAGGCTATAGTAGACTACGAAGTAGAGGATGAAAATGAATTGTTAATGCATACATATGAAACTCTTCCAAGGAAATGTAAAAAATATTGGAAAAAAAGATATGATCTTTTCTCAAAATTCGATGATGGTATATATATGACTTCAGAGCTCTGGTATTCTGTGACGCCAGAAGAAGTGGCAATATTTACAGCTAAACTCATTTATTCATTTATTCCAAAGGCATCATCTGTTCTTGATATCTGTTGTGGTGGTGGTGGTAATACGATCCAATTTGCAAAATACTTTGATCAGGTTGGGGCAATAGATATCAGTGAAATTAATAGACAATGTATGATGCATAATGCATCAATTTATGGTGTTGATAATAAAATTTGGTCATTTGTTGGTGACTGGAGAGAGATGTCACAATCAAATGAAATTGGCGTACCTAATCAAACCTGGATCCCACAAGACATCCAATGCAAGAAAAATCCAACAAAAACATTTGATTTTATATTTTGCTCCCCACCATGGGGTGGGCCTGCTTATAAGAAGGGAGATGGTGAATTTGACTTGACTCGCATGGAACCATTGTCTCTTGAAGAATTAGTTATTCTGATAATGAAGTATACCAAAAATTTTGGATTATTCTTACCCAGAACTCTGAATCTCGACCAGTTGAGAAGTTTAACAAGAGCTGTATTTGGTAATAATGGAAAATGCCAAGTTATTTATATCAATCAAAGAGGATTTTGCATTGGGCTCATTGCATTATTTGGTAATAAAGTGACCAAATTCAAATATAGTTATGCCGATATCTTACCTCAACAACAAGAGGATATGTATGAAGTCAATTAATAAGATATTCTGTTACTAATTAAAGTATTCAATTTTAAATTACCATCAAATAGCATACTTATTTTACTAGATTCTAGTTGAAAATATAAACTAATATTGTTGTCATTCCTAAACTTAACTACATAGATATGTATCGTGTTACAACAAAAAAAAATAAAGATCTTTTATTTGTAGAATATTCTATGAGAAGGTCATAATATACATAAAAGAAATTTGCCAATTATGTATTGACATTTTTATCTCTTACTAACCATGTTAACCAACAAAAGTATTATATACAGGTCAATGAAATATCCCAAAAATCTTCTGAGAAAAAAGTCTCCCTTTTTAATGTTGTTGTTTATTTAGCATACTCACTATCCGACATTTTGCAATAATACAGTTTATCGATTGGAATGGAAGAAATGTCAAACCAGGGGGAATTGGAGAACTCAACTAGACTAGATAGTTTACGTGAACCTGAGAAATATGAGCAAGTGCACAACGAAAACACTAGTAATAATCACGATGATGAAGTGACGTTTTCATCAAACTATATTCAAGAGAGTTTCGATAAGATCCACGCTGCTATTGGAAAAATCGAAGGAGAGAAGTTAAGTGCTATTAACCAGGAACTTTCATACTTGAGACATGTATTGGACTATCAAAACAGTAAGATTGAAAAACTTACTGCGTTAATGTCAGACATTTTTGAAAATAAAAACCAAAGTGCTATAATCAGCTCATTACAAGCAATACAAGAGAGCGATAACGACACATCAGACCATGTTAATGCTGTACAGGAACAGGTAAACCAGGTACAACAGGTTCAAGACCAAGTACAAGAGCAAGTGGAAAAACAAGTACAGGACCATGTTCAACAACAAGTGCAGGACCAAGTCGAAAGACAAGTGCAACAACACATTCCAAGCTCTGATCTTTCGAACCAACAAATCCATATTGATAGTAATATGGACCCTGCATTACATCATGTTGCTGTTGCAGCTGTAGCAGCACAAGCACAACAACAGGTTCAAAATGACTCCGACAAGCCTAGAAAACGACTCTATACCAAGAGATCAGATGTCGAGAGTGGTGATGTGGATTCGCAATTTAGTGATGCTTTCAGAGGTACAAAGCGCCCCAAGATAACTATTGACTTCCTACACAACCCCATGACGGTGAAGGAGATATATGATGAGTTCACTAAAGGTTTTAGAGGCCAACCACCATTATGCGAGATGGACAGCAAATATGGAAAACACGAGTGGCGTGGTGATTCGAGATCAAAGGAATCTAAGAGATACCAGAGAAGGAAAAAACTCTGTGATGCCATTTCCAGAGGCGTCCAAAAATACGATAAACCTGCTGAGGAAATCATAAGATATATTGAGGAATTTAGAGGCGACAAATCATTGACATGGGTCATGAATGGGAATCTTCCGCCTGACTTATTGGGCTAACGGTCATACTTACCATATTTTCATATTGCCATTTTCCATTCCATATTTTTCATTCCACATTCTACATTCTACATTCTACATTATCCTATGCCTATTGCACTAGCCTTCTTCAGTTTCATGTCCCCATATCGGGTCCCAGTATTTTATGTGATATAGTGTGTATATTAGTTCAACATGTGACCTTTTCTAATTGATGCAAAATCGACCAGATTAATCATTAGATGGAATTTCTCGAACATTCCGGAATTTTTTTTGCCGGGTAACGAAGCTCAAAAAATTTGCGGTTTATAACTACTGCGTCGGCCGCTCCAAAAATTTCATTATCGTATAAGTCTTCTATTAGCTTTGTTGGATAATATATCTAAATAAAATGTTAGCTGCAAGAAATTCATTAAAGGGCGCTAGTCGTCGCTTCCCAGCATTCACCCGTGCTAACTCTTCTGCTGCTCCAAGTGGACCAGTTATTGGTATCGATTTAGGTACCACTAACTCTGCTGTTGCTGTCATGGAAGGTAAGGTTCCAAAGATCATTGAAAATTCCGAAGGTGGTAGAACTACTCCATCTATCGTTGCCTTCACCAAGGAAGGTGAAAGATTAGTTGGTATTCCAGCTAAGCGTCAAGCTGTCGTCAACCCAGAAAACACTTTGTTTGCCACTAAGCGTTTGATTGGTCGTCGTTTTGAAGATGCTGAAGTTCAAAGAGATTTAAACCAAGTTCCATACAAGATCGTTAAGCATGATAACGGTGATGCTTGGATTGAAGCCAGAGGTGAAAAATACTCTCCACAACAAATTGGTGGTTTCATCTTAAACAAGATGAAGGAAACTGCTGAAGCTTTCTTAGGTAAGCCAGCCAAGAACGCTGTCGTCACTTGTCCAGCTTACTTCAACGATGCCCAAAGACAAGCTACCAAGGATGCAGGTAAGATTGTTGGTTTGAACGTCATGCGTGTTGTTAATGAACCAACTGCTGCTGCTTTAGCTTACGGTTTAGAAAAGAATGATGGTGAAGTCGTTGCTGTCTTCGATTTAGGTGGTGGTACTTTCGATGTCTCCATCTTAGATATTGGTGCTGGTGTTTTCGAAGTTAAGTCCACTAACGGTGATACTCACTTAGGTGGTGAAGATTTCGATATTGCCATCGTTAGAAACATTGTCGAAACCTTCAAGAAGGAATCTGGTATTGATTTAGAAAAGGACAGAATGGCTGTTCAACGTATTAGAGAAGCTGCTGAAAAGGCTAAGATTGAATTATCTTCTACTGTTTCTACTGAAGTTAACTTACCTTTCATTACTGCAGATGCTAGTGGTCCAAAGCACATCAACCAAAAGATTTCCAGATCTCAATTCGAAAACTTAGTTGAACCATTAATCAAGAAGACCATTGAACCATGTAAGAAGGCCTTAAAGGATGCTGGTTTATCCACTTCTGATGTCTCTGAAGTTATCTTAGTTGGTGGTATGTCCAGAATGCCAAAGGTTATTGAAACCGTCAAGTCTATCTTCGGTAAGGAACCTTCCAAGGCTGTTAACCCAGATGAAGCTGTTGCCATGGGTGCTGCTATTCAAGGTGGTATCTTAGCTGGTGATGTTACTGATGTTGTCTTATTAGATGTTACTCCATTATCTTTAGGTATTGAAACTATGGGTGGTGTTTTCGCTAGATTAATCTCCAGAAACACTACTATTCCAGCCAAGAAGTCTCAAATTTTCTCTACTGCCTCTGCTGGTCAAACATCTGTTGAAATCAGAGTTTTCCAAGGTGAAAGAGAATTAACCAGAGACAACAAATTGATTGGTAACTTCACCTTATCTGGTATCCCACCAGCTCCAAAGGGTGTTCCACAAATTGAAGTCACCTTCGATATTGACACTGATGGTATCATCAAGGTTTCTGCTCGTGATAAGGCTTCTAACAAGGATGCTTCTATCACCGTTGCTGGCTCATCTGGTTTATCTGATGCTGAAATAGAAAAGATGGTTAATGATGCTGAAAAGTTTGCTGAATCTGATAAGGCTAGAAGAGAAGCTATCGAAAACGCTAACAGAGCTGACCAATTATGTAATGATACTGAAAACTCCTTAAACGAATTCAAGGACAAGTTAGAAGCTGCTGATGCTGACAAGGTTAGAGCTCAAGTTGCTGCTTTAAGAGAAGTTGTTGTCAAGGCCCAAGCTGGTGAAGAAGTTGATGCTAACGAATTGAAGACCAAGACTGAAGAATTACAAAATGAATCCTTAAAGGTCTTTGAAAAATTGTACAAATCCAATGAAAACAGTGGCTCTTCTGAAGAACCAAAGAACTAAGCAATGTAAATAGTCCTTCCTAATGTATGATCTTGTCTGACAGTTGACATATTTGCTTATTTCCTTTTTTTACTTGTATATAAAATAAATAAAGAATTTTTTATTAATTATCATAATCTTCTACTATTTACGCTAGTACACACACTTCGGGTTCTACTGCTTATCGTTCCGTAAGTCTTTCTATGGTACATTGATGCAATATGACTTTCGTTTTGAGAGGGCAGTAATGTTGAAATTGACGTTAAAGTTAGACAATCATCAGAATCATATTCTAACATATCTCCTAAAATAGACCTTCTATTTTTATAATTCTTGTTAAACTCTTCTGTAAAGTCATTTATCATTGGATCTTCATTATCAAATTCATCATAACCATCAGAACTACTGCTATAACTATATTGACTTTCTGTTTCTTGATTAACGTTGTTTTCTGAAGGATAAACACTAGTTTTACTGTAAGAACTTTGTCTACTCAAATTAACAGTAAATTCGTGATTGTTATCATGGTTTACCAACAACTTTTGAAATAAATTAATCTCATGCCTTAATTGGATACGCTTCTGAATAACAATACTTAAATAGCTTCTCCATAATTGTATTAATGTTTCCTTTTCTACGTTTGTGTTTAAGTTAGAATCATCACCTTGAAAATGTGCATGTGGTGGTGGTGCTGGCGCAACTGATTCAGTTTCTGATTCAATTTCAACACTTCTTTCATTTTCTAGTATCTTCTTTGATTGTTCTGAGATAATTGGTCCGCCATATTGAGTTGTTGGAGGTTCTATTTGACTCTTTGGATTATTAATCTCAGGAAAGGACGTTATCTTTATTTTTTCATTTGGATTATTGTTATAACACTTACCTGCTAATTCTTGGATATCTTTTAGGTTATCTACAAATTCTACTTTATTCACCCCTAAGTTAGGGTTATTCACTGGCGCAGAAACTTGAGCACCGCCTCTTAGTGTCTTATTAATACTTTTATTCTTATTCTTTTTATTTTTGTTTAATGATTTTGACCTAGATATAGAACCAGTTCTTTTACTAGACACCCTGAATTTAAATTTAATATTTTTTAATTTCTTAAGAATCTTTTTTAATTTTAACTGGAAACGATGTATTTTACTTCCTAACTTATTCTTAATTGCCTTACTACGTTTAAGGCTAGAAGTATTACTTTGAAATTTTTGTGATTTTGATTTAGTATTTGATCCTGAATTTACTAACTCTTCATGTTCTGGTCTGGTGGAAAATATTGTTGCTTGTGAACCCACCTTCTCTGTAGAATAATTCGATAAAATCAATGCTGATGGCTCTTTTTTTAGGTTTGTACTTGATTTTTTTGATTTTGGTAAGTTTAGCATACTATTAATATCCCTTATATATGATGACACATCTGAAATGTTATCTTGATTTGTATTATTTGTAGATTGTTCTATAATAAAATTTGAGAATCTTTTTGGAACTTGTTGTAATCCACGTTCTTCTTTCTTAGAACTTGATGGTGATGCCTCCAATGCTTTTGAGGTATGGAATTGAGAGGTATTAGCATATTGTCGAGAGCTAGTATTTGATAATAGATGGAATGTATCCAAGGAATCGTTACCAGTTAAATAAATTTGTTTAATGGATGTGGGTAATGTCGAGACTCTTTCAATTGCCAGCCCCACATTTTCATTAATATCATTTGACAGTGTCATAGTTGACTTATAATTAATCTTAGTAAAATCCAATCTTCTTTCTAGTAGAAAGTTTATGGTTTAATTTATAATTTAAAAAAAGAGAGGGTTTAGATCACTCATCAATGAGATGGCTGGCTAAAATGTTGCAGCTATTTACCAGTAAATGCGCATTTTATCAAGATCAAAAATATCGGCTAATTAAATAGTACAATTTACATTTATAACCTAACTACTATAATGAAGTATGAAAATCATAATAAAATGCCCTAATATATAGACTTTTTAATAATAATGTAAATATCTGAAAAGAAAAGAAAAAAAAAAAAACATTAACAAAGGTAATAAAAATAATTAAACTTCTAGAACTAAAGTAGATTAGTCACACTAACGAAACAATTAAATAGCCTTGGCTAACCCTACAGCATCGTGCTCTAAGTCATAAATAGAATAATACTTTCTCAAGAAAGCATCACCAATAATGGCCAAGTCACCAATTGGCTTTGGCATGTCTAATGGGGTAAAGACAGAAATACAGCTTCCACCTAAATCCAAGATGTATTCATTGGCAGATAAAGTAAAGTTGGTACCACCAAAATTGAAAGTAATATCAGGTAATTTATCCCTTACATCACATTCAACTTGATATTGACCAGACCAGGACTTAGTAGCACCAATCTTGGCGTTGATAATTTCAGCTAATGATGATGGTAAGGTAATTAAAGAAGTACCAGTATCAATAGCAGCACCAGTGGAGAATAACTCAGCATATTCATCACCAAAACCAATACCTTCGAAAGAAACTTCCCAGTAGGCCTTTCTTCTAACTGGTAACCAGGTAATATCACCAGTGAAGTAATCGGAATTGTAGCCACCAAAGGTTGCAACACCTCCATTGGATTCGTCCTTTTCATTGTTTCCTAAATAGAAGGCGAATCTTTTTTCATCAAGTAAACCTTGGGCAATGGCATTATATACTGGTGGGACAACCTTGTTGGTAGAAATAGAGTCGTAAGCTAAACCTAAAATACCATCAAATTTACCAAATGCAAATGCTAAACCTGGTTCTTGAGTAGCTTCAGCAAAATCTTGGCCAGTAATGATAAAATCACCAATTTGAAGAGTGTCTTGCGAAATATAACCCTTCATGGATCCACTTACATATCCAGTTTCAAATTCAGAGCCGTTAGCCTTGTACGAAGATGATTCATCGTGGTTATATCTGGTATGTAAGAAACAAGCCAATGACGAGCAATCCTTGGAAGGAACCCACAAATTAGATGACCCTGTATCCAAAATAACCTTAAATGTCTGACCTGGGGTCCCTAATTGGATCTCAGTAAAATATTGTGCATTCATGTAATTAGTTAATGGGGAATCCGTTTCACCTTCACCAACAAAAGGAACATGAGCATTGTTGTCAGTAGCAAATTCAACGCTATTACCAAAAACACTTTGAAATGTTTTGACGTATTTATGGGATAATCCCTCGGCGTATTCTCTGAAGGTATTAGGATTGAGTGTCTCTTCGTAAGGTACTCTATGAATAGTAGTTGAATGTTTAGCAGCTTCTGTAGCCCCTAACAATGTAGTAGCGATAGTTGTTAATACAGATAACGATAATCTCATGGTAATCCTTATCTGTTGCAATTGTGGTCTCCCCTGAGTTTTTGCTACTGCAGGATTTAGTGGCAATTATATACCTGAGACTTATATTACACAATCTTAATATCTCACACATTAACAATTCCGCATATGGATGACTTCATATAAGTGAGGGAATCTCATGTTGAGAATTTAGCCAGCTATACTAAATAGGCAAGTGACCATGAAACTAAATTTGTTTAAATCAGAGGTGGAAACGATTGTTGCAAAACATCCCATTTCGTACTGTCATCGAAAAAATGAACAGTCTGCATCAATAGGCGATATCATCAAAAAACAGGTTCCAGAGTTAGACAATGGAGCATGGTACGGAATCAACCCGTTATTAGCCAGTGGACATTTGCAGACAGCATATACAGCATTGAATAAATTTGAAGGTGTTGACTTAGTACATTACAAAAGAAGGGTTTTAACTGTAGATCTGGCACATAAATATTATTTTGTTGATGGGGAGAAGTTGCGGTACGATCAATGGAACGGCGAGAGTACTATTACGGTGGACTATGTGTATGAGGGCCCACAGGACGCTAATCATGATCGGTTTAGACCCCAGTCACAGACTAAAGAGCTCCCACCAAGAACAGAGTATTTGGACCCAAAACACGAGCAGGAACTCTTGCTGGATGAGTCGAAACCGCTTCTCATCGCGCTCCATGGGTTGTCTGGAGGATCATATGAATCATATATCAGAGCATTTGTAGGTAGAATTACTCAAGAACCTTATAAATTTGATGCATTGGTGTTGAATGCTCGAGGCTGTGCAAACCACACTATCACTAGCCCTCAGTTATTTAATGGGTTGTGGACAAATGACTTGAGATACTTGATAAACGAGCACATAAAAGTGTTATGGCCAAATAAAAGAATATACTTGATTGGGTTCTCATTGGGTGGGGCAATTATTGCGAATTATTTGGGCCAAGAAGGAGATAATGTATACAAAAAGATCATGGGTGCGGCAGTAATGGGCTCACCATGGGACTTCACTGACAGTTCAATCCAGTTAAATGAAAGCATTATTGGAAGAACAATATATTCACCAACAATGTGTCAAAATTTGGTCAAGTTGCTTGCCGAACATGGTGATGGCCATCTTAAAAACCACAAAATTATCGAAAGGTATATTAATAACCCAGAAGAATTCACCTTGGTTAAGTTACGTGATTTTGATAACGAATTTACTTCTAAATTATTTGGTTTTAATTCTGCTGATGAATATTATAGACACGCATCACCAATACAAAGATTACTTAAAGTCAGAGTCCCTACAATAATTGTGAATTCTAAGGATGATCCTATTGTAGGAAACAGAACCTTACCATTATCGGAAGTTCCTTTGAATCCATATACTGTTTTGGTTACTACTTCCATCGGTGGTCATTTAGGATGGTTTACTTGCCACGGAAAAAGATGGTACGTAAAACCACTCTGTAAATTTTTTAGCGAAGTTGATACTAACTGGGATCTTAAAGATGTTGCAGAAGAAACGTTACCTAATGATACTAGTAAAATTTGGAAGTATGATAGAATTATATAGATATGTGGCTGTTTTGTGTCACATTTTTTTATACCAGGGTTTATTATCATAAGTATTCATATCAGTAATTAAATAATGTAGCTAAATAATGAAATGAACACACAAATAAATGATGACATACCAAGTAAAAATACTAAACTAGATCGTACCTCTAAAGCAAAAGATGTATCCAATAATAAGAATTCTACTTCTTCTGATTATAAGTGGATAAAAAACATACGAGCATTGCCATCAAATCAAAAAACCAATGATGTTCTAAAGAAAGAATATATTGAAGTTAATTTGAATAATTCTAGAAAATTGATAAGGAATATAAATAATTTATCCCATACTAGTGAAAAATTTACTAGTGCAATAGAAGAAGCTAATGATAATCTTATTCGGCTAAAGAGCATCAAGAAAGAGTTTGAATGGCTAAATGATATACGAGACCCTTAATTTTATTCTCTTTCATATATTAAAATATTATATATAAAAAATATAATAATTCTATACTAATATAATGGGATAATTCTATATTCAATATCGATCCGCCTTTTATTTGATCACTCACTGTCGCTATCTTCAATTATGAACTCATCTAATGGAATATCATTATTCTTAATATTATCAATATTACTTCGTTCTTCGTCATCATTGGGTTCAATATTACTATGCTTGTGTCTTATGACTACAAATGCATTGGATAAAATTATAATAATTCCTAGTAAACTTAAAAATCCTGGAACATGATGCCAAATTAATAAATCCCATACAATAGCAAAAACCATACTAGTATAATTCATTAAAGCGGATTTTCCTGCAGTGACTCTTTGAACCCCAGCTGTTAATAAATATTGCATGATAAAACCTGAAAATCCAATTAACATAAATAGAACTGCTTGGTATGAATTTCTTGGTAATTCAAAACTAATTGAAGGAATTAATAAAATTGATACCATAGAAACAATACAAGTAAATAATGCAAAATAACTAACAGTTATAAGTGGATGAACCAGCTTCCCAATCTTCCTTAAGCATATAAAAACAAATGATGCACCAAAAACACCTAATAAGCCCACAAATGTAGCCAATAATCTTTTTTCAGTGGATGAGCTTTCAATTGCTTCATTATTTGATGTTTTATTACCAAAGATAAATGATGGCTTAGCAATAAGGAATACACCAACAAAAGACAATAATGAACAAGCACCTTCAACAAACGAATACCTTTCATGTAAAATAATCCAGGCTAAGAATGAAGTAACTATTGGAATAAAAAATGTTATTGCAACTGCATCTGAAAGACTGATGTATTGTAATGAAAAATACATACCAAATACGCCAACAAATCCAACTGTCCCTCTTAGCACCAAATAAATCCGCTTATCCTTTGGGCCAAATGGGATATCTTCAATATTCTTCAGTATCATCATATATATTAAACAACAAAGATATGTCACAAGCATTCTTATAAATAAAATTTGTAATGGGTGAATTGTTGCACCTGCAGTTTTATCAGTGACTAATAGTTTACAAGAAAGAACCATGACAGAATTAAAAAATTGTGAAAGAATCAATAGACTAAACCCACTATATTTAAGGATATAATTATCATATAGCAATATTATTTTCTGTTTAATCTTCCTGATTACACCAGTATTACTATTTGATTTATCAGTAAAAGATGGCTCTGACCCTCCAAAGATATCATCTTCTAGAAAAGGAATTTCAGTCTCACTATTCACTCTATTCATAATAACAAAACCAAATATTGATAAATATTAAGAAAATCAATAATTATTCAAAAATATTATATCCTTAATCGGAGAATTAAGTGAAAATCCCCCCACTTAATATCCTTTGTTAAAAAGAAATGCGACAGTTTGGAAATCTGTCAACCTAATATTATTAGTCAGTAAAAGCTTTTTTTTACATGGTATTATAACAACTAGGTTATTCTAAGAAAACAATATACTTAGCTTATATTATATAAATATTATTTACCTGCCTAAAAAATAGTAAATTTAAAAATATAAATTAATTAGGTAGTATAATCACCCCATATTTAATTGACATAATTATGTTATAATTTAATTAAATGCATGACATTCTTATTTGCTTTATAATGATATATAAAATTATCATATTTTCACAATAAAACATGAAAAAGACTCCGTGGCCAAGCTGGCTAAGGCGTAAGACTGTTAATCTTAAGATCGTGAGTTCGATCCTCACCGGGGTCGTTTCATTATTTTTTCTAAATGTAAATCTTACATAACTTTTGAATACTTGTTTATTTTTATTTCAATTCATTCTAATTATTTTGTTTTTGATCTAGATTAATCTATATTTAAATTAAATTTTAATATTATTATATAAGCTTCTATACCTACCCTTTTTATTTCGTAATTCGTAATATTATCTTTGATAGTACTCAAAGTATTGTACAACAACCATTAGATGTTCTATCATTATTTAAAAGACTGATTCTTGTTGCTGCTTCAAATATGTCATCTACGCCCTCTCCTGTCAAAGAAGAACTTTCTAAATATTTTTTAGCTCCTATATCTCTCGCAACTGCTTCACCTTTTTCGAATTGGACGTATTTAATTGAATCTGTACTGATTCTTAGATCTTTCTTTAACCCAACTAATATATATGGTACATCTGTGCAGTATTTTTTGACTTCATCTACCCATTTGTGTCTGGCATTCTCCAATGAATCAGGAACATCTAGAGCGAACCCAATTAATATAATATGAGAATTGAAATAACTTAATGGTCTCAATCTTTCGTATTCTTCTTGTCCTGCAGTATCCCATAAAGCTAGTTGTACTGGTTTGCCGTCTATTCTACAATCAGTGACATAATTCTCAAATACGGTTGGATGGTACTCAGTCGGAAACTCACCTAAAGTAAAAACATATAACAACGATGTCTTTCCACAAGCACCATCTCCAACAATTACTAGTTTTCTCTTGGTTGTATTATCTGACATTATTGATAGGAGTATTTAAGTTCTGCAAATGAACTTTAGTGCAACAACCACAAAGAGCTTCTATTACTTTTTTTTTTATTTTCTGAATCTAAAAATCTATCCCTATGATTTGAATTGATCTCGATAGTCCTTAAAATTAAAGAAGCTCTCTAAATCAGCTTATAATCTAGTGATAAGGCTAACAAAGGTTTAAAATTTTGGAATAAAATAGCTACAGGTAAAATAAGAAAACATACGTAAGCTTTTTGAATCTCATTTATACGAGGCTACATTTTGATTATGTAAGAAAATGCTAAAATAGATTAAATAGATCAAGTATATTTGTGTTTATGAATTAATTCCATATACCACGGACACCATTAAATGATGGGTCATTTATATCATTAAACCCAGTTAATAATGAGTTAGACTCGGATGATGGGTTAAAATTATTAACAGGTGCAAGATTATTCACTAAATCAGGCGTTGTTGTGCCAATTGGTTGATTTGGAATCACACTGGCAACTTTGACATGTGTAACAGTACCAAAATTATTATAAATCAAATCAAATACAAAGCGACTAGATGTTCGACAAGCTCCAAGAAATTGGTTAAGAGTTAATTCTGTATTTAATAGGGTTTTTGCATTTTGGAACAATGTAATACAACGTGCTGCACCAAATTCTAACATGTTAGAATTTTGTAATAACTGGAATGCATTGAACGTAGCTGATTGGATTGTATCGGTATCAGGTATATTTGGGGCATTGTTGTTAACAGAATTCCATAATGAACTACTGTTATTATTGTTGTTTCCCCAGATAGAATTAGAAGTTGTAGGTTGGTTCCATACAGTAGATGTCAATCCTTTCGAGTTATTTAAAGCTGGCCCATTGGAAGATGAAAATCCATCAAATGGACTAAAAGATGCAGCAGGTGCATACAGGTTATTAAAGAGAGATTGTGTGTTAATGGCATTAGAATTAGACCAATTACCAATTGCTTGTTCTGTGCCTGTTTGTTGTGGCTGATTTGTTAATAAGGTATTTGGAAGCATATGAGATGGTGAATTTGAGAGTAAAGAATGTATGATTGGATTTGAACTGTTAGGAAATTGTTGATTGATAGAATTAGATGTTGAGGAAAATGACCCAGGCTTAGCGAGGTATAATTGCTCAAGTAAATGATTTTTTGAAGGTGATTTTTCTTCATTTGGTAGAGGGTCATTAATCTCAGTGTTAGCAAGTTTTTCTGATACATTTGGAATATCTAACAATTCATCAAATTCTTGATTTACTTCGAATGTATTAGGTATAAGAGGAATTTCAGATACTTTTTCTTTTTCCAATTTTTGTGCTAACAATTTCTCTTGCTGCTTTTTCTTTTTCTTCTCTTCTTCTTCTTGCTTTCTTTCTAATTCTTTTTGTTTCTTTTCTTCCTCTTTGCGCTTACGTTCTTCTTCTAATTTTTTCTTTCGTTCTTCTTTCAACTTTTTAGCCTCTTCTTCTTTCTTTCTTTGGGCCTCCATCTTCTTTTTTTGTTCTTCTTCTTTTCTTTTTAATTCTTCAATTCTTTTCTTTTTTTCTTCCTCCCTCTTCTGCTTTGCCTCTTCTTTCTTCCTTTTTTGTGCAGCCTTTAGCTCTTCTTGTTTTTGTTGTAATTCAATTTCCTTTGCTTTTTGTTCTTCTTCCTTTCTCTTTCTTTCTTCTTCCTTAGCCAATTGTTGTAATCTTTTCTTTTCTTTGGCCTTTTCCTTTTGCTTCAACTTTTTTAATTCCTTCTCTTTCTTAGCATTCTCCTCGGCCTCTAATTCCTCTATAAGCCTTTTTGATCTATCTTCGGCAAGCTTTTCCTTATAAGCATTTTTCAATCTCTCTTGAAATAATTTTATTACTTGGATTAAGAATAGACGGCGAATTTCTTGCATTTTCTCTTCTTCAGATATTTCAGATTCTGTGTCGCTTACATCTTCTTCCTCACTCTCTTCAAGTTGAACAAAATTTTTATCATCTCTCTCAAACTCTTCATCCTCACCATCGTTCAATTCTTCTCTCTCATATAAGCTTTCATTTTCAAAACCATTTATCTTATCCTCTTCATTTACCTTAGAAGCATCTTTGGGTTTTTCAAAACGGGAATATTCAGTACCATCATATACTTCTACTATTTTTTCTTGTATTGGAGGTATAGCATTATTGTTGCCTAATATTGGGCCATTTTGAAGAGTATGGTTTTGATCATTAATAGAATTTAATTTTGGTATTTCAGATATTTTATCATCCTCATCAACCCATGCAGATTCATCTCTATTTTCTTCTTTTAGTAAATCTGCTCTTTCTGTTCTTGATTCTGAAAGAGATTCCATCATATCTATAAATGAATTACCATCATTTTTGAGTAAATCTTCTGCAAATTTAGATAAACCTTGAGATATTTGATCATTAACATCACCAGCTATTATTTTACCCATATTTTGAAGAAATGACATACCTTTTTCAAGTTGATCTTTATCAGCCTTGTGAAGATCTCTTATCATTTCTCGCAAAGAATTTGCTCTTTGTAATAGCTTCTCCAGAGTTTCAGATTCTTTCATATTATCTAAATCAAAACTCTCCAATGCTTCTGATAATTTGGGGTCTAAAAGCTTGTTAAAAACTTCTTGCTCAGGTATATCTTTCGGAGGGATGTTTTCATTGCTTGCAATAGCATCAGGTGTATTTGTTAAATCAATATTTTCTGCTTGAATCGTTTTATCAAGATCATCTTTTTTCTCCAGTATAGACTGGTTTTGCTCTTTGTGTAGATTTTCATTCTTATTTAGGTTATCTGCATTAAGTACACTTTCCTCGGTATTTGAATTTAGGCTTTTATTCAGTATGTATTGATTATTCTTGAACTTCTGTTGTCTTTTATGTAATTTATGTTCTTCTTCTAACATATGAAATCCACCAAATAATAGCCCAGGTAATGCATTTAAATCGTTAATATCTCTAACTTCATGAATAAAATCTATAATATCGTCGAAGTGGTTATCATATATAGTTTCTAACTCATCTTCAATTATACTATTTTTCTTTCCACAATAAGAACACGAACAACCGTTTCTTTGTTGTATGCTTGCATTTGTACTATGACTTGCAGATTTAGTTTCATTCTTAAATATATCCATTATCGATTTCTTGTCAATCTGTACTAGTTCCAATTTTTGTGAATCATCTAATGATTCCCAGAACGCCTTTAAGTTTTCTTGTTCTTCTATAGTTGCATTGTCCCATATATTAGCATGTGGTACATGGTCATGATGGTGATCGTGGTGGTCGTAATGATTATGAGAATTCATTGGAACATCATCCAAGCTTTCCACTATTACATCTCCGTTAGGTGCCTGTTTGATAACCCTAGAAGTTGGATAATCATCATCTGGATTATTTAAAGTTGCTTCAAATGATGTTGGATCTATTTTCAGTTTATTCTTCTTTCTCTTTTTCTTCTTTTTATTTGAAGATGTTGAGGAATTTACCATTCCTGATGATTTTATACTAGTATCATCAGTATAATCAAAATGTATATTATCCCCATTCTTAAATTTGGGTATTTCTATTGGGTTCATATTAACCTTTGATATATTTTCCAATAATAACGGTTATATTAACTTCGTTACTGCTATTTTTTTTACAGTCTTGTAAAGCTCGAGACTTACCGATCGCTTGGAAAAAAAAATTGATTTACAATATTTTTCTAACAAAAGACAAAACTACAGAAACAACCTCTTAAGTGAGAAAAAATAGAGTGTATCCATCTCCAATATTATGGGTTAATTTACTTATTATGAAATCTTTAGCTATTATTAATCAGACATAATTACAACTTTTTTGATTAAATTGCGGGTAACTCCAGAATTGGTATAACGGTTATCAGTCTTTCAGTTCAAGCTTTGCCTTAAGTTGCTTGTTTTCTTCGACAACAACCTCTAATAAAGTTGTTAACTTGTCCAATTTGGAATATATTCCATAAATTTCCCATTTCATACCTGCCAAATGAGCCTCTGTAACTGGTTGAACAACTGCTTCTATGTTCTTTTTAAATTCAATTAAATCAATATTAAACTCTGGATCTTCTGTCTCTGCTCTTCTTTGTTCTCCTAATTCAGATGCAATATTGATATTTTGCTCTTGAATGCCAACCCATTCATTATGTGCATCACTGTCAAACCCATCGGTTAGATCCCATTCGGTATTAAACTCATTAGCATCATCTGGGAGTCCTTTGAATCTGTTATAATGAATTCTTCTGGCATTATTTAGTTCGTCCATTGTTATATAAATCAAGAAAGGAGAATAAATAATCATCATCACAATATAATTGACTCTCTTGAAAAACTTTGTACTACTAATTAACGAAATTGGGTAGATTAATAATTCAATCAAATTAAATGGTGGAACAAATAAATCTTGATCTGGAGCTCTAATATACCTTAATGTCTTCTGGGCAACTAATGCTAAATATTCATCTGTAGCGTTTTCCACAATCGAAGCGTATGCAGTAGAATATAAAGCGATTAAGATATTCATCAAAATAACAGATAATAAGAATGAATAAATATAGTACAATATTGATGCATAGGGAGGAACTAATTTGGCAAAATCTTCAAAGCTTGATCCACCAATAATTGCTTTTACTAATGAAATTAAGATGTTTTTTGTCGCTTCATTCTTTCCATCGGAAGCATCCAAACCTAGGAACCCTTGGACAAAACCAATAATAACAACAAAAAGAAGAACAAAGAATAAGATTGATTCTTTCATCATTGTTTTCACAACTACTAACATAGCACCGACAAATCTTTCTGCATCTAAATATAATAAGAGCCTTGTCCACATTAATGGTGAAACACAAGATAAAATACGGAAAGCTATTTCATCATATTTTTCCTTAAGTATACCATGGTTATTTATACTTAACATACGGAACGATAAAGATGCAACTATAATTGCATACATAACATCATTAAAAGCATTCCAAAAACCAAAATAATTAGCACCAACATGGTAAAATTTAACAGCTTCATCAAATATTGAACCAGCAGTTATAAATATAAATATCCATTCTGTAGCAGCAAGAGAGAGAGTTGTTTCTTGATGTCCATTTAATACAATGGTAAAAATAATCAAATAGATGAAACTAAATATGATTTCAAGCATATTTTGATATAATGGAGTTTTAATTCTATCTGGATCAAAGTGGACTCTCAAGGAAGAGGAAGAAACACCTTTATACAATACATATGCATGAGGATTTTTGGAAGATTGTACAATCCAGCCTCTCCAAAGCCATTTGATACAACGCTGGAATCCTGATGATGAAATTACAATTGTAGAGTGCATATCAATTGCCATTTCCAAAGCATTTAACGGTTCTGAATTGACTCCTTTTAAATTGACTGAATATCTGTGGCATAACATACCCATAAATAAATACTTCTCGTTTTTTTCTTTTTCAATAAGAATTGCAGCTATTTGTTGGGCTGTAGTAGCTCTTAGAGAGTATAATTCATTATCGCTCAATTCTTTTTCAGCTTGTTGCCAATACCAATCACAAACCTTCAACAAACAATAAACTAAACATGCCCTATATTTGTAAGATGAAGAGCCAGGTTCACCATTACCCTTACCACCGGCTGCATTATAGACTAAATCAATGACTTTTGAGTTAAGAATAGCTGAGTTTTGTTCAGTGATATCTTTTTCATTAAATGTGATAGGAATAACCATATCGATAAGCGTTTTTAAATTCAAACAAACTCTCAAAACTTGTCGAGGAGTTGGACAAAAATCCCATTCAAATTGAGAATTGATTAATTCGTTTGTTCCTTCAATATCTGCTGATATATTAGACATTTCTAATTAAGAAGAGTTTGGTGGTTCTGAAACATAATTTGTTTTGGGGAGAACTCTATTTCATATCCCTGGTTTAAAGGACAAACGCGCAACATCCGAATCTCGTCTATTAATGAACTTACGTGACAATAATAACCAAAATTCTATTAAATGCGATATAAATAACTAAGTACTATGATAAATACGTCTCTAGCCCTACTGCTAGTGTAGTTCCAATAACAATATCAAACATACCTACTTGTTTTCGTCCCGAGAAAACGCGGGAATCTTCATAGATGGATATCCATCCTAATTTGTTATCATCTGGAGTATCATCTATAGGATGGCTTTTAGAATATAGGCCATCACCGCCTGTATAATAATTTTTAATATCACCACCTGTGCCTATATCATATTCTAATGAATGTTTATTGATTTTGCTACTGTCAGACTGTTTTCCTTTCATATGATTAATATTCTTAGACATTGATAAGCTCATTCTTTTGGTTCTTTTCATTTCACACGGTCTAAAAACAGCCAATACAGGTGGGAATTGTCTGTTTGGGTCATGGTTGTATATATTTTCAGCCCTTCCAGTAGTATCTCTGTAAAAAGTGTTATTGCAATTCTGCAATTCGTCTAATTTTAAATAATTACGGTGAAAATAAATATATTTTTTATTAACAAGCTTTAAATGTTGTTCAGAGAAGTTTTCTTCCTCTTCTTGGTTTTCTGTTATTCCATTTATTATTTTATCTTTTATCTTTTTCAATTTACTCTTTCTGACTCTTAAAATTGGGCCAACATTCCATTTAATATTATTCATATCTGTAAAATGATAATTCTTGAATGTATTAAGATCTAAATTCATATCTCTAATAAATGGTGCAAACTTTTCATCAATTATTCCCGGTAAAAGTGCTCTATCAAAAACTGGTGGTTTTTTCTTAGTATAACCAATATTGCCATCAACTAATTCAGTCTCTCGAAGCAGTGAAACAGTTATATGACCACCAAGATTTTCTGGTTTCTTTTCAATAATCATTATTGGCTGTCTATTCTCCTTTTTGATTGATCTTATTGATTCGATATCTTCAAAAATTAACTTATATCCATCATTACGTTTAGTAAAATTATTTGATGGGTTATTATATACAACTTCGACATAGTAACCAGGACCATTTCGACAATAAACATGTTTTAATCCAGGATTGGTTGTTAAATACAAGTTATTTCCAAATTTCAACACATGATACTTCCAGAATGATGATTGTTGTTTAGAATTTGTTTGATCTGATATTTGTGCGGAAAAAGGGTGCCTTATGTTTGTTAAATCAGTAAATTTTGGATTCGATAATGATTTTTTAGATAAATTTGATGCAGATTTAAATTTGGAAAACGAATTCCTGAATACATTCTTCTTCTTTTCTCCAGCTAGGCTCATGCTACTTTCACTTGACATTGTCAAGTTTCGAAAATTAGAAGAAATCTCAGTTTCATAAAGCTTTGAACTAGAGTCCATCAGTATTTCCTCAGGTGTAGTAGTCAACATATCAGTATCACTGTCATCATCTTGTAAAGGTTGAAGGTTGGGGTTTTCAAGTCTAAATTTAGTGGCTATAGGGGATCTTTCAATATAAGATGTGATACCTATATCATATTTTAGTAAAGTAGATTTAATTGACGAAGTCTGATATTCCTCCGATGATGACATGTTATAATGTTGATGAATATATAACGTAATATTTAACCATCGTCTTCAATATATTAACAGTATTTGTAACTGCACAATAGTTTCCGGAATGTTTCTAGAAAATGAAAATACGATAATTAATTCATAAAAGAATGTAGTGCAATTTTCAAAAACAAAACAAATATAATTTACTTTTTTGATCATATGGCATGAACAATTCACTATTATCCCAACTTGAACCTTTACCACAGCTAGAAAATGTACAAGTTGGACAGACAATAGGAAGAGGAACATATGGAATCATTAAAATTGGAAAAGTTTTTAAAAAACGAACTCAGTTAGTTGCAATTAAGTACATTCATCGAAGGTTGTCGCATAAGGAAGGCATTGATGATGAAAAAATAGGGTTAGAAGTTAGATTACACAAGGAGTGTACTAGTCACCCAAATATTATTGGATTATATCTGTTTGGTACTGATAATATATGGGTTTATATGATTATGGAATTTGCAGAAGGAGGTGATCTTTTTGATAAAATTGAACCTGATATTGGACTCCCAGAAGATTTGGCAAATTTTTACTTCAAACAATTAATCAACGCAGTTAGTTATATACATAGTAAAGGGGTTGCCCATCGTGATATAAAACCTGAGAATATTCTTTTGGATAATGATGGGAATTTGAAGTTGACTGATTTTGGTCTTGCCACAGTCTACAAAAAAAAAGGGGGCCAAATACGATTATCTAAAGATCAATGTGGATCTCTTCCATATATGGCTCCTGAGATTATAGAAAATATACCATATAATCCTAGTTTGACTGATATTTGGGCTTGTGGAATTGTTTTATTCACCTTATTGACTGGCCAAATTGCATGGCAGGAACCACGATATGGTACTGAGGAAGATTACACAAAATATGTTGACAAAAATAGCAAAATTTTGGATGAGCCTTGGAATAAATTTAGCTCAGCTGTAAGGCCTTTGATCACTTCAATTTTAAAGCCAATCCCATCACAAAGGTTTAGTCTTGTTCAGATACGGCTTCATCCTTGGGTTAATCAAGAAAATAACTTAATGAACTCTAGTGAATTATGTTCAGATTCAGGACTTTTGGCAGAAAGATTATTATCTAATTTACAAATTAGCCTTTCAGATTATGATAATATCGATATAAAAGAAACACATTTAAAAAGAGATGCTGAATTTAAGAAATTTGTAAGTAATTCGCAACCAACGAATAATGTTGCAACAATGCTCACTAATACCGAGAAATATAATAACCATAATTTTCCAGTCACTCAAGATATTCCAATGCGAGAGGATATTAATTATGATGATTCTCAAGAAGATATTCTTCAAATAGTTTCGAAAGATCCAACAATTTTACAATTCAGAAACAATGGTCTTAATCAAAGCCTGTCGGTGTCTGGTACACAACAACGTTTAATAGAATTTAACAACCTTAAATTTAAGAGTATTACAAAATTAACTAGATTTTTCTCAACATTTCCTGTAGGATCATTGTTGTCTATTCTTAGAGATTCGTTGCATAGAATTGGTATTCCTACAAAAAATGTTGAAACTGAAATCGATAATAAAGCAGATGATATAAGAATAGCTGTAAATTTTATTGGAGAAGTATCTAAAACACAGTTGAAGGGCTATATTCATATACTGACATGTCAAGAAGCAAAATCAATTTTAAAAGTCGATTTTATCAAATCTAAAGGTGATCCATTGGAATGGAGGAAATTTTTTAAAAGAATTACATTGCTATCTAGAGATGCAGTATATGTAGATTAGTTAGGTAATATACCTATATATATAATATATTTATAGTTCTAAAAAGCAAAACTCTTTGAAACATTATTTTGAAAGCTTTTTTTCGCATTATGTTAAAATTATTTCATTTTTACATGTTTTTGTGATAAATTAATAATAACATTAACCTAGATTATATAAAATATCTTTTAAATGAAAGTTTATTATGTAATATCAATATATATATATAACCTAAAACCTATTTCACTATGAAAAATATAAGAAGATTATTTTTGCTAATGTTTAGTTCATTTATAATCAAATCGTAAAATTTGCAGCAATTACAGTCTAATTTGGAATGACTAAAAATATCAATGATAATATAATATAATATATATATATAGCTTTTATTAAATAGTTCAATAGTGTAATAAAATTAATACTAGGGTAGTAGATTATTAATCTTTTTTTTTTGTTTAAATTTGATGGCTATCAAATGAGTATGATTCTCATCATAACTAAAGACATATTGACTTTGCTGTTAAATTAATAAATTCGAAAAAGGATAAATAGAGAGATCAAACACTAAACTTAATAATTCTAAACTAATTCTACATTTAAACTATAATTTAACACACATTTATAGATTTTCAATCGATAAATTAATGCTTTAATAAATTAATATTACACCAAAAAAGGCTGTCTCGGAATTGTAACGCATTTCGAGGGTTGGAGCGAAATTTGTTCGATACTTGATTGATATTTCAGCATCAAGAAAATAAACTAACTAAGAAGAAACTTCAACTATGGATCATAACACAGGGAATCAACCCCAAGATATTGACTTAGTTAGCTCTAGGGATTTGGTATGTTGAGTAAAAAAGATTTAGAATATATTAACGCGTACTAACCAATAAAGTCGCCTTCTTTAAATATTGGTGATATCTTGAAAGAAGAATTGAATTCAAATGTAGGTTCAAACCAATTCACCGACAATAAACTCAAATATTTTGTTGAATCAGAGAAAAAGGTAGTCGATATTGATAAAACAATAAAAAGATTTAAACATTTGCTTGGTGTAACAAGTTTATTTAAACATTTCTTCGATGCTAAGGCAGAAAAGGATCCAGTATTTAGACATATTGTGGATACTATAAATGCTGAGGAAACAAAACAAGTAGATAAAAGACGTAAGACCGAAAAGGAAGAAGATTTAGAGTTGTTGAATGATGAAGTCAATACTGCTTCAATTACTGAATTTACCGAGAGTCCTGGTTATATTAATGGTAAATTAAGACCATACCAAATTCAAGGTTTAAATTGGTTAATATCTTTACATGAAAATCATTTATCAGGAATCTTGGCAGATGAAATGGGGTTAGGTAAAACCTTACAAACAATTTCATTTTTAGGATTCCTTCGTTATCATAAAAATATTAATGGTCCTCATATTATTATTACTCCAAAATCAACATTAGACAATTGGGAAAGGGAGTTTCATAAATGGATCCCAGATTTTAATGTTGTAGTTTTACAAGGTGATAAAGAACAAAGAAGTGAATTAATCAAGAATAGAATGCTTACATGCGATTTTGATGTTGTTATTGCTTCTTATGAAATTGTTATTAAAGAAAAAGCATCTTTCAGAAAATTTAATTGGGAATATATTGTCATTGATGAAGCCCACAGAATTAAGAATGAGGAATCATTGCTATCCCAGATTATTAGGATGTTCCACTCTAATAATAGATTGTTAATTACTGGTACACCATTACAAAATAACCTTCACGAATTATGGGCACTTCTTAATTTTATTTTACCTGATGTATTTAGTGATAGTGACTCTTTTGATTCTTGGTTTCAAAATAAGGAAGAAGAAGAAAATGTTATCAATCATTTACACAAAGTCCTTAAACCATTCTTATTGAGACGTATTAAATCAGATGTCGAAAAATCATTATTACCTAAACAAGAAATGAATGTTTATGTCAAAATGACTGAAATGCAAAGAAAATGGTACCAAAAGATTTTGGAAAAGGATATTGATGCTGTAAACGGCGCTAATGGTAAAAAAGAATCTAAAACAAGACTTTTGAATATTGTAATGCAATTAAGAAAGTGTTGCAACCATCCTTATTTATTTGAAGGGGCAGAACCAGGCCCTCCCTATACAACGGATGAACATTTGGTGTTTAATGCACAAAAGATGATAATTTTAGATAAATTATTAAAGAAATTCCAAAAGGAAGGATCCAGAGTTTTAATTTTCTCTCAAATGAGTAGAATGTTGGATATCTTAGAAGATTATTGTATGTTCAGAGAGTTTCAATACTGTAGAATAGATGGTCAAACTGATCATAGTGATAGAATTAATTCTATTGACGAATATAACAAACCAGGAAGTGAAAAATTTGTATTTCTTTTGACAACAAGAGCAGGTGGTTTAGGTATTAATTTAACAAGTGCTGATATCGTTATTTTGTTTGATTCAGATTGGAATCCACAAGCTGACCTTCAAGCGATGGACAGAGCTCATAGAATTGGGCAAACGAAGCAAGTTAAAGTTTTCAGATTTGTTACTGAAAATGCTATAGAAGAAAAGGTTTTAGAACGTGCCACTCAAAAATTAAGATTAGATCAGTTAGTTATTCAACAAGGAAGAAACAACGGAAATGCTCATAGCAATAAGGCAGCATCAAAGGATGATTTGTTGACAATGATTCAACATGGTGCTGCAGATATGTTCTCTAAAGTTGATGACTCAGAAGCTGATTTTGATATAGAAGAAATTTTACAAGCCTCAGAAAAGAAAACTAGTGAACTTAATCAAAAATATTCTAAATTGGATTTAAATGCATTGCAAAACTTTACAAATGATGATTCTGTTTATGAATGGAATGGTGAAAATTTTAAGAAGAAAGAACCTTCAACAATTGCAAATGTAGGACATGCATGGATTAATCCTGGTAAGAGAGAAAGAAAAGAAAACTATTCTATTGATATGTATTATAAAGATGTGTTGAATACAGGTGGTAGATCACACCAAAAGTCTGGACCTAGACCTCCAAAGCAATTGAATATCTTTGACCACCAATTTTTCCCTACTAAATTATTTGAACTACATGAATTAGAGAAAAATTTCTACAAAAAACAAATTAGATATCAAGTACCTTTAAAGTCAGGAAATCCTAAAACATTAAATGAAAGGCAAGTAGAACAAAAGTTAGAGCAAGAAGAAATTGATAACTCTAGGCCATTAACAGATGAAGAAAAACAACTCAAAGAAGAATTATTAACGCAAGGTTTCTCAAATTGGAACAGAAGAGATTTCACACATTTTATTCAGTTAAGTTCTAAATATGGTAGAAATTCTATTGGACTTATAGCACAAGAATTTGAAGATAAAACAGAAGAAGAAGTTAGAGAATACGCTAAACAATTTTGGTCCAATTACGAAGAAATTGATGGTTATGAAAGATATATAAATCAGATAGAACAAGGTGAAGAAAAATTAACCAAGATTAAATTACAAAAAGAATCCTTAAGAAGAAAACTTGCGCAATACAAATATCCATTACAAGAATTGACCCTTAAATTTCCACCATCGTCGAATAACAAGAAAACATTTAGTGACGAAGAAGACAGATTTTTATTGGTACAATTATACAGATTTGGGCTAGATAGTAATGATTTGTATGAAAAGATCAGAGATACAATTAGAGAATCACCATTGTTTGAATTTGATTTTTTCTTTCAATCTAGAAACACAGCAGAATTATCCAGAAGATGTACAACGTTATTAGCATGTGTTTTGAAAGAAATTCATCCCCATGCTGTTAAAAGAAAGAAGGATGATAATATACCAGAAAAGAAGAAACAAAAGAAATGACATTTCTTTATATTACATTTTGAACATATATACATAACCTATGAATAATTGAAGTAATTACATTTGTTAAAATTAAATTCTCTATTTTTCAATCAATGTCTCGATGATTGGCTCTAGTTTTAAAGGCGATATAGAAGTGGCATATCTCCCTACAACATTTCCGTTTCTGTCTATAATAAATTTTTCAAAGTTCCATCGTATTCCTTTGAACCCTAAAACCCCTTTTTTTTCATTTTTTAAATATGTATACACTGGAATTTCATCCAGTCCATTAACCTTGATTTTCTTCACTATAGGAAATGTTACACCAAATTGTTTTCTAATATTTTCCACTATAAGCTCCTCTGGGTCAGGCTCTTGGCCACCAAATTGATTACAAGGAAATGCCACAATTTCTAATCCCTTTTCTTTATACTTGTTGTAAAGGTATTGCAAATTCTTATATTGTGGTGTGAATCCACAGAGACTTGCAACATTGACTATTATTATAACCTTATTTCTAAGACTACCAAAAGAGTAAACATTATTTTCATAATCTTTGTATTCAAAGTCGTATATTCGACTACAATTCTTATTCATAGAAAAAGATTAGATAATGTAAAAAAGAAAAGTATATCACAATCAAGAATCTGTTAGCTACCGTTTATAGGTATAATATCCGATTAAGCTAATCTGACTAATACTATTTTTGGTGGATTGTTCTATGTAGAACCAGAAACGATTACATGAAGTTAAATCTGATTACGTAATAAATAATCTTAAGTAAAATCGGACTGACACTAAACAATAAGAGAATCACACGATTCTAGAAAAAAAAAAAAAAGTTATTTTGATATAAATTAGAGTTTAACCCCAGGTTGTTACAAGCATCTAATAGGCTATTAAGATTAATACAGACAAAATTACCAATTAAACTATTACTAATTAATTATATTTAGTTGAAATAAACTTATTTTTGGATCGTATATTAATACTAGATAGAGATGTCATTTAAAGTGAATTGGAATTCTCTTGAAACAGAATCACTTAGAAACTGGACTAAGGAGTTAATGACAGAAGCTTTGAATTCTGGTAAAAGACCTAATATATTAGCATCAGATATAAAAATAAGCGATTTGAACTTTGGAAAGATCCCTCCAAGTTTTGAGATTTTAGAAATTGGTGAATTAGATAAAGATAGATTTAGAGGGATTTTCAAGATCCATTACGATGGTGATTTCCATTTAACATTACACACTAAGGTTCAAGCAAATCCTTTGAACATATATAATTCTAATTGCTTAGATAAGGAGGTTAGCATAGACAAGGATAGGTTTATTACCCCTGACTTTTTATTATCTAGTGATCCTTTTGCATTACCATTAGATCTAAAACTAAGCGATATCAAAATCAATGGTATTGGAATTATTGTATTTTCAAAAACTAAAGGGTTAACACTTGTTTTCAGAAATGATCCATTGGATTCGATAAAGGTTTCTTCAACTTTTGATACTGTACAGGTTCTTGCAAACTTTTTACAAAATCTGATTGAAAACCAAATTAGAGATTTATTTAGGGAAACTCTTCCAACATTGATCCATCAGTTGAGCTTAAAATATACTTCAATTAACCAAAATGATTTATTGAACTTACATTCAAAATTAAGCAAGAGTTATGAAAATAGTTTATTAGATATCAACTTAACATATTCATCGAATAACTTGCAGAAGAATTTAAATCTTTTCAATTCAAGAGAAACTTTAAAATTAAATATTCCCAAATTCAGAAATACTATTCAAAGAACTCGTTTGGATAAATTTAATAAAAACTTACCAAATCTTTACTGTTCTTTAAATATGAACTTGAACTTATCTGGATCAAAATTACCATTTAATAGTAATGAAATACCTATGGATATGTTAGTTAACCAAAATGTCAATACAACCGATGATATTTTAAACGAAATATCAGCAATTCAATCCAATAATTATTACAAATCCAATAATAACAATCCACTGAAACCAAAAAGAAGATCTATCAAGATTAGAAGAAACAAAAAATCACATTCTCAACAACCATCTGAATCTACGACTCTTACTCCATCTGAAACATCTACTTTATTGAATGGAAGCACACCATCTATTCTTTCATCTCAAGACTTGAAACAGCCTGTACCTATGCGTATAACAAGAGGTATTATTGAAGAACTGAATATTCCAATACACTCACATTCACATTTCCAGAATCACATGAATAGCCCATCAACAAACTCATCCTTATTAAGTGGTGTTGGTTTAGGAAATAATTACTTTAATTTTACAAAATCTGAACAAATATCTACGTCTCCTATCAAACAGGTAGAAAGTGGTATGAAAAATAAGAAATCTAATAATTACATTGATATTAAGAAAATTAAGAATCATAAAAGTCTTTCTAAACTTGGAAAGAGATTTGAAAATAATACCTTCAGCGAAAAGGCTTTTAATGACAGTAAGATTGATGATAATGACAATCATCATAAGTTTTGTATGGAAATACCACCACCACCTCCATATTACCAAGTTTAGCGCTCATGAAACTTAATGATTTTTTGCATATGACTATTTCTGGCAATTTAGTATTCAATTCATAAATATTTTATAGGAAGCTGACTATTCCTACAGAGAGTTTTACATATATATTAACATATTAATCTATTAATTTTATTTTACTTAATCATATTGTGTTAATACACATTCTCAATTCGTGTTTACGTTATCTAATTTTAGAATTTTTTTGCGAAGAATTTGAAAATACTGATCTCTAATTTAATTATTCTTCATAAGGTAACAATTTTTTTAGGATCAAAGATGGCTTTCGGTAGCTTTGATATGCTTTGTAAAAAGTCTGCATTTCCTATTTGTTCTGTTTTGGGATCAACTAAGGAATATGAATATTTTTCTAAGGGGTTATTGCCAAATTGTTATGCGAGATCCGTAGAATTAGCTAACACAATGATCTTTAGAATTGGAAATGCATTTGTTAACATCGGGGGATTAGTTGTGTTGTTAATTATCGTGTTTAATGTGAGATCTAAATATACTGCCATAGGGAGAAAGGAAATGTTGTATTTACAATATCTTTTGATTGCGTTGACAGTAAGTACATTAGTTGTTGATTGTGGTGTGAGTCCTCCATCTTCTTCAAGTTATGCTTATTTTGTTAGTATACAGATAGGGTTTGCTAGTGCTGTATGTGCATGTATTTTGTATAACGGTATTGCATGTTTCCAATTTTGGGAAGATGGTACAAGAAAGTCTCTTTGGTCTGTAAGAATAATCACCACCATATGGTTTATCGTGAACTTCATCATTTGTATCATCACCTTCAAAAGTTGGAATACATCTTTAGACAACCAAAAGCCTATGGCCATCTTTGTGGTAAGCTATGTTTTAAATGCTGTTATTTTAGCTGCTTATGTGGTTAGTCAAATCATATTAGTCATCTTTGCTTTAGATAGTTATTGGCCTTTAGGTGCGATTGTATTGGGGGTATTCTTTTTTGTTGTTGGTCAAATATTAGCGTATGTATTCAATGATGCAATTTGCCAAGGCTCTTCTCATTATGTTGATGCCCTCTTTTTCTCAAGTCTTTGCAATTTTTTCACCATCATGATGCATTACAAATACTGGGACATGATTACTACTGATGACTTAGAATTCTCTGTCGCTAATGTAGAACAAAGTGTTAATGGCTTCAGTTTAGGAGAAGATGAGAAGAGATCAAGTACTTTTTTCACATAAACTATATAATTCTTACTATCTATAAACTTATTTATTATAGATCATAAAAATCTATTTCTTTCATTTTTAGTTACGCTGTATCGACCCATCTTCCAAAACTCGATTATTAGTTCCTTCTAATAGATGTAGTGAATATTTTGTTGAAACGACTTAAACTGCGCGCAATGTCAATTAAGTGTAAAAACGAGAGAACTAAAGTCGAGTTTCAATAAATCTTTCATACTATTTTTATACATCCTATAACTAATATAAATATTAAAGATAAATACAATCTAATATGTCTAAAGAAAATAGTTCAAGCGGATTATTAGACGAAGATAGAATTCAAACTGTGCTTAATAGTGATGCAAGCTTGGATATATTGTTAACTAGATTGAAACAAAGTTTATTGACAGGTGAGGAATTTGCAAAATTTATCAAGAAAAAAGCTATGCTAGAGGATGACCATTACAATCAAATTAAAAAAGCAGCTTCTCATGCAAGGTTATCCATGAAAAATTCTAATAAGATAAAGAATGATTCATTTAGCTCTAAGTTAGACCAGATCATTGAATTTGATGAAGTGTTATATGGCCCAGGAAGTTCATATGTTAAAGCCTTAAACGTAATGTATGACGAATTAATGGCACTTGTAGCCACTGTAAGTAGAAATAGAAAGATAATTAAAGATGAAGGTAAAAGAAAGGAAAAAGATTGTGCTGATTCTATCGTGGCAGCTGACAAAGCAAAACAGAAATACTATCATTTATGTGATGATTTAGAAAAGTTAAAACTAAGTGATCCTAATAAAAAGTCATTTTCTTTAAAAAACAAGAGTGTTGAACAACAAGAAGATGATTTACAAAAAAAGGTCGACGCAGCCGACCAAGATTATAAATCTAAGGTTAACTCATGTAAAAAGTTAAAGGAAGAAATTTTAATGTTACATCGCCCTAATAATTCTAAAAAATTAAAAGATTTGATTTTAGAAATGGATATTGCCATGAATGTCCAATTGCATAAATACGCCACTTGGAATGAAACCTTGATTATGAATTCTGGTGTTTTGATTAGCCCTTTACAACTGTCTAAACAATCAATGAAATCTATTGCTCATTCCATCGATAATGAAAGAGATTTGTATGATTACTTGATAAAACAAGGTACTAATGTAACAAATAAAAGTCTAATCCCAGTAGAATATTCTGTGCACCCATCTTTAAAAAAGAACCAAAAAATAAACAATAAGCCATTCTTAAACAATACAAAAAATATAAACAATAAACCTTCATATTCTTCATTACCAAAACAAAAGATAAACCAAAACTCATCTGAAGCTGCATTTTCACCCACACCAGTCTCAAAATCTATCAATGATAGTGTTGCTAATCAAAATGAAATAGATACCAATAATCAAAATAACTTTGAATACACCTCTTTGGATCCAGCTAGTCAACCAAACACACCAGACTTGAATGGTCCAAGATCGTTAAGTTCTCAATCCCGTGTTAACCAACCAACTTTTGGCGTTTCTATCGAAGACGTTATACAATTCGCTGGTATTGATAATGTTCCATTGCTTGTAAAGAAGTGTATTGATGTCATTGAATCATATGGTTTGAATATAGAAGGTATTTATAGGACTAGTGGAAATAAAACTACAGTTCACAGTTTGAAAGAAGCTATTGATCAAAAATTTACAAATTATTTGTTAATTGGAAATAGTATAGATCCTGATAATATATTAGATGCTGATATTTATTGTGTTGCTTCATTATTAAAGACCTATTTTGCCAGTTTACCAGAACCTTTACTTACAACAGAGTATTATAAGTCATTTATTGAAACAGTCAAATCTCTGGATGAGACATTCATAGCAAAGAAATTACACCACTTAGTTTTCAATCTTCCAGATGGTGCTTACTTCACTTTAAGAGCATTGCTATTTCATTTAAATAAAGTTGCTGCTAACCAGTCAGTGAATAGAATGACACCAAAAAGTTTAGCAATCATTTGGGGGCCTGCATTATTAAATGATAATTCAATGAGTCCACAAGATTTAAGTTATAAAAGTAAGGTAGTTGAAGAACTTATGCTTATTGCTGATGAGATTTTTGAAGCTGATTGATCAGTACATTGCATAAAAATTCAATGACTTAAAAGAATCATATGTAGAATGAAATACAATAATTATTTAAATTATGAACTAGTACATCATATATGTAATATCTTTTCCTTGTTTTTCATTTGAGTTATAGTCGTTATCATTATTATTAGACATATTCTGTGGTGAAGGAACTGGTGGTTCTCTATAGCTTCTATCATTCTGTCGGTTAGATAGAAAGCTAAACCTTGGTGGTTTTGAAATTTTATGATTTGATTTTAAGTGCTTTAATTTAAAATTATTTTTATAATCATTTTCGTGTTGAATCTCCTTTTCATCTCCTTTTCGTTTAGCCATTTCCTCTTCTTCCTCTTGTTTTAATTGCTTTTGATAATCTTCATCAGAAATACCCAACAAAATCCGCTTAATATCCTTTAACTCTTTCCTCAATAGATTACGAAATTCTGGTGATTCCATAATTTTATCTTCAATATCCTTATCCACAATACTAAGTACACTTGATTCTTCTTTTCTATTTATATGTTGATTTATGATTTCACCTTGTATTAATGCACCCATTTTTCCTTTATTTTTAAGCAATATACTTGGGTCTTGTTTTATTTTATTCTCCACCATTAGTTTTATCTTTAATAACAAGTTAGAATTCGTTTCAGACTTTTTAAAATTTTCAAGAAGTTCTCTTCTCTGTTTATCAAATGATCCATTTTTTTTATATATCGTAGTTAAAGTTTTGGGATTAATAGGCTCTTTCACAGGTGAAGGCTCTTCCTTTGTATCATCTTTAGTCATGTTCGACTAAAATAATAATAATAATATTTTAAATAAATTTAAATTTACTCGCGGCATCAAAAATATATTCCATTACTTCAGGAGGATGAATGAAGAAAATATTGATGAATTATTGAAATTTGAAGGAAACTTCAGATCTAAATCTAATACACCATCTCATTTATCAGATATTCATATGAGATCTGAATATGCTACACTGGAAGAGAGACATAAGAGATCAAAGCCTAATTTGGATCATAGCTCGAAGGATATAATTTCACATCAATTGAGTAATACAAGAAATGAAATAATCAATTCTATTAATGTGGTACTTCATGAAGAATGTCTAAATGAAAGTTATTTGTCATATTACAAAAAAGTCGAAAGCATTTGTCGTTACAAATATATTGAACAATCAAAGCTTTCTGATATATTGGAAGAAAAGATTCTGGAGTATTTTCAGAATAATGTTGTTCCAAAGCTTGCTACATCCCTTAGTAAAGAATTAAATGAATCTATTCAGGACTATTTAGCTCTATACGAAAGTTGGGAAAACAAATTAGGGGTCTTATCAAAACTATTTCTTTATCTTGATCGTTATTATCTTCTACAACATCCTCATAAGAAATCTATATTGGAAATTGGAATTAATTTATTTATAAATGAAGTATTGATTGCTCAAGATATAATTCTTCTAAAGCATAAAGAATCATTAAAAAATGCTCGTGAATCGGAGATACCGTCTGAAATCAATCTAGCTAGAAGGTTTACAAAGAATCTTATTAAATTAAATTACAGAAACGAACTTAAATTACATCTTGACTTAATTCAACTGATTAATACTCACTATATTCATTTAAAACTGATATGGTTAAAAAATCCTGAAACCTACACTCGTGTTGCATTAAGTAAAATATCAAAGGAAACAACTTATTTTAAAGAATGTGGCCAACCAAATACATTTCTCAAAGACTTACTACTGAGATTAGTATGGTGTTTATTCTTTCAGAATTTTGGTTTATTAATAGGTAAAATTCTTCCATTTTTACTTTTAGAGGAAAATAGTAAGGAATTAGAAGTAATTATTAAATACTGTACAACCTCAATTGAAGAATACAATTTCGATTCATTCTCAATATTTGTTTATGAATGGGGAAAACTAATCACTGAGAATATTGATAAATTTATTGAACAGAATAAATCTACACGTAAGAATCTTATTTATGATCTAGTAGAATTAAACACTAGATATAATCAAATTGCCAAGCATAAATTCTCAGATCATACTAAATTTGAATTTGAATTAAGAAATGCATTTATAAAGTCATTAAATAGACCTTCTGCTAATACTATTATTATGAACCAATTATCAAAATATTGCGATTCAGGTTTAAAAAATCTAGGAAAAAAGCTGGTAACACCTGAAATACAGTTTGGGGAATTCAAAGAAAATGTACTTACTATTTTTAAAGCAATAAGTAATAAGAGTGAATTCCTTGCATTATATAAGAGAGATTTATCTAAGAGATTGCTATTGAATCGTTCTATAAACATGGTTCACGAAAAAGGCCTTGCAGATTGTCTTATAGGGATAGTTGGCGATCTAGACAATTCAAATGCAATTCATATTATGTTTGAAGACTTGAAGATATCAAAAAGTAAATTTTCTGAACTAGAGTTTATGGAAAGTAATCCTATTGATTTCAAAGCATTAGTACTCGAGAAAAAATATTGGCCAGAAGTTCCAAAAATGGATACCGAAGTTAATTTTCCTGAAGAACTTGAGTCTATATTAGACAATTTCACATTATATTATCAGAATACTAGCGAAAGATATAAAGATCGTATATTGGATTGGACAAACTACTCACTTCATCAAATTTCTATTGAAGCACATTTCAACCTGGGAACAAAAGAACTAATTGTCAATGCATTACAAGCGATTGTAATCTTGCTTTTTAATGAAAGGGATATGTATAGCTATGAGGAAATATTTTCATTAACAAATATCGAAGACAATGTTTTACGGAGAATTCTATCTGCATTAACCAAATTTAAAATCTTAACTAAACAAGAAAATAATTATGTTTATAATCATGAATTTTCTGATAAAGCAAGTAAAATAAGAATCCCATTATCAAGGGAAAAAGATACTCCAAGTGGTGTTGAAGGTGAATTTGAAAAAGCAGTCCAGAAAAATAGATCACTTGAAGTGAGCACTACAATTACAAGAATCATGAAACAAGCCAAAAGCTTAACCTATACGGAACTATTAGCACAACTGATAAATACCCTTGAGAAAAGAGGACCAATTACTATTTCTGATATAAAAAATACTGTTGAAAAATTAATTATGGATGAGTATTTGAAAAGAATGGGAAAAGATTTAATAGTTTATATTCCATGAATACACGATTTTTTATGTTCCTAATTATTCTAATTTTGTATTGAATGTATACATATAAATATTAATTTTATAGATCGTAATTAAATTAGACTGGGACATCTTCTGGATCTGGGTTGTGAATCCAGTGCTTACCGAAGTAAGGGATCTTTTCATAGAAAGTCTTTTGGAACTTTGGAATACCTTCAGTGAAAGTGGCGACACCAGCACCAGCTGCAGCACCCCATAAAATTAAGTTTGGAACGTAGGATTTTAAGATACCTTCGTTTAAGCCAATGAAGGACTTGAATGACTTGTATGCTGGACCTCTAACGTACTATGAATTGTTAGTAATTTAGTAACTTATAATTGAATAATCCAATATAATTCATATACGTAGCTATATTAAATGTGTATACTTACAGAAACCATTATTAATGCTTTATATTGAACAAACAACTATTGATATTGTTTTAATTTAGTTTTTTTACATAGTCACTTTCTATAAATTTCGATTGGCTGAGATTTTTCACGTGACATTTTAATTTTTCACTACTAATGATTATTAGAGTTCAGTAGATAGAGATTCTACAGGAAGAGCTACTAGTAACCAGTGTAAGTGAATAATTTTATAATAAAACAACATTTATGTTGTTACAATATATACATAATAACTCATTTGAAAGAATTAAATTAGTGAAAATTTCTCTACGTAACTTCGGACAATAAATAATCTTCTTTTGTCCTATACAATACTAAGTTTAAGATTTAACGAAATATTAACAACTATGTTGCTCAGCATAGGAAATTAAAAAAGTAACTGTATAATTCTTTACATTAAGGATATGAACGTAGCATTTGTAAACCTTCAAAAAAATAATTTTTTTTTGTAATAATGCACCAAAACTAATAGCTATTTAACAAGAATCTTCTTGAGATAAGATGTAGTCGATTGATTGACCAACAGTCTTAATGGTGTCAGCTTCATGATCTGGAATTTGGATGTTGAATTCATGTTCAAGTTCCATTACAACTTCGACAACATCTAAGGAATCTAAACCTAAATCTTGGGAAAAGCTAGATTCTTCAGTTATTTCTTTAGAAGTGTCAACTTTATCGAAACCTTCCAATAATTCTATGATTCTTTCCTTAGCAACATCTCTGGTTAAAGCTGGGAAACCAGCATAATGACGAATAAATGCAGGTTGAAAAACTGGGGCTGAGACATTTAAAGTTTGTCTGGATACTAATGGAGTCTTTAATGTTCTAATTAATGATGATCTAAACATTTTATGCTGTATTAATCTTTTCTGTAACGTATAAATGCAATAAATTTGAGTAATTTGAGTGGATAATAAAATATTATATTGAAAAGTATAAATGCGACATTTACAAAAACGACATATAAAACGACATTTTAATTGTGAATTTTTTCCAAGTTGAAGTAGTTTACAATCATTTTTAAAGGGTAATATAAATTTAAATATACAAAGATGTTGAATTCATTTTTTGGTTCATTAAAGACTGCTTTATATAAGCCGAGTCAGATTTTAAGACCTCAAGTTTTTTCCAAAAATATTTATCTTTCTAATTCTATAATCAAATCTAAGATAAATTTTATGAACCAACAAAGATCATATGCTACATTGAATCAAATTAAAAGCGGTAAACATGTTAAACCAGTTAAGCCATATGTTTCTAAGGCTCCACATTTGGATACCAACCCATTCAAAAAAGGTGTTGTTTTGCGTGTAATGATTGTTAAACCAAAGAAACCTAACTCTGCTCAAAGAAAATGTTGTCGTGTAAGATTAAGTAATGGTAATGTTGTTTCCTGTTTGATTCCAGGTGAAGGTCACAATTTACAAGAGCATCATGTTGTTTTAGTCAGAGGTGGAAGAGTCCAAGATTTGCCAGGTGTCAAGTATAGATTAGTGAGAGGTGCTTTTGATCTTGCTGGTGTAGCCAACAGATCTACTTCAAGATCTAAGTATGGTGTTAAGATGCCAAAGCAATAAGCTAAATTTTCGACTTTAAGCATTAATTAATTTTCCAATATAGTCGTATACTTGTATATATCAATGAAAATTTAAATTACAGAAATCCTATTTAAAGATAGAGTATGCTTAAGCTCTCACCAGGTCGAATCTTCTGCCGCTTGCGGTCTTTCTATTTTCAATGGATTTTCCATTTTCATCAAGGTTCTCTGGTTTGGCTCTATTTAAGATCTTATGGAATTCCTTGACTCTAAATCTCATTCTTGAATGCATGTAAGCCTTTGAACATTTGATATGATAGTGGAAGTAGTTTCTAAATCCTTGTATGTGAGAAATACAATTTTCCCTTCTTTCACCTTTAACTAAATGTCTTGGGAATAAAACAAAGGTTACATAACCTTTATTCTCATCATTCAAAGAGCCTTGAACACAATTTTGGATATCCAATGGTGCATCTTTGTGGGTGTATAATACTTGAGGAGCAGTTTGAACAGATCTTCTTCTTGCATCAACGAATTCTTGTAGGAAAACCTTACCGAAAATCTTATCAGTCTCATCTTGGAAAACAGTAGAGAAAATAACAGTAACTCTATCAAAAGATGGCTTGATATAAATACATTCATCTGAGCCACGATACTTTATGATTAAGACCTTTTCATTTTGTAATTCTCCTTGGACTTCTTCAGAATAAGTATTACTGTTAGCATAGGTTTCAGATAATTCATCATATCTCTTAAATGCTTGCTCAAAAGGAGAAGCCATTGCATGTCTCTTTAAGAATGACAATTCACTTATGAGCTTATTTTTATATTCATCATCTTTGTCTTGTAATTTGTTTAAGTCTAATAATAAGGAGTAATTGTATCCAGATTCAATTTGGTCATTTTGAAGAATAGTAACAATATCATTATAAGTGGAATACTTTTCATTCAAGTATTCAGAAACTCCATAGTTAAGTAAATCTTCCCAGCACTTTAAATAGATAGAAATAAGAATCAATTCTTTGTGGTCTGGTAAAGTAGAAATATGATACGTAGTGAAGTCAAAATCGGATACAATTCTATCTAATGTTTTAAAGGAACTATCAGGTTCTGGAAAAACCCTCTCATTTAAGGTCTTTTCAATTAATAAATTGTTTTGTTCTATTTGTAACATTTCCAATTATTTTTATTGCTATAAAATTAATTGTTATAAAAAATCTATAACCAGTCTCCCTTTTCTTCAAAACTCGAATTCTCCGGTCGTTCGCTCAAGATCAAAATTCTGATCACATTAATTTATCTAATATATAATTTAATAAATCATTGAATATATACATTGTTACTAATTATTTTCTATATTTAACTAATCAAATAGTATTTTTTTGATGTATCCGTATGTGAAATGATTTGTTGGAATACTCCAACATTTAATATATATGTACAAGAACAAATAACTAGTGATAATGTGTTTGGTTTTGACGAATCGTATTGTCTCATACCACTCAACGTATTCCATTCTAATGATTATAGTTATGATATAAATATTTATTACCTTGTTGAATGTTATGTATTTCCTTTGACCAACCCGGTATATCTTCTCCAGAACCACCAACTGACCTTTCAAGAACAACATTTTCTAATCCAACTGCATCACTCAACCAAGGGTGATTCACCATACCACCTGCATCAGCTCTAAGTTCAGGTTGTAATGAAAGCATTGGCAATAAGAAGTCTGCTATCTCAGTTGAATCTGCTACAGAAAACCTATATTTTTCAATTAAAACATCTTTTAAACTCCAGGGCTTTAGTTTTTGGATTCTATGCAAATCTCCCCTAGAGTTAAAGAAATCTCTTGTATAGTAACCCTCTTCTAATACACTTTTTGGGATTTTACCGATTAATTCTATAATTTGAGCAATATGATCATCATCTTTGTTATAAGATTTACCATCTTTAGGATCAAATAAATAATCACCAGTAAGGAGCTCAAATATCAAACAAGCAAATGACCAAAGATCAGTAGATGCACCCCAATGATATCCTAATAATACTTCAGGTGATCTATATTGTCTAGTTTGTATCTCCTCCGTAAAATGATGATTGGTCCAACAGGCATTACCCAAATCTGCTATCTTAACTGATATTAATTCGTCTTCATTTATAATATTTGCTATATTACCATGATTAATCAGATCGTTATGATTAGAAGGTATTTCAACACCATTAAAATTACCTTGATAAGTATTTGAGATAGACATAGAAGAGAGAGAGCTATTTAAGGCATCTTTCTCTTGATTCCCAGCATCCAAGCCCTCTTCAAATAACCCAGAGGTTTCATTTGAATTAATCATGTTACTATTTTTGGTTGGTGTATTAGATGTAGTATTTGATAGCCCTTGTAAATTACTAAAAGATCTATTGAATGTACCCAATGGAGATGGCAATGGTTGAGAACCAGTAATAAGTGTATGTCTCCTAAGCCTTCTACCATTACGTCCTAAAGATGATGGGCTTGCTAACAAATTTACATTTTGATTTTGGATTGGTGTTGAAATCGCACTTTTATCATTACGACCTCTTTTAGATTTATTTCTTTCCAACTTTTTCTGAATCTTTGCTTTGTTTTCTTCCTCTTCAACAAGACTGACAATTTGTTCAACATCTCCAATTTCAATTAACACATTCTCAGGTTTTAAATCTGTATGTATCACACCACACTTTCTATGCAAAAAGTCTAGAGCTGATAATAATTGCTTCGCAATTTGCTTAACAAATATGATAGGGATTCCACGGTGCTTGTATCTTCTTATTAAACCAAGTAGATTTTCACCCAAAACTTCAAAAACCATTACTACATGTATACCATTTGGGCCCTTATGTGTAAAAGTATCTAATAGTTGAATAACATGTGCATGTCCTGGATGATGAAGATCGGAAGTGGTTACTTTGTCAAGTAACTTAATTTCATCTAATGCTGTTTCAGTATAGTGTTTAGCACTTCTTACAATTTTCATTGCTACATGACAATGCTTATCATTGTCTCTAGCAAGCCAAACAGTAGAAAAATGACCCCATCCCAATTTTCTAACTAATGTATACTTGTTATTCTTATAATTCTCACCAATATAACATGTATGATATCCACCTTGTACATAATCCTTTAAATCTTCTTCATTTTCAGGTTGGACGGGGTTGAGATCATCATCATCATCATCGTCATCGTCATCATCACCATCAATGTCATTCAAATGGCCATTTTCATCATATTTATCGTCATTGGTGTGTTTTTGTTGATCCTTATTTATATCCGATTTAGTAACAGTAGAATTTGAATCAAAAATAGTCTGTAAAGGTGATAATATAGGTTTTGATGATTTAAATACGTCAATATTTAATGATGAAGAAGATGAAGTAGCCACAGTAGGTGGTCCATGCTGTGATATCTTTGGTAATAAATGCTGGTTATGTATATTTTCATTATTTTCTTGATTATCAGCTCTTTGTATGGCAATAGACAAATTTGACTTGTGATTGTTTTGATTTTTTGACATTAAATTTTCTATTTAATAATTATATGATCTTGATGAAGGAATTCTGGACGGTAGCTTCAATTTTTTATCGGCTATAATCTCTTATTATAAACCCTATAATAAATCTTCTAACCAATAAATAAAATTTAATAATACAATAAAATAATTATGTTACAATTAGGCAATTAGATGTACTAGTATCTCAATTGTTTCAATAAAAAAATAACTTCAATGTTCCTCGAATGCTACCCCTGGTCACTTTTTTGTGTAACTTTCTATTATATTCTTTTCTTTTTTATAGATTACACTAAAGATATAATAAAGAAGATAAAAAATATTTATAAATATTTATTAGGTACTATATATAAAGAATCTAATTTTGCATTTCAACATCTTCGTCATTCTTCTTAGAAGCTCTTTGAGCAGCTAACTTTTCGGCCATGGCGGCAGCTTGAGCAGCTTCTTGCTTTTGTCTATAAGCCTGCTTCTTTTCTTCTTCTTTAGCTAAGTAACGACCTCTAATAACGTTACCAATAGAAGCTAATTCTTCATACTTGGCAATGTACTTGGCCTTGGTAGAATCGTAACCGTCATCATATAACCAGTCTTCAGCCTTCATTAACATACCGGATAATTTTTCCTTTTCTTCATCAGAAGCGAATTCACTGTATTGGTCTTCTAATTTACCTCTTAATTCGTAAATGTATTCTTCAAGAGCATTCTTTCTGTCTTCAGTATCAGCGACTAATTTATCTTCCATGACCATAGCGTGTTCTTTTTCGTAGTAAGCTTGTCTAACATCATCTGGTAAAGCAGAGGAGTAAGAGATAATTTCTAAGTCATCCTTCTTGACAGTCTTCTTAACTTCAACGTATTGTGGCTCAGATTCTTCTTCTTCTTCTTCACCTTCCTTTGGTTCTGGCTCAACTAATTCTTTAACTAACTTTTCTTCAACAGTGTGAGCAGATTCGATAGTATAGAAACCAGATGGATCATTTCTCAACTTAAGTTTAGTAGCAATAGAAGTTTCACCATCGTTAACTTTGACACCCTTAATTTCCCATTTGTTAACAACTTCTTCGGTACCAACTGGTAATTCTTCCTTGTTAGTGTACTTAGCTTCAACTTTAAAATCACCAGTTCTGAATAAAGTAATAATCTTAGTAGATGGGAAAGTACCACCTCTTGGGAAAACTTCTAAATTGTCTTCATCTTCTTCTTGTTTGTCCCAGAAATAGGAAACGGTGTATGGGTTGAAATCTTCAAACTTGAATGGTCTGACTCTTAAAGTTGGAGAATGCATAGCACAGATGAAAGCATTACCTCTAGCAATAGCTTCATCTTGATTTAAGGTAAAAGATAATTGCTTACCGAAAATTTCACTTAATCTAGTTTTGATAGATGGAACTCTGGTACAACCACCAATAACTTCAATAGAGTCAAGGTCAGCAGCAGATAAACCGGCATCCTTTAAGGCAGTTTCAACTGGAACGTTAATTCTTTCGAGTAATGGAGAAATGTATTCTTCTAATTCTTCACGAGTTAAAGAAGAAGAGACATCAACATCATTCATAAGAGATTCAATGTTAAATGGAGCTTGACTGTTAGCAGATAAAACCTTCTTTAATTTTTCAGCAGCAGTTAAAACTCTATAGTAAGCCTTTGGATTTTCGTGAATATCAATCTTGTATTTATCCTTGAATTCTTTAGCAAAATGTTCAGCAATGGCATAGTCAAGATCTCTACCACCGAAATGCTTGTCATAAGCAGAACCTAAGACCTTTAATTCACCCTTCTTAACAGCAGCAATACAGACTTGGTAAGAGGAGTGGCCAATATCAACGAAAGCAACTTTCTTTGGTTCATCTTCAGGTAAGTCGTTAGTCTTGAATACACCGTAACCAACAGCAGCAGCAGTAACTTCGTTAACAATTCTTACTGGGTTTAAACCAGCGATTCTACAAGCATCGGCAGCAGCACGACGTTGCTTTTCAGTGTACCAAACTGGAACGGAAAGACAGATGTCAACAATGTTACCTTTAGTTTCCTTCTCAGTAATAGACTTAATCTTGTTGATGTACATAGCAGCTAACTGGGTAGCGTTAAATTCTTGTTGTTCACCTAAGAATCTAACCTTAGCAGAGATACCACCATCCTTATTTTCAACTAATTGAGTAGTAGAGTACTTCTTTTCAATTTCAAAATCTGGGTCTTTAAAGTTAGTTCCTAAAACTCTCTTTAAATTTTCAACTGTATTCTTTAAATTTGAAGTTTGTTGGTTCTTACCAGATTCACCGATAGCTCTGGCTTTCATACCGAAACCGACTAAAGTTGGTGTAGAACGGTTAGAAACTTCATTAACAATGATATCAATACCTCTATTTCTTGCACAAGCAATAACGGTATTGCTGTTACCTAAATCAACACCAAATGGAACTGACATTTTTATATTATATATATACCTTTATTAAAATATAACAATATTTCCTAGGATATATGAGGGAATATAACTTAATTATATCTATATTTGTTGGCGGCAATCAAAATTTTTTTTGTGTCACATAATTTTTCATATCTCAGCTCCCTGCATAAAAGACCTTGCGGGTAACTAATAGAGTATTCGAGAACATTCTACTATCAAAATAATTTCATTACAAATAAATCATATATTGACTTTTAATTAACCACTATGTTCTAAAATTGTGACCAAGGTCATCCAACCTGGGCTTTCAACTAAGTGTAAGTAGTCCTCATATTGTCGTTCTTTAACATATTTAAGAAGGAGTGCATATTCTTGGTCTCCAAGAATTCCCAGTTTGTGTAAGTAAATTAAGAAATGGAAATCAAAGAGATGTGCTCCATTTTCAGATATATCATTATTGATATGCTTATAAGCAGCTTTAAGATCTTGTAATTCTCCAATATAGTCTCTATTTTCTATAGGGAAGTTTGTAGTGAATAAAGGCGTAGGATTAAGAGGGTATGAATCCAGTAATGACACCAATAAGAAATCAACAGGGAATGCTGGCTTTGCATCAGATTTAACTTCTAATCCATATTCATTGATCTTCAGATAGAACACATCTGGGACGTATCTATTACCATCTGTCTTATTAATATATAACATTGAAGGTTGGGTTGATGCAGTTATGATATCAGCCTTAACTAATGCTTCAGCACTAGCTGAGACTTGATATGATCTTGGTTCGATCTCACCTTTTAATCCACCACTAATGACGCAAGTAACAAATTTGGAGGAGAATTGCCCAGTGGATGAATGTTTAGAAATATTTGGATATGCAATTTGATTCTTTGCAGCCATTAAGATCTCAAGGCAAGATAAAAAATAACTATTTTTATGTCTTTTACAAATGACAGTACCATTATTTAAACCCATATCTGTTAAATCAGTGAATGTAACTCCTACTTTATAGAGGCCTAACGATTCTGCGATTTCATCGACTTCTTTTTCATTATCCCATTGTAATAACGTAATACCATCCGCTTCACCTCCTTGAGGAGGTTCATAGATTGCTTCTACTACCGCTTTAATACCTAAAGGAACTTCATCAAATTGCTCATATCTGCCATATAAAACACCGTATCTTTGAAGACCAGTTTGTCTCCAAGAATCAATAAATTTGTTTAAAATTTCATGACTAGCAAATTCCACATGATCTACCATTCTAAAATCTTGTTGTTGTAACGTGATAGCGGATGGTTGACATTTTGAACAAATACCTTTAGGATATGAAGCATGCCCACCAGGGCAATTAAGATTGATATTGTAATTTGGCTCATCTAAAGGAACCATATAAGAACTTCCTGAATTCTTATTATTTTTTTGATCATTCATCTCATTTAAATAAGTGTGATAAGATGCATGTTTGAATCCTTTTTCCTTTCTGTAATCCTTATCCCAAGGGAATAATGGCGAACAATACTCACACATTCCTTTTTCTCCATGTCTACATAAATTGGATTTTGGTCTTTTTATTAATCCATTTTGGTTATCTAAATAATCATCAACTGGCAATTGTGATATTTTTGGTTTCGCTGAACTAATACTCTTTAGTTTATTTGAAATAGAAATTGGCTGGCTTGATTTCATTTCATTAGTATCTTCACTACTTTCAATAGTAACAAAGAACATAGAACCATTTTTGACACCCAATTCTTGAACAGTTTTTCCACAATAATTATTTGAAACTTCACCTTTAGAATTTGGATTTTCACTTATATAGAGTTTCGAAATATCAGTTATATTTAACTTATTAGCCAATTCCTCAATAACTAGCAAAAAGTCATTAGATGGCTCAGAGGAAATTCTGAGCATTCCTTCTCTAGATCTAAATCTGATAATTAACATAACCTATCAATGATACTAGGATTAACTTACGGCTTAAGAATTAATGGCTTTGAGAATGAAATCAAAGATTCTGATACAAACAATCTAGTTAAACTGTTTATTAGTGGCGAACTCTATGTAAGATTTGATGATTCTATATACACTATATACAGGATAAATTAGAATAAAACATTTCAAACCAAAATTTATACAGTCGATCTAGAGTCAACTATTAACCAAGATATTTTTAATCACCACTGTAAAATATAATTATATAATATATATTGAGTACATATATAATATAAAATATCTGTGTAATTATAAGCATATATTTTGCGCATAAACTAAAATATCGTACTATCCTCGCGGATAGTACACTTGTCAATTTTAACAATACAGAGAAGATTAGCATTGTCCTTGCATAAAGATGACACGCTATACAAAGAGATTTACCATTTTTTTTTTATTTTTGAAAAGTTTAACATCAGAGAATAGATATTATTAACAAATATCATTGTTTAAGGCGTTTATTCACATACTATATCATCTATTGATATTTCAATATGATTAATTTTGTAACATATGATCTGGGGTTCGAATTTTTTATGCGCGTTAAAATTAAAATAACAAAATAGATGAAACAAAGTGGATGGTGATGATATTTCTTATTAACGCATGAATCAAGAGTCCCTATTTACGAGTGAGGTAAATATAGATAAGAGTAAAGAGGAATTGTTTGGGATGCCAGATCAAAAAACTCTTTTCTCTTATTCATTAGGGGGAAATTTTCATCAATTAAGTGATCAAAAGATAAATAAATTAATATCCTTAAAATTTAATGGTAATCCTATTGCTTTAATAAGACAATTATCCAATGATTTAGCTGTAAAAGAATCTGAACAAATATTATTAAGGAAAGAGATGTTTCTAAGAGAGCAAGAATTAATAAAATTATGTGCTGAATATGGTAATTTATCTAGGTTGGAAATTGATAACAAACTCAAAAATTTGAAACTTAATGAAACAATAGACAATACATTACTGGAGTTGATAGGTGATGCTATTAATGAGGATATCCATGAGTTACAGTCTGATATAACAATGCCGGTGATTTCGCCGAGGGTTAACGGCATGAATACTAATATTGAAAACAATGAAAGTTGCCAACTAGTCAAAGATGAACCACTAATCCCAAAAGAAAATAGGTCAAATGGATGGCTAAGTTACTGGTTATCTTCATCAGAAGATTTAATATCTGATTCACTGAAACCAAATGCAAATGTGAAAGTGAAAGTGAAGTCAAAATCATTCTCGAATATATTAACTTCATTACCCCATATTTCTAGAAACGCCCACCCCCTTTCTAATTTTGATAATAGAGTTCCAGTAGAACTTGAAAGTATAGATACTAATGATAATAGATTTAAATTTAATAATAATAGGCAAATGAATATTGATAAATATGGGTTTTTAAATGATGTTGATATAATTAGAACCAAACAACCAATTGTTAAATTTAATACACAAAAAAAAGCACCAGTAAACTATTCAAACAATTCAGATCAATTAAATGAGATTTCTATATTAAACTCATCAGCAACTAATCTTGTAGTAGATCTAGATATAACAGGAACTGCAAGCACATCATCAAATAATCATACTATTGATCTCTTAAGAGAAATAGGAAAATTACACGATGCTAAAAATCAGGAATTAGAGCATCAATGGGATATATTTTTCAAAGAAATATTACGAGAAATCTATAAAAAAGATATTTTCGATAATGATTATATGGTTCAAAATTCTCTTTTCATTTCATCAACTAATGATACACGACTCACAAATACTAGCATTAGTGGCATACTTAATAAAAAACTGAAGCATTTCAAGACGTTATGTAATTTAACAAACTCAACAGGAATTCCAACTAAACATAGGTATAGTCTATGGTTGGAACTTTCAGGGGCAACAAATTTAAAAGTTAATGGAGAATTTGAACGCTTGTACCAAATTGCAACTCAAACTGAAGATAAAATTATACTTTCACATTTACGTCAAATTGATTTGGATATACATAGAACAATGCCATCTAATATTTATTTTCATGATATTGTGAACTCTCAACCAGGTCCTCATTTAAATAAACTAAAAAAAATATTATATGCATTTGCTACTTATAAAAATGATATTGGATACAGTCAAGGAATGAATAAAATTGTCGGCAATCTACTTTTGATGGATACTAGGTTAACTGAAGAAGATGTATTTTGGATTTTTATTGGTTTAATTGAAAATATTCTCCCACATTATAATGAAACCATTAGTTATTTTGACACTCGATCGTTATCATTTATTCATACAGATCAGATGATAATGAAAGAAGTATACTTTCCCAGATTAATGCCAAAATTAGCAAGACACTTCCAAACTCTTAATATTCAACTTGAATTTATTACTATCAATTGGTGGTTATCGCTTTTCACAGATAACTTTTTAAACATTGATATATGGTTTAAGATATTTGATACATTATTAGTGTCAGATGTTGAGCTTAAATTAATAAGTTTAAGTTTGGCTATGTTTAAGGCATTGGAGAAGTTTCTAATCAATATTAAGGACCAAAATGGAATTTATCTAGCCATGAAAGATTTAAAACATAATAACTTCACTAAAACTAATTTGAAATATCTGGAATTAATGGAGATTAGTAATCAGATTGAGAAGAGAATAAATAAAGATGAATTGAATTATTTACGCAAGTCGTACTTAACTCGAAAGTAAATTATGTAAGAACGCGAAGTTGAGTAATATTTTATGTATATGGATTTAGACTATACATAAATACTTTTTTTTTTAATATACACACCTATAATTCACCACTCTGCAGGGGAATTCTAGGCACATTGTTATTGAATCTACAAACTAAAAGTGGTATAAGTTCCTCTACCCAGGTCTTTGGGTGGATAAACCCACTCGAAATACCCCCATGTGCGAATTCTTCTTTAAAAAACATTTTATCTTCGTCAATAGAATGATTAGTTAAAGCTAAAAACAAATCCTGTAGCTTGGACTTAAATTGTGCACTTGTAGCAGGAAGTCCAGTTTCAAGAAAATGTAACTTTATTGCTTCCCAAAGATATGGATTACCTCTACAACCCCACGATGCTTTTCCATCAAGATTGTTGTTAAATATCTATTCGATAATTTGTAAATTTACTTGCATTATCTTAGAAGCACTATTAAAATGATAAGTGAATATTACAACATAAATAAAGTTTGTTTTTCAACAATACGCCATATTTCACCAAATAATAAGAAGGGTGAGGGCGCAAAAAATTGTTAAATATAACTTACGTGGAAAATGACAGGTTTATTTTTGAGCCATACACACTTTTTTATAGATTAATTAATAGTTCTTAGATAAATCTTTTCCCTTCTTTTAAGGCTGTTATAATCTATATATACTACAAATATGAGAGCCCCAGCGTTTAAATATGTCGCTGTTGGTATTGCAGTGATTATATTATATACATTGGCATATTTATACAAGCCAAAGGTTGTATATGTGGATAAAACAACCATGGAAGTAGTAAAGGACTTCACTCCTAAAGAACTACAGGAAAATATTATAGATAAAACCACACAGGAATCAATAAAGATGGCAGTATTAGAAGAACTACAAGGTCAAATTCAAGTTAATCAAGATAATTTAAAGGTTGAAGAAGGAAAAGAATCTAAAGAGACTTCAAATGAAAGTAAAACCGATAAGTCTGTTGCCGAAACACCAAAGAAAAATAAACCAAAGGCAGCATTTGTTACTTTGGCTAGAAATAGCGAGTTATACGATTTGATAAAGTCTATCAGAAGGGTAGAAGATAGATTCAATCGTAAATTCAACTACGATTGGGTATTCTTTAATGATGAGCCATTTTCGCAAGAATTCATTGATCTTACAACTTCTATTGTTTCCGGTAAGACCAAATATGGTAAAATCCCTAAGGAGCATTGGTCTTATCCAGACTGGATTGATCAGGAAAGGGCTGCCCAAACAAGAGCCCAAATGAAAGCTGATAATATTATTTACGGTGATTTGGAAAGTTATAGACATATGTGCAGATTTGAAGCAGGTTTCTTTTGGCAAAACCCTCTTTTAGATGAATATAATTGGTACTGGAGAGTGGAACCTGGTATTCAAATTTATTGCGACTTGGACTATGATTTGTTTGAATACATGGAGACTAATAACAAGAAATATGGATTCGCTATCTCTTTATACGAGTTTGAAAAGACTATTCCAACATTATGGAAAGAAACCAAAGATTTCATTGAAAAGCACCCACAATACGTTGCCAAGGACAATTTAATTGATTTTATTTCTAATGATGGAGGTAATACCTACAATTTGTGCCACTTTTGGTCCAATTTTGAAGTTGCAAGTTTGGATTTCCTCAGATCGCAAGCTTACAGAGACTATTTTAATCATCTCGACAAAGCTGGTGGATTTTTCTACGAAAGATGGGGTGACGCTCCAATCCATTCATTAGCAGTTGCATTGTTCTTACCCAAAGATCAAGTGCATTATTTTGAAGACATAGGCTATAACCATGGGGTATATACCCAATGTCCATTGAACGCACAATATCGTTATGATCATAAGTGCCACTGTAACCCTAACCAAGATTTTACCTTTAGAGGCTACAGTTGTGGTAAACGCTGGTATGAAGTTACAAATACACCAAAGCCTGCAGAATGGAAGAACTTTACATAGCGTACATACTTTTTTAGTTTATCTCAATTAGGATTTCAACTTTATATACGATATACAGTTCCTGTCATGTTTAAACGTGTATTTTTATATGGTCCTGTATCTTGACTGAACACGCTCAATTAAAATATACGATACGTGTTCAATGCAAAAATCTCAGTTGCGATAGATATTTAGTGGTGATATCTTATTCTAATTCGTATTCTTTTTAGTTAGAAACTATACAGTCAAGATGGCATCATCTAGATCTAACGCTAGGATTATCAGATTTGCTCTCTTTGCATTGTTGTTGATCGGGTGTGGTTATATCCTTTCTAGAGGCTCATCATATGGTACCGATATTAACTTTAATAATACTGATGCTGTGACAAAGACACCAGAATCAAGAGATGTTCCTGTTGCTCCTGTTGACCAAGCTGCTTCAGCTGTATCTCATAATGTTAAAACTGAAGTTGTCAAGGATTCTGACAAGGATACAAATACACAAGGTGCTAACTCCGAAAAGATCAAGGCTACATTTGTTACTTTAGCAAGAAATAATGATTTGAACGCTTTATTAGGATCGATTAGACAAGTAGAAGATAGATTCAACCGTAATTATCACTATGACTGGGTATTCTTGAACGATAAAGAATTTTCTGAAGAATTCAAGAAGGCTACCACCGCTGCTTGTTCCGGTAAGACTAAGTATGGCTTGATTCCAGTAGAACACTGGTCCTACCCAGAATGGATTTCTAAGGAAGAAGCCGCTTTAACTAGAGAAAGAATGAAAAATGTTATCTATGGTAGCTCTGAACCATACAGACATATGTGTCGTTACGAATCTGGTTTCTTCTGGAGACACGAATTAATGGCTGAATATGAATATTACTGGAGAGTTGAACCTGATATCAAGATTTATTGTGATATTGACTACGATATTTTCAAGTTCATGAAGGATAACAACAAAAAATACTCTTTTACTATCAGTTTACCAGAATACAAGGATACTATTCCAACCTTATGGGATACTACTAAGAAATTTATTGCTGAAAATAAGCAATATCTTGCTAAAGATAACTTAATGGGTTGGATTTCTGATGACAATGGTGAAACTTATAACGGTTGCCACTTTTGGTCTAATTTTGAAATTGCTAGTTTAGACTTTTGGAGATCTGATGCTTACAGAGCGTATTTTGATGCTTTAGACAAAGCTGGTGGATTTTTCTATGAAAGATGGGGTGATGCTCCAGTTCATTCTATTGCTGTTGCTTTGTTTATGCCTAGAGATCAAGTTCATTTCTTCGACGATGTCGGTTACTTCCACAATCCATTCCACAATTGTCCTGTCGACCCTAATGTCAGATTAGAAAAGAACTGTTTATGTAACCCTAATGAGGATTTTACATGGAGAGGTTATTCTTGTACAACCAAGTTCTATACCATAAACAATATGAAAAGACCAGCTGGTTGGGAAGATTTCTCTTCTTAGATATTTCTAACGTATCAATTTGAACTCTAATATAAACACGTAATGCATTTTATTCTGCTGATTGTATTTATATGTTTTAATAAACTGAATTTACATTACTATAACGCGATTACTTCCATTTCTCCAAATTTACACGTCTAAGTGCATTCTAAAACAACCTGAGCTTAAAATTATTTAATGTAGAGATGCAAAATCGTGAGGCTTTTTTTCGATATTACTAGTGGCGTTTGAGTTTCTTAATCTAAACTATTATAACATTACTGAAATACACACACTCCAAATGTAAAAAGAAAAAAAAAGAAAAAAACCACATATACGATGGTGTTTTCAATAATATATAGCAATTTGAGTTAATAGTTCCTTGACATGCAGGTGTATGTTCACCTCATGCGTTATCATTGATTAATTCAATTTGTGCTACAATCTGAAACTCGCATATTCTGAAACACAATTGAGCGTGAATATTAAGGTAATTTAATTGTATGCAGATTTCTAATTTTACAAAGAGAAAGAACTTGTTAGTACATAGTTATAATTATAAATCTATTTTTTAAATTAGTGATTAATATTCATTGTCAAACCATCGATATATTTGGCACCACCACAATTAGATTGTGTAGATTTAGGGAAAACCAGTTTGAAGCGTGAGTACAACACACATTTCAATATGTTACAAAATGAAGATACTTCATCGTCCATTGGGAAAAAGAGAGATAGACCCAGACCAAAGTCACTTAATTTAAATACCACAAATGGATCAAATTCTGACTTAGCCTTGAGAATAGTTAGTCCTGGATTACCACCTCTTACGAAAGAAATGCAAAGCACAGTAGTGATTTCAAAGAAAATTCAGCAACAGCAAAAGCACTTAATAGCGGCAAGACACAGCAAAAATAATACTGCAGTCGACGAGGACAAAGAAGATATTACAAGAAATAATTCTGATTCAGAGAAGAGTGATACAGAGAATGATGATAACATCACCAAGTCAAGTTCTACCATCGAGGTCCGTAACAATACTGGTTATAATGACAAATCAGGAGATGAGACTTCCACAAATAGCTCGATAAATAGTAATTTTGATGAAATAGATTCAGGATCAACAACAATGTCACCCAAAAGATTGAAAAGAGAAAAGATCCCTTCTCGATTAAATATCTCATCATTTTCAGGTAATATGGGTTCTGGGTATTCATCAATGCCTATTATCCAATCGGCACCCATTAGACCCCTGAATAAGTTTCCTATACCAGTTAATTCGAATGTACAAACAAGAAGAAGATATGCTACTACTCCGCAATATCTGATTACTCCTAACTTTCAATCCAGCCCATATGTCATGCCAGTACAGAGACGCCCTTATGTTCTTGTTCCTTTATCACAAACATATTCACCAATTTTAGGCACTCATGAAGAACTACGATATGAAAAACAAAGAAGCTCTTTAAGTGCAATATCAAATAATAACAAACACCAACAGTCAAAGAACCCTAGTAAAGCAGACTCAAAGGTTACAAAAGGGAAGCAAATAACAGTAACTGATGTTTATCATGGAGATTATACAAAAATTGCACCATTAAATTCCCAACCATTGTCAGCACAAAAGGATTACTTTGATAAAAACTCTAGACTGCTTGATGAAGACCGCTCACCGGTTACTGATTCAGAGGTGAAGGAAATGCAAGAAAAATACAAAGGAAATGCAGTCAATGAGCACTATGCTAATCCAGTTAGTGACTATTCTGAAGAAATTTCTGGATCAATTAATATTATGAATGAAAATTTTAACTTTAAAATTTTCAACCAAAAACCTAATGTTGATGACTCAACCATAGGTTCTAATACCAATGAATATGCTAAAGAAAAGGAAAAATTTATAAAAATATGTGAGAGAACGTGGGATGAGTTTATTAATAAGAGGAAAGCAGATTCATCATAGCAGATCTACTTAATAGTATATATACATATATATATAGGTTAATACCTTTTTAATATTGATGTCATGATTATTATACTGATATTAAGGTCACGTGCGGAACATTTTTACATGGCGGAAGGCAAATCATTTAAACTCGATTTTTAAATTTTACAATTCAGAACAAAGTATACATTAGAAATGTTAGTTTCTAAGACTTTACAAATAGTTCGCCCGAGAGTTTTGAACTCAGTATTTATAACGAGGCAAAAATTATGTAGAAATCTGTTAAAAGAAAACTTAACAATCAACTTGAAAAAGGATTTCTCCAGTTTCTCAAAGCCATTACTTTTTCAACATACACCATACAAACTCAATAATGATTCAAATAACAAGAAGAATAATGAGAATAAGAAAAAAAAAGAAACTAAAGATGATGATGAACGTAAATTGAGAGAGGAAATAAAAGAAAATATGAAGAAAAAGAATCCAAATATAAATTTGAATGACATTAAGATTTATCAATTTGATAGTAAATCCATAGCTAAAGGTTTCTCTACAATATTTTTGTTTTCAGTATTAGCTATTATCTATTTTAATTCTGAAAATCAGGAAAATAATGAATTATCATTTCAAGATTTTAAAACTAATTATCTTGAAAAAGGATTAGTCACTAAATTAACAGTGATAAACAAGTTTGCTGTCGAAGCCGAGTTAATCCAAGGTGCATTTTCTGATAAGACCTTTCAAACAATGAAAGGTGTACCAGCTGTTGTATTTACTATCGGTTCTGTTGAGTTCTTTGAAGAAGAAATGAATAATATCCAAGATAAACTTGGTATTCCAGTTAGTGAAAGATTACCTATTTCGTACGAAGAAAGAGGCTCATGGGTCAATTATATTTTGCCTATTCTTCCAACTGTTCTATTGATTGGTGGATTATGGTATTTGACTATTAAAAGAGCATCCTCTCAAGGTGGTCCAGGCGCTGGTGGTGCTGGCGGAATTTTTAAAATAGGGAAGTCTAAAGCCAAATTATTTAATCAAGAAACAGATGTCAAGATTAAATTTAAAGATGTTGCTGGTTGTGAAGAATCTAAGGAAGAAATTATGGAATTTGTCAAATTCTTACAAGACCCAGTTAAGTATGAAAAATTAGGTGCTAAGATTCCTAGAGGTGCTATTTTATCTGGTCCACCAGGTACAGGTAAAACTCTCTTAGCTAAAGCTACTGCTGGTGAAGCTGGTGTTCCATTTTTATCTGTCTCCGGTTCTGAATTTGTTGAAATGTTTGTAGGTGTTGGTGCTTCTAGAGTCCGTGATTTATTTAAAACAGCTCGTGATATGGCACCAGCTATTATATTTGTGGATGAAATTGACGCCATTGGTAAAGAAAGAGGTAATGGTAAAATGGGCGGTAACGATGAAAGAGAAAATACCTTAAATCAATTATTAGTCGAAATGGATGGTTTTGAAAGTTCTGATCATGTTGTAGTACTCGCTGGTACTAATAGACCTGATATTTTAGATAAAGCATTGTTGAGACCAGGTAGATTTGATAGACACGTCTTTATTGACACACCTGATGTTGAAGGTCGTAAAGAAATTTTTAAAGTTCATTTATCCAAATTGACTTTGAAATGTGATGAAGATATTAAAGCTGCTAATAAGGATATTGATTTTAATCAATACCAAGAACTCAAAGCAAAGGAAATTGACACATTAGCTGGCAGATTAAGTGCATTGACCCCTGGTTTTGCTGGTGCAGATATTGCCAATTGTTGTAATGAAGGTGCTTTAATTGCAGCTAGAGAAGATGCTACTTCTGTTGATGTTTATCATTTTGAACAGGCCATTGAAAGGGTTGTAGCTGGTCTTGAGAAAAAATCAAGAGTCTTAAGTCTTGAAGAAAAGAAAACTGTTGCTTATCATGAAGCTGGACATGCTATTTGTGGTTGGTTCTTGGAATATGCAGATCCATTAGTTAAAGTTTCGATTATTCCAAGAGGTCAAGGTGCATTAGGATATGCACAATATTTACCAAAAGATCAATATTTGGTATCAAAAGATCAATATATGCATAGAATGATCATGACATTAGGTGGAAGAGTAAGTGAAGAATTACATTTTGATACAGTAACGAGTGGTGCATCTGATGATTTTAAAAAAATAACGCAAATGGCACAACTGATGATCTTAAAATTAGGTATGTCAGATAAGATAGGTAGTATTTATTACGACACTGGTGAGGAAAGTAATGGATTCAAGGTTCATAACAACTATTCTGAATCGACCGCGAGAGCAATTGACCAAGAAGTTAAAGCTTTAATTGATGAAGCATATGTAAAATGCCATAAACTATTAACTGATAAACTCAAATTAGTTGATATAGTTGCACAAGAATTATATAAGAAGGAGGTCTTAACAAGAGAAGATATGATTAGATTAGTAGGACCAAGACCTTTCCCTGAAAGAAATGATGCCTTCGACAAGTATATTAAAGGTACTGATGCATTCAAAGGAAAACCTACTCCTAAAACTGAGTAGATTTCTTATTCAAGTTTTATAGAAGAATAATTTTCTATGATATATCTGTAAATAGTAATATATGATAAAAATATATACATATATAAGAATATTTCAATTAATCAAATAACGCATTGATAGAACTTTCATTATCTCCATCATCATCATTGTCATATTGCAATAACTCATCAACTGGAATATCATCTACTTGAAATAGATTAGGTATTTCTCCATGAATAATCCTTCTATTCTTGGGGTATTTCCCATCTTCATTTATCAGTTGAAACTTATTTTTTAAAATTTCTTCTGTAATAGGATTATTTATGGATTTAGTTGAATCTTTTTCTGTATCTGATAATTCTTCACTAAATTCTGAATCTGATTGGCTAAACATATCATCAAGCTCTTGTTTAATATATTTTTTCGATAAAATACTCTCTTTCATTTCATAATTTGAATAGAAATCAAATTTATTCGAACTATCATCGTCTTTCTGTAATAGTGAAGGTAAAATATGGTGTTGTTTTTCGACAAAATGATTTCGAAAATTTAAATATCCCTCATCAGTCATATATCCACAACCCAATATAGGACAAATATATACTTGTTTCTTAATAGAACATTGTTTAGGATAGTTTGATTGGTGTCTTTTTAAGTCGAACTTTGAAAGAAATGCTTTTTGACATTTCTTTTCTTGAAATGGTAAATTACAAATTATAGGTTTGCCATCTATTGACAAAGGTAGGGGTGGTATATTAACTGACAATGGGAAATCTTTGTTTAATTTAGATATTGTTTCTGTGGAAACTGTTTCTTTCAGACCAATTTGATTATTAGTAATATTGATTGGATAGCCTATCGAGAATAATTCAACTGCATGAAAATCAAGTAAATGTGATTGGTATATATATTTATTTCCAGTGCAGTAATTGCAATTCTCAAAGGCACATTGATAAATCTGTGATTCTATAATTACCTCTCCCTCCTTTCCTAAAAATGAATTGGATTCAATCAGGAAAAGTTCATCAAAATCCAAACTTCTTGAATGTTCAGTGCTTGTTTTTAACTCTTCTTTTTCAAAACTATCATTATTAGAAGAATCACTTACAATGAATTCTGAAGTACGGTTTACTTCTTGCTCATGTATGTTAGTATCTTCTAATCTTTTTAGAATAGTACTTTTAACTATGTTATTGGTGTCATTGATATTTTTAAATGATTCTTCTAAGTCTATTATTGAAGATGAATTCTTGTTGGGTGTAGATTGTTCAAAATATGAAATCTCTGGTGTTGAACCTTTAATTGGTGAACTATTATAAGTATTTTCAATAGGAATTTTACCTTTTGTTGGTGATAAGAAATGAATATCTGAAGCTTTTATAGGGCTACTATTTGTTTTAAAAGGTGAAAGTCTAAGTTTTTTTGTGGGTGATGGATTTAAAAGGACTAGATTATCTTCAAGTTGGTTAATATCGTTGTCAGAATCATAGTTAAAATTTATGTTTTTTTTGGATATTGATTTCCTATGCAAATTAGCATTGTAAAATAAATCATTATTCTTCAAATTTGATTTTAATTCTCTTTTACGCCGCCTTTCTCTATATTCTTTTTGCTTCTGTATTGCAATATCTCGATCAACATCATATGTTTGGGACCAAATATTATTTTCGGATCTAACCCCATCAAACCCTGTTATGGTACTTCTTAAAGATTTTAAATGACCATTATCTATTATTATTTCACCAGTTCCTAAATCTATCTCATCACTTTCCTTATCATCGTTTATTTTAGAATACTTTTCTAATATATTTTCCCATTTATTTTTAAATCTAATGTTACTTTGTAGTTTTAACTTATCAATTTCTAATTGAAATTCCTTTTCATTTGAGTAAATCTTACCATTATCATGAATCAATGAATATCCACTATCTTCTAATTCACCTTCATCGCTTGACTCAATAGAGATCAGGTTTTCTGTACAAACATTGTTTCTGCGAATAACATTTCTATTACGTTCTATCTTATACAGCTCGTACTTTAAGTTAGGAACCACATTCATAATATTGTTCTTTTTGTGGACATATATGGCCGGTATAATAATTTAATTTTAATGTTTATTATTTATTATGGAGAAATTATAAGTGTAAGTGAGAATTGACCTACATCAAACTTTATTTTCCTACAAAATTAATATAATCTTCTTTAAATTTATTTCACTTTAATATTAAGTATAATAAGGGCATTATATAGCAGTACTTTTATTCTTAAAACTTTATTTTATTAAAATAAAGAAAAATATTAAATTATAATGTGTTAACCTATCTTTATTTGTAATCTATTTACATGTTTTTTAAATATAACAAATTTTACAACATAAGCGATAAGAATTTACTTGTTATTACTCCAAATTATAATTCTAAACTATTTACAAGTTTATTTTCAATATTTCTTTTCAAAGAATTTCAATTCTTTTCCCTATTTGTGTATTCCTTTTTATATTTTTTCTTTTTTATTATTATTATTGTAAATAAATTAAAGAAATTTATTCTTCCGGATTCATATCTACAGTACTTGTTCTTTGATTGTTGTTGTTATTCAGCCAACACTTTTTGAATTCATCCATTTCTTTTAAACATTTTCTCCAGTCACCAGTGTCAGCATGGCATAATTGCAATTTTAAGTTTTCTTCGTAGCATCCAGTATCAATTATTCGTTGGTCCCACTCATCAGGTCTATCATCATCTTCAATATAGCTATTAGTATCTTTTTGATTTGACATTTTTGTTTTATAGTGATTAGATCGATATTAAGTAGTCATATATTTTTAACTAAATAAATCCTGTATATTAAAAAGTACATAATGCTACATTTAAAGAATACAATTAGAACCCAAAACCACCTTTAGAATATGCCATTGGTTTCAAGTCAGGGTGAGGGACAGCTTCAAAAGTTTCCATATCAACAGACCAAGGACAATTATTATCATCAGTTAACCTGTACCATTCGGAATCATAATTTGCTTCATTAAAAGAGGAATTTTCAGTAAAATGAACGACACCACCTAAATTACCAGTAGCATCACAATAGTTTGGTGCACTGAAAACAGTAATTAATCTACCATTATGTTCTAACTCAACACCACTCATTCTAACTTCATGCGATCTTAAGATTTGTCTTATCTTATTCTTTAGACAGAATCTTTCAGTAATATCCGGTCCAAATTGCATACCAATACCTCTCTTTGAAGGAGAGCGACCATTTTGGACTTGAGGGTCTGTCCATAATAACTCCATAGCAATACCTTCTCTTGGAGGTTGAGTTGAACCAGAGCCAGGAAAACGGTTAAATTTCTTGATATCTTCAAGAGTGACTTTATCATCAGAAAACAAACCACCATGCATACATAAGTAAGCTTGATTAATTAATGTAGCTAAAGGTAAAGCACCAAATGATTCAGAGAAGGCCTCAAAAATCTTCTTTGAATATTTATATTCACATTCATCTGTAAATCCATAAGTTTTATTCATATCATTAGTTTCATGATTACCTCTATTGATATAAACAGATTTAGGAAATAAAATCTTCAAAACATACAAGTATAATGCAACTTCACAAGACCAGGAACCACGGTCAACAAAATCACCATTAAATAAATATATATGTTCTTCAGAAACGAAACCAAATTTTTGAAATAAGTTCAAAACATCATAGAATTGACCATGAGTGTCACCAACAACTGTTAATTTTTTACCGTCTTTTAATACATTCTCATCAGCTGATTTGCTAGAGTTAATTTTAGAGTGAGGTAATGAAATTTCTACTAAAGAATTTTCTTTTTTGAATAATTCAATGACTTTAGCAACAATAGCAAAAACGTGCTTCTTAGGCAATTTACCACCTTCTTTAAAAGTTTTAATCATATATTTTAAGTAATTGATATCTAATCCTTTAATATCAACAATTGTTTTAGAGTCTTTATTTTTCGTAGTAACTATGTCTAATTCAGGACCTTCCCAATTTTTATCAGCTAACATGCTTTCAAAATCTATACTATCTATGACTGAGCCTTTATTATCAGAGGCAATAGCTCTTTCAAAAGCTTGTCTCTTCAAGTAATCTGAACATTGTTTGTGATTTGCCAATGTAAGTTTATCTTGAGGTAATTTTTTTAATATAAATTTGAATTCGCCAAGAGCCTCCTTGTGGTTAAGAATCGCCATTAATGAGACACCTCTACGGTAATGGGCCTTAATAAAGTTTGGGTCAACTTTCAAAGCCTTGTTACAATCTTCTAATGCAAAACCATAATTTTCTAATTTAATATGAACTTGAGCCCTATTGGAATAAAAAATAGGATTATTTGGGTCTAATTCTATTGCCTTTGTATATGATTCAATAGCTTCATCATATTTATGTTCTCCTAGGAAAATATTTCCCTCGTTTTTAAATCTAATAGAAGCTTCAATATCACCAGACATAACAAATAGTGGAGATAAATTTTATATATCGTCGGTTAATCAAAATTTATCATATTCTACATTCACATCACGTGAGCTATAATTATATCGAAAACCTAAATAAATTTATTGAAAAGTATTTATCCTACAATACGTAAACCTGATGCTGGGGTACCAATTTTAGTAATCTTTGTGATATTACAAATATCATTTGTAAATTCGGACTTGTACTTAGCACCCACTAAAGCATCGCTAACAAATGGAGACCCCTTATAGATAGGAGTAAAAGAAGAAGCACAAATATCGAACTCGGCATATGGATCAAAATCTATTTCAATAGCATCACTTGAAATTGAGTCAGATTTAGCCTTGATCTTTTGAGCTTGTTCAGATCTTGGACCAGATGGAGTGATCTTTAATAATTCACCGGCAAAATATGAGGCACAAGCAAAGTTCTTATTTTTGAATGATTGAGTCATTGCAACTTGTAAGGCATTAATCTTGTGGGCATTTTGAAGATTAACTCTTGTAAAGTAGGCAGCCAATTCTAAGTTTCTTTTAACTTCAGAAGGATCTAATGTACGACGACTGAGTTCGATGGATAATCCCAATATGTATTCACGACAAATAGTCAAGATTTCCTTACATTTAGTTTCATCGTCTTCATTTTCAACTTCAATAACAGTAATAGTGTAGATCAAATCTCTAAATGCATCTATAGCTTCTTGAAGTTTGTTGGCCTTGAATAACTTGAAACCCAAAGACAATTTCTCTTCTAATTTATCAAATCCTGGGATAAATGGTTTAAACTTGGCAGGATCATCTTCATCATTTTCGGCTCTAATGTAATTCTTCATAGATGGTAAATCATCAATACCTGGAAAGTATAACTTTGATGATTCGTAAATTTCTAAGAATCTCTTACGTAATGGAGCAAAATCTACTACACCAACTTGCTTGTTAAGTAATGAAGCAGCCTGGTCAAAGGCTCCAGAAGCAACATATACTGCTGGAACCTGGGCATTACGAAGCCAAATGGCTATTTCACCTTCGGCTGGAGTAGATATAGTGTCTAAAGCATCTTCAACCTCAATTTCATCATCACCTATGTCAAGCTCATCATCCATTTCCCATGCATTATCTTCTTGTTCAAAATCATCCTCTTCATCATCGAAGTCAATATCAACAATATTTTCAACATTCTTTTCCTCTTGAGTGTCTTCAACTGTTAAATCGTCAAACTTACCGTTTAATAATGAATTTTCAAAAAATGATAATGATGATTCTTTCAATGGCCAATTTCCAATAGGTTCATCAATTGGCTTAGGCAATGGAACAGTTTCACCTAATTCTGGCAACTCAACATCTTTTTCTTCAATACCAGCTTCTTCTAAAATTTTCTCAGCTAAATCGAATAATCCATTTGACTTAGCTAAAGTATATGCCAATGGAAGCATACCACCTTGAATATAAACTTGACATCTCTTCTTGATATCGTTGGTATAAAGAGTATTTTGAATCAAAGAAGAAAGATCACCACGATTCTCAGAGATAGCAGACATTCTGTTCAATCTATCAAAATCACCCTTGTATAAGTATACAAATGATAATTTATCAAATAAGTGTAATTGTTGGTAGACAAATTCAACAATTTCAATATTACCTTGATTCAATGCCTCTTGACCCAATTTATCCCAAATAACATTATTATTAAGAATTTTAGCTTGTTCTAAAGCTACAGTTAAATTACCACATTCTAAAGCTAATTCAAATCTAGTTTCTGGATCTTCAACGAATTGTAAGGCAACTTCTGGATATCCCTTCTTCTGTAAATAAGCAATAATATTTTGACCGACTAAAGTGGAGTTTTTGATAAGACGCAAAACTTCATTGAAATTTTTATTAATCAATGCCTTCTTAAATCTATATTCAGTAGGATCAATTGAAACTACTTCGACTTGACCAGAACGGTTAAGACAGTAAACTTGTTTTTGAGTAATCTTAGTGATGTATAAAGTATTTTCAAGAGTCTTAATAATTCCGTTATCACCATTCAATAAAGTGTATTTGATATGATTCAAAGTAGAATAGAGCAAAACACCAGAATCATCCCAAGCTGCACTCTTAATTCTAATAGTTTCATGCATAGAAGTGATTAGTTCAAGATCTTTATCAACAATAGTGATAGTGTGTTTAGACAAAAGCGCCAAATATTGGCCATCATTAGACCAAGAAACGTACTTGACATTATTAACGTTAATTTCTGATAATTCTTTCTTTTGTTGAACATCATAATTTATAACAGAATGAGATTTTATTAACAATACTCTACCTGGACCACCATGAATTACATCAATTATAGATGAATCTAATTGAATAGACTTTGTAACATTATTATCTAAATCTTTAACTTGTAATTGTTGATTACCCTTTGAAAATGTAACGAATCTATTACGAGAAATAAAACAAGCATAATTAGCATCACCTTGTCTAATATCAGTAGGTTCAATAGCACCAGTAACATGTTTAGGTAATGAAATTAAAGCATATTGTGCATTGTCACCATCACCATGTGTAACCAAAATTGAGTTATCAGTTTGGTTATAAGATAAGGTTCTCATAAATGACCAAGTCTTACCAATTTTTTTTAATGATAACATAGGTAATGAACTTTCATTTTTTTGAAAATCATAACTTTGGACTTGTTTCTCAGAGTTAACAAAAAACAATTTGTTTTGGAATAATGAGTAAGCAGGTCTTTCTCTTTCTAACTTGAAGACCATCACACCTGAATCATGACAAGTAGCAAATAAATTAATATTTGGATGAGCAGCAATCATCCAAAATCTATCATGCTCACGTCTAAATTGTTTGACTGGAGTTCTCTTGTTTAAATCCCATACCCTAACAGTTTTATCATCTGAAACAGAGAGGATTAAATCTTGATGAGGATGAAATACCGCACTTAAAACATTACCAGTATGACCCCTACAAGTGTCAACTTCCCAAGCTTTAGTATCACTCATTCTCCATAATTTAACCAATCTATCATCACCAGCTGATACAATTAATGGTAAAGTAGGATGGAAAGCTGCCCAATTGACACCTTTATCGTGACCTTCCAAAACATATTTTACTATAGCATTAATATTACCAAAAATGTCTTGTTGTGGTAATTGTTGTCTTTGTAATTGATCTTCAAAAGATTTTGTTGGAGCAGAATGTTTCTTTCTCAAACCAGAAATATCCCATACTCTAACTGTTTGATCTAATGAAGCAGATACAATTAAATCCTCAGTTGGGTGGAATTGAGCAGACATAACATAATGATTATGGCCAGTCAAACAAGCAATTTCTTGACGATTTTGCCAATTCCATATTCTGACTGTTTGGTCATCAGAACAAGAAATAATCCATGGTAAATCATTATGAAAAGAAACAGAACGGATATAATCCAAGTGACCATTCAAAGTGAAAATACATTTACGTGAATTCAACGACCAGACCTTAATGGTGTAGTCATCACCACCAGAAACAAAAAGTGGCTGGGTTGGATGGAAATTGACTGTTCTAACTGGACCTTCATGGTCTTCAAATCTGTCAATTAAAGTACCCATACGATAATCCCACAATTGGATGGTAGAAGAGTGCAATGAAACCAAAACCCAAGGCCTTTTAGGGTGGAACGCTACACCCTTAGCCCTGGATGATTTCGATTCAAACTTTGTTAACATCTTCATCTTAACAAGATCAACCTTTCAATATATAATATATAAGAGCTTAAAAAGATATTAACTCCTAATCAATTATATATATTTAAGTATATATGATATTAGTGATTTAGTAGATCCAATTTTTGATTAAATGTCGATTCGTGGTCAATTGTTGTTTTCCTACAAAATTTTGGACACGTAAATTTCACGTGATTTATAATTATGATATTAAGCCTATAAATGTTTAAATACTTCAGAAGAAGACCATGTATATAGCCAATGCTAATGCTCCAGTAATACCAAGAATACCTTCTGGTTTATGGGCAATATTGGAAGAGGTAGTCGAAGAGGTAGTCGAAGAGTTAGTCGAAGAAGTGTCTCCAGAATTTTGAACGAACTGATCTGGTGCATAGGAAGCACTGGAGTCACTGGAATCAGTAGATTCTGAATCAGAATTTGATTCTGATCCTGATCCTGAATTTGAAGTAGATGTGGAAGTAGATGTACTATTAGTGGAAGTTTTAGAGTCTGAACTAGACTTAGTAGAACTGGATTTTTTGGTTGAGCTAGAAGACTTAGATGATGAAGATTCGTTATCTGGATCAAAACCAGTAGCATCGTCGTTCCCAAGCCAAGTAGTGGCATTAGTTAAATAGATATCGTCTTGGTAACCATCAGTAGAGTTATATGCATATGCGTGCAAATCATCAGGGTTATCAGAACCTACTAATTTAACGTTATCTGGTAATCCATAAGTTTCAACAGTAACATTTTTCAAATACGCATAGTAATAACCGTATTCCTTAATATCATCGGAATCCCAATTAATTGGACCACCAGACCATTCAATAGTACCTTCGGCATTACTTGTATCACCGGCAGGCCATAAGGAAAATTGAACTCTTGCTGGTGATTGAGGATACTGGTAACTTTTAGTAGTGGAGTTATATGTATCATCCTTCTTTAAAGTACGAAGTACATTACCATTAATAGACCATTGGATTCTGTCTTCACTCCAGTCAAATTCATATGTGTGATAGTTTGCAAAAGTGTCTGAAGTAGAAACATCAAGAACATTAGTAAAATTTTCAATACCTTGGAAATAGTAATTAGTTTGTGGAGAAGTTAAGTTATAACCAACAAATTCCCAATCAATTTCATCTTGAACATCTGAGAATAAAATAAAAGCAGTAACAACACCACCATCGTGAGAAGTTTTCAAGGTAGCAGAAACTTTACCATACCATAAGTACTTGGTAGAAGAAATAACAGTACCAGCAGAGTTATTTGGCATTTCTATAAGTAAGGCATCTTCGTAATTATCGATATAACCGGAGTAAACCCAATCACCTTCAGATGCATTACCTAAGTAGGATTGGTAGTTAATAAGATCATCAGTTGAATCGAAAACACTCGTAAAGTTGGACATTCTAGGCATAGGCATACAAGCACTCATGTTATACGATGATTTGATATCACAACCACCTAAACAGTGAGCACCAGTACCACATTCACCATATTGGTTACAGCAAGGAGAATCTTCTGGACATGTAGATGAGGAGTTACAAGCAATAGCAATAACAGTAGAACTAAATATTAAAGCACAGAGTACTGTAGATATGTTGAAAACTTTCATCGCTTTCTCTATTTCTAATAATTCTGAATTCTCTGAGATCTAGATAATCACCTTGTCTTTTTTTAATCTATATATAAAAAGAAACCCTTCGAGATCGCCTGAAAAAATGTTTCGGATTTTGAATTTTTCCCGATTTGGAAAAACGTAAAGACCGGTATTGTAATCGTCGTTAATTTTAAAAATAGATTATTGTCTTAAACAGATTTGTTACTAACATGTCTGGAACAAAAACATATAATTAATATATATTGGTAATATTTTAAAACCTAATTATTATTCGAAAAAAAATTATACATATTTGGCTGGTAGGTAGATGGTTGATCATAGATCAAATCGTTTTTACCACCAGAAGGTCTTTGCGTGTCATATATTTGATTTTGCGGGAGTGGATATTGTTGAGAGTTTAGCTGATTATTCATATAACCGGTAGAAGGTCTTTTGGGGGGTAACTGAGGTGGATCTGCATCATAATTTCCTGCAAACTGACCATTTGCTACTGAAGGGAAAAAGCCTTGGTGACGCTGGTTTGTCTGAGAAGGGTTGATAAACAGAGGACGAGGATTTTCCGGTGCTGTTTGAGAAAAGCCTTGTTGCGCAAAACCAATGCTTCCCGAGGTGGATGCTCTACTAATATTCATATTCGAGAATGATTGAGGAAGCGAATCTTGCAGCGATACTGAAGTGCGAGGAGTACTGTTGAGAAATTTCAGTCCGATTGCTACTGCATACTCTAATAATTTTGTATAAAATTGCACTCCTTTTGCTAACCCCTCACTGTAGCTTTTCCAATCCTTATAAAATTTATGTAATTTCTCTGTTTGACTCTTCAATAATGAATTTTTATATTGTGCAGATGATTGGATTTCCTTAATCTTATGGCTTCCAGATAACGACTTCCAATTTGACTCCAACTCTTTTACTAAACTCTTTTGTTTGTCGTTCAATTCATCCAACTTCTGATTATAAACATCAAACTTCTTAAGTTCTTCAGGAAATATAACAGTTTTGATTTCATTTGTAGATCTAATCTTGCTATTTAAAATCAAAATATCAGAAATATCATCCTCATGAATATCACTTTTCAAGTTATCTATTAATTTTGTTTTATTAACCTTAATCATATTCAAATCTTGAAGAATGTCTTCAAGAAGTTTGAAATTGTTTTCGATAGAGTCATTGAAGTTGTTTGATTTTCGATCGTCAATATCAAGTAAGCTAACTTCCGGTTCACTTGTATTGGCGGCAGGTGGGGGCGTGAATAATTGTTTAAATTCAGGTGAATTTGGTCCCTTCTTCAATATATTGTATAAATACGCATTCTCTTGGCTCATAAGACTAAATAATTTTGTATCTGAATTCCCAGCTTCAAATAATGATTTTTTAATTTTGATTAACTCTTCTTTCATTGTGAGAGAATTTTCCATAAACATATTTGATAATTTAGCCTCATATTCAGTGATTGTAGAATATATATTTTTTTTTATATCCTCAATAGTATTCCTATTATTATCATCACTCTCGTATCTTTCTTGAACCTCCTTAGAATAATTATATAAAGCAGGATCTATTTCGACATCTGATGATTGAGATTCCCTGCTATTATAAAAAGCCTCTTTTAAACTAACAAGCGCCTTAGGCATTTGAAGAAATTCTAATACGGAAGAAAGCTCTTCATTTGAAACTTCAACCATATCTAATTCGTTTCTTAAAAATTGTGATTTTTCTTCAGAATAATAACTTAATAACTCATGAATATTAATAGGTATGATATTGTTTAAAAAGTTTGAGTAATTTTGATCATTTAGCTCATTAAATAATGGATTATCATTAATTTTAACGATTTTCACACTATCTAAAGGTTTTATATCAGATATACTAGTGGTGCTTGGAATTATATCATGATATATATAGTCATTTTCCTTTTCCATATCTTGTAATTTTATTGTAACAGTGTCTTTTTGTAATTTATAGTTTTCTAATAATTCATATGCATCTCCATTTCCAGACTTTGCAATAGATTTTAAGCTAAAACCTGATATTTCATTTAAAATTTCTAATGATTTATTTAAATTAGCAATTGATGAACCAATTTTTTTAGATCCTTCCAATGCCATACCATTAAAGTAGAAAGATAAAGATTTAAAAAATTGAACTTTAAAATCAATAACAGGATACCAAGTTAAATTGAATTTTGCTATCTCTTCGTCTTCTTCATTATCGTCTCTAGTTTCAGAATTATCATCATATTCATCTGAAAAGACAAAACCACTATCATCATCAGCATCATTCTTAAGATGTATCAACATCTTTAAGCATTCATCATAATGATTAGCTGTACTACTGCATAATTTTGCAACTAAGGAATTTTTTGCCAGTGATGTATCTCCACTAATCACTTTTAATACAAATACTTCCTGGCATTGAGCCAACATTAATTTTAAAAGAAAGCGAATAGATTTTTGATTCAAATCTGCAGAAGGAGCATGAAGAAAGTTCTCGTTTAAAAATTCAAAAATACCAGCTGCTTGTTGAAAGCATTGGATACTTTCTTTAGAATTATCGTCAATTGAAGCTGCTGTAGAACTTCTTAATGACTCTTCATATTTGTGAATTGCATATTTGGAAAGTGAGGCACCAAGATTAAATAATGTACATGCCTTTTCATACGGCAAGGCAGATTGCTTATAGGATTTCGAGGTATCAAAAGCATCAAACCACGTAAAACTCAACCTACCATGTTTATTAATTGAATTAAACGGAATCCTCAAATCTAACAATTCTAGTTGACTGTAATATTTGTAATATAATTTAATCCCTGTCAAATCTGCATTTACACCCCTAATGTCCTGGCGAAGCTTCTCAAATGCTTGTAAATCACGCTCATATTCAGTAGTATTACCATACACTGAAAGTATATAGTTATTCAATGGCTTTAACCAATTAAATTCTTCTGTCTTCTTAGAAGGAATAGTAAGAAGATAGGTTTTCATCTTAATATAGTGCCTTCTTTATCTTAACTTAATTTACAGAGAACAAATATAGATACAAAATGTATATCTGCGACATTTTACGACATTATAGAAAAATAGTAACTTATCAGTATTTAGATATTATAATATTTAAGAACCTAAAAATTCTATTCTTTAAGGTAACCCCCTTCTTTACAAAGAGAATAAAAAATTGTTTCCTTATTTTTTAATAATTTTTTTGGAGTATCAAATTCTCTAACTTCACCTTTATCCAATACTAAAACTCTATCACTGTCCAATATGGTTTCAAGTCTGTGTGCAATTGTCAATATTGTTCTATCTTTAAACTCTGATCTAATTGTCTCTTGAATAATCTTATCTGTCTGAACATCAACAGCAGCTGTTGCCTCATCTAATACCAATATCTTGGATGAATTTAATAATGCCCTTGCTAAAGATAGTAATTGTTTTTGTCCAGATGATAAATTTGATCCATTTTCTTCAACCTTAGCATCAAGACCCTCGTCATATAATTTATCCTCTATTTTGGAGTTAGAATTAGAAGCTTCAATTTTTTTATCTTGGCTAGTCTTCTTAACCTTTTCCGTTTTCATTTTTTCAACATGTTCTTTTAAATGAGCAAGCTCTAAAACTCTCCAAAGTTTCTCGTCAGAATATTGCTTAAAAGGGTCCAAATTATCTCTAACAGAACCTTCTATAGTATGTGAATCTTGTGGAATGATACTAATTTGCTTTCTTAAATCATAGAGGCCAATTTTACTAGTATCTATACCATCTATTTCAATATGACCACCAGTAGCCTCAATAATTCTAAAAAGAGCTAATGTCAATGAACTTTTACCAGCTCCAGTTCTTCCAACAATTCCAATTTTTTCTTGTGGTTTAATATCAACAGAAATATTTTTCAAAACAGGATCAAGGTTTTCTCTATATTTAGTTGAATAATTCACAAATTTAACAGCACCTTTTTCTGGCCATAATTTTGGTGGTCTATTTGATTCTACTATCATATCAGCTTCTTGTTTTAAATTAAAAAACTCAATGATTCTCTCAACAGCAACTGATTTAGTTTCTACTTCTGCCCAATATCTAATAATAGCATTCAAAGTACCAACAACACTCAATGTTCTAATCATAATAAAACCAATTAAACCTACACTTAGTTGATTTTTTGTTCCGACTGTAGCTAGAATTAATAAACAGCACGAAAACACAATAATTGATGAAATAAATTGTAATCTCATTGATAACCATCTATTGGCACAGTTATTACTATAATCAACTTTTGTCAATGTATTTACATTATTCATATTTTTATAAATGAATCTTTCTTCTTGTGAAAATGCTCTAATAACTTCCACGCCACTAATAGACTCCTGAACATGCGAGAATATAGGACTTTTACAAGCACTTCTTAATCTTTTGAGTTCTCTAGAAGTTGGTATAAATAATTTTCTGAGTTCATTATAAATTATAATTAGTACGAAGATAATAGCTGCCATTATAGGAAGGTTATAAATGATAATAACAAACATTCCCAATGCCATTAATAGAAATTCACCAAAACCCAGGAAGATCCACATCAATTGGGAGTCAATAACACCTAGATCTTCTGAAAACCTATTCAAAATTCTACCAATTGGAGTAGTTTCAAAGAATGACATTGGTGCACGTAAAACACTTCTTGCCATTGTATCATGAAAATGCCTTGAACCATTTACAACACAGTACATCCATATGATCAATGATCCAAATAATGAAAGAATACCTGCCAGAATTCCTAAGCCAACATATAAACCTAAAAATAATGCTGGTTTGTAATTCATATGTTCAGAAAGATTTTTCTCAGACCATACTTTTAAGACATAACTTCCTAGTAAAGTTGCTAAAACATGGGCACAAAAACAAACAACCCAAAATGCCATGTATGAGTAGTTACAGGCCTTAAAATACTCTAAATAAACACTTAATTTTATGTTTCCTTTTTCACCTTCTTCCGCTTTGGTACCAGTTTTTTTAACCATATCTTGATCCTCATCTTCATCATAATCATGACCATAAGATACAATACTTGCAGCAGTAAGTGTATTATTTGTCTTAACTCTTTCAAGGAAATTTTCATTTCCAGTAGCAATTCCAATCTCTTCATTCAAATAATTTTCGGCATTTAAAGTTCTTATTTCATCAGATATATCATCATTATTTTGTTTATTTTCAGATAATTTAGAAGGTGTTTCATTGTTGACCTCATTTTCATCTTCCTTTCCAAACTCGTTAATTAGACTGGCTAAATCTGAGCCTCTCTTCATCACTTCTTGAAAACTTCCTCTTTCCGTGACTTTACCACCTTTTAATAAAACAATTTCATTGGCTTTACTTAAAACAGAGACAGAATTTGTTGCTAAAACTATTGTCTTGCTTGATAATAAGCCTTTCTTTGAGATAACTTTCTTGATTATATTCTTACCAACGTGGGCATCAACAGCAGATAATACATCATCTAACAAATACACATCTGCTCTAGAATATACCGCTCTTGCAAGTGCAATCCTAGCTTTCTGGCCACCACTCAAGGATATTCCTTTTTCACCAACAACCGTTCTATCTCCATCAGGTAAAACTTGGAAATCAGATTCTAATTCACACGCATCAATTGTTTTAGCATAAAATTCTTTATCATATTTAAAACCAAATAAAATATTTTCTTTTACTGTAGCATTTAATATCCAAGGTTGCTGTGGACAATATGCAACAGAACCATTTACTTTTAAACTACTATTGTGTGTTTTTAAAAGTGGTACTTCACCGAGGATGGATTTTATTAATGTACTCTTACCACTTCCCACTTTACCAACGATACAAGATAGTTCTCCTTTCTTTGCACTGAAATTAATATCAGAAAGAGCAGCATTATTATTATTTTCAATTTCATATTCAAGATCATTATTTTTCTCTACCTTACCACTCCAAACAAAGGTACAGTTAGAAATAGAAACAGAAACATCGCCATTTTTCAATACATCATATGACCTGTCAACATAGTCATTCTGTAATTCATCCATTAATAAAAATTCTTTTAATCTTTCAAGGGCTATCTTTGTTTCTGCCATAGCTACAAATGCATTTGGAAGCATTAGAATAGGCTCTGAAAGAAGTTCAAATAATGAAGCAGCAGGGAAAATAATTGATGGTGTCAATGGAATGTTTGAAAAATATGCATAAAAAATGAAACAGGTACTGGAGATAAAAAAAGGAATACAAGACCATAAAAATTCTGCAAAAGCATTGTAAATACCTATTCTTTTGCTTATTACTAATTCTTTTCCATTTCTTACTTCATCTAAACGATTTAACATTGGTTCTTCCCATGAATATAATTTAATACTCTTAATAGAATTTAAAATTTCAGAAGTCAACCTGGTTCTAGCATCCTTGTATTCTAAACCTTCAGCATAAATTGAAGTAATTGCGGTACTTACCTTACTAGAAATTGGAACTAGAATACAAGCAGTAAAAAATCCAGCCCAAGTTGCATTTCCAATAATTTTGTATAATGCTAACAAGCAAAGGGTCAATCTGAATGGATTGCATGCAATATCACTAACTGAGCGTGGACAATCCGCTATTGTATTTATATCAACTGCCAAATGGTTAATAATATCTCCAGAAGGTTTATTTCTTCTTGATTCTGGGGACAATTTAATAGATTTGTTATAAATCATGGATTCCAAAGCAGATTGAAGAGCAAAATTGATACCAAAAAAATAATAAAAGAACCTATTAAACGAAATAAATCTTGCAGTAGAAATTGCAAATATACTGATAGCAATTCCGAATCCAACAATTATTGGAGGATTTGAATTATGTGTGTCATCAGAAGATAATTCACTAGCGGCAAAAAAATTGATAAATTTTTGTAGCAAAAATGGTTGGGTAAAACCAAATATCATTTCTAAAAAGTCAAATGAGACACCTTTTAGTATATTACCTAATTGAAACTTTAAAATAATATAAACAAATGAAAAATTCAATTCCTTTTTTTCATCCTTGGTGAATTTATTATGCTTTTTGGCGTATGTAACAGAACTATCCCATAATCTTTTAAAAGTAAAATAAGTAGTTTCATATTGTAAGTCAATAGGTGCAGGTGGAACTTCTTGTATGTTAACTTCATTTGATCTGTAAATTTTCTTAATCAATGGTTCCAACCAAGTAAATGTTAAATCAGAAAAGAAATGATGAATAGACTCTATATTCCATTCATTTAAAGCGTAGTAATCACTCAATTCAACTGTTGGTCTATATAAAATAGCTTGAAATAAAAATATTGACAAAGCATTCACAGTAATAGACAACTCTAAAATGAATGAAATAACTGCTACTTCTTTTGAGGCAGGAATATATGTCTTATATGGAGATATGAGGTCCAGCAAAACTAGCACAAGGTTTTCCACAAAGTTGATCAACCAAAAAATCAATAAACAAGCAGTTGGAGCTACTACTCTAGTAGGCTCGATTATATGAAGTGGTAAAACTAAAAAGACGGTAACTAATAAACCGCTAACGAGATTAGTAGTTTTAATGTCACTAAGGGATTCATAATTTAAACTGGTTAAAATAAGTTGCAATATCACATGTAGAAAAACTGAGTTAAGCTTTATTAAATGACAAATACCTGCACTTTTGAGCTTAAATGATGACCCAAAACTATATTTTATCTTATAGGGCCCATAATTGTTTCTGAATATTAAGTTTAATGTTTGATGTAAAATAAAAGCACCTAGAATTAAATTTGATGCGTTGAAAACATATGATAAAAAGCACGGATTGAGGTAATTGGCAGTGGGGTCATACAATGGCAGTGGAATTTTACTACCAAATGGACAAGATCCACTTATATATAGCTGATCACTTGAATTCGCTAAGTTTTCAAGTAGTTCAAAAAATTTCAGCAGCATCTTAGTTTATGGTTATAAATATTTTTTTAATGAGGCCAATATGCCTGTCTATTTATATAAAAATATTCCTATTTGAAAGTACCGAATTAAATTTGGAATAATTCCACTTTATTTGGCACAAATTACGCTTTCAGGAACATTTTAGTAAGTATTAATGCGCAAGAGCTTATCTCTGCCTTTTGATTGTGTGGACAAAATCGTAGGTGACTAAATCACTTTGATTTCGACCGAAGAATTCATAATTAATAGTGATAGTCCTGCAAATAAACCATAAACCCGAACAGTTATGTCCGAATCGATACTTAATGTGTCATTATTATGTGTCATAGGTAGGCTATTTTATGCGCACGATACTCGTGCTTTCGTTAAGCTTAGCATACTGTGGCGGGTGCAACTTTAAAATTATATGGTGTTGAAAATTAATAATAGAAATTTTGAATACTTAAGTAAATTTATAGCATAACTTCGCAATATATATTAAAAGGATATTAACTAAACTAGAATAAGAATATTATAGCTTATAATTAGAGGAGCTAGAACTATTGGGTAATTGTAATGTTGTTATTGAACCAAACTTGATCTCCCCGCTAAACATATCACATTTTGTACCATTTGCCCTGTTTTCCATATGCACTGTCAGTTACACAATTACACCTTTAAGCAAGCTTATCGCATCTTCATGAAATCAAATAGATTATATACAGTCTGTTATAGCCGTCGCTAAATTATCCTGTGGATAGATATAAAAGGATTAGCTAACTGGTGGTAAATGAAGAATAAACCAAACAACTATGATACAGGATTTCTAGAAACTATAAGTATTCGTAATGATTTGAATAATTTGATACCAGTGGGTACATTAAATTTTTATGGACTTCCTAATGATATATCTCCCTTAACATGCATGGTACTGGGAAACGGATGCAATAGTGAATGGAGGTGGTTAGAAATAGAGCAACTTACTCATATTTGTAATGAAAATGTTAGTGAAATAGTGATGTATCTAAATTTTCTTATCCTGAATATTTATGTCATAGCCACTTACAAAAATATCCAAGTAAATTTCCCAAATCAAAAGATATTCAATTTCTTCAAAGTTCGTATATATTCAATCGCTTCAGATATAGAAGGTGCTAGGTTTATAAATGAATTAAGAAAAAATAAACCTGGGTATAATAACATCCAGAAAATCTATACTAAGATATGGCCAATATTCATTAATATGTTAGACTACTCTAAAGTTTCCTGGTCACAAAGATCCAATTGTACTCTTTCTGAATTCTTGAATAATAGTATCTTGTTGAATCCATGTCAAGATTATAGTATCCCTGAAATATTTTTAACATTTTCTAATCATCACATCAAGAGGTGGTTAAATAATGAGCAATATAAACCAATGTTACTGAATGCTCAACAAGAATCACTATTTTCAAGGGTTCAAAAGATTTACGATAAGATAAATTCACCTTCTTTCAATGATACTAATAAATTATCTGAAGAATTACCAATACATAATATTCCTGGATCATTAGAGAAGATATATGGTCTTCTATACTCCGATAATAATATTGATGGGATTAAAACTTCATTGTATCCTTTCCAAAGAAAATCAGTAGCTAAAATGCTAGAAAAGGAATCTTATAGAATGAAAGCTATGCTTCCTAATTATATTAAATTAAAATCTGCTATATCTCAAACTGTATTTTATTTTGATTTTCAAAGTTGCAAAATTATACTAAGTCCTGAAATCTATAGGCTCCCAAGAGGTGGAATTTTAGCGGAGAATATGGGATTAGGGAAGACATTAATATGTTTATCTTTAGTTTGTATTACTAAATGTGATTTTTCAAAAGTTCCAGATGATATAATGCTTTATGAAGAAGAAGAATCTGGTATTGAAGAGATAAATCCTGCCATAAATAATATCACTAAAAGTAAAAAACTAAAAATTTTAAAATTAGTCGATTTATGTGTAAAGAAGATTAATAGTGACCTGTTACCCTGGAAATATTTCATTAATTACTTGCCAGAGACACTATTATATAGGCTCAAGCATTCACCGGGTATGTTTAAAATTCCAATAGAATTCAATGGAGAGTTAAGAAAGCAAAAATCGAAAACTTCGAGAACTAACAATTTTGTTACTGATAAATATAAAAAGTTGTATCTATGTACAACTACATTGATTGTCGTACCTGAAAACTTATTTCATCAGTGGCAGAATGAAATTAACAAACATGTAAAAATAGGTTTTCTCAATTCCTTATTTATTTCTAAACAGTTCAAGAAAACCGTGAATACTGAATATGGCATTTGTACTAGCGTATTAGGTGATACAAATTATCTACTTGAATTTGATATTATTTTGATTAGTTCTTCGATTTTTGCCAAGTGTTTCAGCATAGCAACAAAAAAAAACACGTTAACTGAAATTTATTGGAAAAGGTTGATAATAGATGAAGGGCATAGTGTAAGCTCAAAATCAACAAGAGTTAGTTTACTTTGTAAATCACTCTATGCTGAGAGGATATGGGCAGTAACGGGGACTCCAACTTCAGGGATGACAAAATTATATATGGATGAAGATGGGTCATCCCAGTTGGCTGAAAATACTGATAGTTTTAACAAAAAACAATATTCAATCACAAATAAATATAATCCTAAGGATGATTTAAATAAGCTTGGTCTGATTTTTTCAAATTTTCTTAAAATTGAACCATATTATTCACAGCCTAAGATATGGAATAATCATTATATTAAACCTCTTCTTTCAGATACTTATGGTTATGAATTCAGTTTATTGAGTTTGCTTAATAATACTGTAATAAGACACAATTTAAAAGATGTTAAATGTGATTTACAGCTTCCTCAGTTACATCATAAGCCAGTTTTTTTAAGGCCATCATATCATAATAAACTTTCAATCAATTTATTTACAGCTGTTTTAGCAGTGAATGCAATATCTTCTGAAAGAGAAGATATTGACTATATGTTTCATCCTTCAAATAGACAGCGATTGAGAAAACTAATTACAAATCTACAGAGAGCAACATTTCACTGGACAGGATTTAAACAAAAGGATATAGAGTCGTTAATTCATATTAGTAAGCTATGTTTGGAAAAAAAGGATAGTAATGGAGATGAATATTATAATCCTCATGATTGTGAATTGTTAAGAAAGGCTTTAAAAGTTTCCCAAATTGCATTAAGTAATGCTAGATGGAGAACAATGTCATTGCTACATGAAATGAGTTATTATGTTAATGACCTTCCAAAAGTATTTACCAAATATTTTGGTATAGGAATGGTCGAACAAGAAAGTGAAAGAAGTAACCATTTGTATATTAGTGTATTTGGAGCACCTCATCTTCATAAAGTTCAAGAATTTTTCTATAAAAATAGATTTATGAATACAGAAAATGATGAAGTAATAAGAGCTAAAATAGAGTCATATGCGAAGCCATTTTGGAATACCTATTGGAAAGATACTTTGAAACGAAATATTGAAAAGTTTAATAAACAAGATACAGATCAAGAATTTCAAACTAAACATTTGAGAAATGATATTATGGATCTGATGGATGATCCTAAAATATTAAATAATATCAACCTCAATAATAGTATTCCAAAAAATATAACATTATCACCTGTTAATAAGAATATTAAAGTAAATAATGATAACCACAATACTAATGAAGAATTGAATAATATTGGGATTAATAATAACTCTTTTAAGGAAGATACAAGATTCTCTTTTGATAGTATGAAAAATTCAAAAATACTAGGTACTGCTTCATCAAAATTATCGTATTTAGGAAGTCGCTTACTCGATCATAAATACCAGAATATCAAATCTATAGTATTTTTTGAATTTGAAGATAGTGCTTATTATTTAGCTGAATTATTGGATATTCTAGGGTTGAAATATATTTTGTATGCAACGTTTATATCACCTATAGAACGGGCTAAGAATCTAGCAGAATTTACTGATTATGATAGTAAAGATAAAGGTGGAATTTGTTTAATAATGGATTTAAGATTATCTGCTCATGGTTTAACAATTATTGCTGCAACAAGGGTATATTTCTTAAACCCAGTATGGAAAAAATCTATAGAAGCCCAGGCAATTAAAAGAGCTCATAGGATTGGTCAACAAAATGAAGTATATGTTGAAACATTGATCTTAGAGGGAACTTTAGAGGAAGAAATTTACAGGAAAAGAATATCAGATAAATCTTTGAAATCAGGACTATTTGAAGCATCTGATAATAAATTTGTAATTGATGATACTGGAATGCAAGAGTTTGTTCTTAAGCATGAGTTTTTAGATTTTGATGAGAATGAAAATGAATTTTCCTCCTTCATATCCCCGGCACTTTCAACAGACTGTCTTGTGAAAAGTTCAAATTCTGATTACTCATTACTCAATCATGTTGATAGTATTTATTCAACAAATCAAAACCTATATAAAAAGTGGACATCATATGTATTTAGTAATGGAAATATTTCCAGGTTTAATGAACTTAATTTGAAAAAAAATCCTGAACATTTGGATGATTATTTAGGACATGAATCCAAAAAGAGAGTAGCCACAAACATTTCTCTTTCAACTTCCTCAAATAGTATAGGTCCTAGAAAAAAGGTTCACTTTTAAATAATATATTAATGTATTTATTATTATTTATTAATTTATTTCCCTAACAATTAAGTTCCCATCAGTAGATGAAGAAAGAATAATCTCTTCGTGCGGATGATAATCTACATCCAATACAGTTCCATTATGTCCCTCCAATTTTAAGCATGATCCTGAATTATAATTCCATATTGTGAGGGTTTTATCCTCGGAGCCTGAAGCAATAGAAATACTTTTTGCATTGAAACAAACTCTAATTAGTTGATATTCCGAACCAGATACGGCGCCTTCATATAAAATTGGATTAATACGTGAATTACCTTTAGCAATATAATCATTTGCATTCAATGACATAACTAATCCATCAAAAGATCTTGCGATCAATGCAGAATCATCACTGTTAATAGCTAAAGATGTTATTGAGCTCTTTTGTTCGTGACATTCCCACAATGGGTTTTCATTACATCTGATATCAAACGCTTTGATAGTAGGTTCAATTCCTGATATGTAGAACGAATTTCCATTATTACTTATAACACCTGTCAACATAGGGTAATCTGATTTTATCTTAATCACTGGGTCTTTTTCCCTTTGGTCCCAAATTAAGGCATAACCGTCATCACTAACACTCAATGCTAAGGAGTCTTTTGAAAAATCAACTTCATTAACCGCTAGTTCGTGGAATTTATTATTACGTATCCGTTTTCCCGTCTCTACATCCCATATTCCCACAGTTTTATCTGCACTTGATGAATATATCATTGTATCATCAAGCAGCCAGCGAATAGATGTTACAGCTGACTTGTGGCCATTTATCACACCATAATCTGGCATTTTATCCTCTCCATTGGTTGGTAAATCCCAAATTTTTATGGTTTTATCTATTCCAGCTGAAGCTATTTTCGATCCATTATGGTTAAATTTTGTTCCTAAAACTGGCCCATTATGACCCTCTAAAACAACAGCATTACTATACAATGTAGAATCTTGGTAATTCCCGGACTTTTGATGTATTAATGATTTGCTATGCTTGTTTAAAGGATCATTTTTAATTAAAGACATAATACACCCTACTACTTAAAAAATACTATTGAAATTTAATGCTCATTAAAATTAGTTTTTAGAATAATCAGATACACAAAATTTATTTTCTTACCATTATACTCTGGACTCATATAGAAAGTTCAGTTTTATTGTAATTATGTGTTAAAAAAAGTATTATAGATTTAAAATTGTACATTCTTTCAATGTGTTTAATATGAATTCTGAAATCTGCTTTCTTCATTTAATCTATACCATCGCTAATAATGACACCTAGAAAAATATTTCCATCAAATGTTCTACCAATTTCTTTTAAGGTTTACCCATTCGTTTCTAGATGAAATAAACACGTATTTAAGAAAATGGATTCTCAACTATATATAAAATGATATGATATTTTTATCCTATATTATCCAATCCAATTGCATTATAAAAAGGTGTAATTGCTAGCTACCCATAAATATTTGGTAATTCAACTAAAACTCCCTTTAATCGCAAAAATATTTTGTTTTTCATCTCATAAATAGTAGAATATATGCTATATATTATAATGGAAATAAGACATAAATTTAAAATCAACAACTTCTTCCAGAAAATTTTGAACTTGTCTGCAAAAAATACCAAAGCAAGCTGACCATAAAGTGTAAGATATCAGCATGTTTATTATATATCTTGGTAATAATGCTCTTTTGCCAATTAAACCTATCAATGGAGTAGTTGATACTGCTGTTATTAGAATAAGAGTCTGTAAAAGTCTGTTAATTAAAGTTTGCAGCATAATTATGTGATCCTGATTATATTTAAAACCAAAAAAAGATGATATGAAATCACTATAACTCCATTTAGTTTAGTTGCAGCATATTATATACCTGTAAGAATAATATTTTTCCTTCATGTAAAACATTTCAAAAACGGTACTAAATGATTATTAGTGTTTCTACTTTGTATGTAACTCATTTTGTTCATGATTTTAGGATATTCGTTCTTAGTTACCTATTTTTATTTTTTTTTTCAATATTTATTAGTTTTTTTAAATACCGTGTATAGTATAAGTGTTTTGTATTTTAAGTGTTTTTTCATAAAGAAATTTGTGTATATGTGTAGATTTTTCGGAAGTTTTTGCAGTTTTTAAAGGACCACTTTCTAATAGAGGGAAAATTGCAAAAATATATCAACGTATGGTAAAAGCAATTTAAACAAAATTTATTATGTGTTTTAAACCTTAAGGTATATGTTCTTATATTTAAAACATTATAATAAATTTTGTTTCAAATAGTTAATTTTTAACCCTTTGGATACTTTTTTTTGGTAATATCTGTATAAAGTTTTTTCATAAGGTATAAAACTTTTTTACATGCAAGACATTGAAATAGCTTAGTATTATAGATTTATCTATCCTCATTTAAAAACACCAATATATTTGATAGATTTAAATTATGATCTTTCATATATTTTTACTATAATACTAAGATACTTTATCATATTTATTTGAAAGCAATTTTTATAAACTTAATCAAATATAGCTTTATAATATTTTGATAAAATACAATTATATATGATAGTAAATATAAATAAAATCCATTTACTGTAATTATATTTAGCTTTCCTACAAAAATTATAGTATCTACTATAGTGGGGTCAATAGTAGCTCTGTCCTCGAATTGTAAATCTATAACTTTATCACTCATTATTACAATAGTGCCAGTATATTTTTATCTCACTACGATATAATAACTTTCTTTAAGAATAATTTTTCTCTTTCTGTTTTTCTGTTTTTTTTTGCCAATAGCTTACTTATGTTTATTTGATCCTCAAATTTTAGTTTTCTTGATGTGGGCTGACATCTTTTTAATCCAATTTTCTGATTAGTATATACTCAATCTTAATGTCCTTTACTTATTTTCTAAAAGATTCCAAATTTTTATCAATCATATTTTATTTACGATTCTATTTATAAATCCTTGAGAAATAAAGGTTCTAAATGAGTTTATGTATGAAATACATTATTATGGAGCACAGTATACCTAATTTTGAAACACACTGACTTGATAGAAATAAATATAAATAAATATAAATGGGATATAATCAATTCTTACACATAGTCATAGATTCATATTAATATCTAGGATGTTATTTCGTAAGTTTCGTAGTCATAAATATCCAAAATATTGATATAATACAGGTTTAAATTACTGCGAAAAATATTTATGCAACATCCCCACTACTCTAAGAATAGACAAAATAAATTATGGACATTGTATAGTGTTTTATTTAGGTTTCATTAGATCTAAATACAAAGCTTTTATGATTACCCATATTGTTTGGTTTAAAATGTTTAGCAATTTTTGCTTTATCGTTTTTATATTCTTATGGATAGACAAAATTACCCCGTATAACATCCCGAAAAATAAATAGAAGAGAGCGGAGAATAATACACGATACACTACTATAATGGTTTTTCTGGAGTCTAATATAAAAAGCGGACTATTCCAGCTAATAATAAAAAAATAGTAAATTCAATTTTAAGATGCTTTACCAAAATAAAGATGCTCCTGTTCTCCAATTATTCTCACTAAAAGGAAGTGTTTCGTTTGTTACTGGTGGATCTAGAGGAATTGGGTTGGCAGCTGCAATTGGATTAGCAGAAGCTGGATCTGATATTGCAATTACATATAATTCATCTAGTATTGAATATATGACTTCTATTAAGAGGCATTTCACCAATTTAGGTGTTAGATTTAAAGCTTATAAGCTCAATGTTTCAGTTAAAGAAGACATCATCCACTGTTTAGATAATGTTCTCTCAGATTTTGGAAGAATCGATATTGTCGTTCCAAATGCTGGCATTGCAATTCATGAAGCTGCAGAAGATTTAACAGAAGAGAATTATAGAAAGACAATGGGCGTAAATTTGGATGGGGCATTTTATACTGCCCAAGCTGCTGCAAATATTTTTAAAAAAGAAAAGGAAGAGGGAATAATTGAACAAGGAAGAATAATCTTCACTACATCAGTTTCCTCTTTGATTGTCAATGTACCCCAAAAGCAAGCTGCATATAATGCTTCTAAGGCTGGCTTGGTTAGACTAGCTAAATGTCTTTCAGTAGAATGGGTTAACTTTGCTAGAGTTAATTGTGTGTCCCCAGGTTTTATTGATACTGATATGTTAGATATTCACCCTAAAGAATGGAGAAATACTTGGCTTTCTATGGTTCCTGGTGAAAGATTATGTTCAACTTATGAGTTAAAAGGAATCTATGTTTTTCTTGCAAGTAACGCTTCATCATATATCACGGGCGAAGAAATCGTTGTAGCAGGAGGATATACTTTGACATAGTTAATAATAGTTTATAGATTTGTTTATAGTATAAGTCATATATAAGATTTATTAAAAAATCATTACTTTATATCAAATAATATTTGCCAAAGCAATGTAATTGCATCAACTATGAGATAGACCTCTCGCCATTGATAAAGATAGCAATTTTTATTTCTGTATTATTACTTCGCTTACTTTTTAAGGTAGCTACACCCCAGTGAATCAATAAGATCTAGAGTCTTATCTTCAGTTGAGCATATATCTATTATATTTATGATTATATTTTGGACATAAGTTATATTCAAAGTCAGAATTGCCACGTTTTGAGGCACTAGATTATATCTTAAACATACTAATGGCATTAATTCAACTAGTACTATATTTGAAGCTACCTTTACGTATTTATACTCATATTATTTTTGCCATATCATTAATAGTTGATGTTTGCAAACTATATCAGGCTTTTTATTTAATTTATTCTTACATATTATTTGAATTTGTGAGTATAAGTTTGTCTTCGAAATATTATTAAAATTCACATTTGATGTAAGAAGCTGAGAAATTTGAAATTTTATTACTAATTTCTCTTTAGTTCTGGTCATATCCGTTATAGTTAAGCTTTTTGCATTTTCAGTCAGTTACAGTAATGACAATATACTCATTCTGTTGAAAGTCTATATCTTATCACTGTAATTTCTGCCGTCGTAATCATGTCGATTTTCTTTCAATAATTGGATTTGGATTCCCTTGTTATCATTGGTCCTTTCCATAGTAATTTAATTTTCATTTCTTCTTCTTCATTTATTAGATATCGAAATCGTTGATGAGTGAAGATTTGGCATATATCATAACTTTCATTAGTTTTTTTATTTATTTCATAATATCCTTAGGTTCAACATCCCGAAAGCAATAAATCCATATATGCTTGAATAATTCCTAATCTTCTTCGATTCTCAATTAGATGTTTTATTGTTAGCAATATTTTTCTATGTTTTTTCATATGTACAATATCTCTTATATTTATAGTACAATCCACATAGGGGTAATTTTGGCTGTCTAGAATATTTTTTTTTTATTTGTATTTATTGTAACAAAGCTTCCTTGTATCAGCAATGTGTATTACTTTGATGAATCAAAGTATCATAATAGGATTGTACCCGCTTGTAAATCCATTATTTGAAAATTAATATATGATAATAAGTACCAGTAGAAAAAATATTTTGATATTAAAGATTGCAAATATGATTAGATAAATCAGTATTATCTGAATACTTATATATTGAGAGAAAGAGTGATTTACTCCACATTTTAGATTCAAGTTTACTGATTCCTTTATAAAATTAGCTAGATAAATTAAAGTACATAATATACTCTAATAAATATTTATAAATAGCATGTAATGAGTTATCATGCCAAGTATTCGTAAGTATCATTATTCAAACGACGGATGTATTCTTTCTCTATTAAGTATTCAATAACTTTTTTAATGTCAATTATCTTAGCACTAAATCTAGATAATGATTGAGTCAAAACCTCATTTAATAATTCATTGTGTTTCATTTCCTTTCTAGCTTTCATAATTCTAACAATACATGCAGAAAGATAATTCTTACGAGATTCGTCGATTTCTTTATTGGCATCTTCCTCTTCTTGTTTCTGTTCTGTTTTAATTGAACTAACAAAATTAACTCTCAACTTCTTTGATTTATATTCATCTACTATAGTGAAAACTGTATCTGGTTTGTTGAAATTTTCAGGACCAGGTGGATTTTGGTCAAGTAATTTGTATTTGTGAAATGGAAACAAATGAGCCTCAAAGACATTTTGGGATGTACCAATTATATCTATTAAATCTGCAAAAGTATAGGAGCTTTGCTTATTAAATGCTAATAAAATCATTAATTGTGTGTTAGTAACTGTAAAAAGAAATGGTGGTTTGCCCTTCTTGGATAAATTAGCCTTAACTTCAGCTCTTCCGTGGTTCCATAACCACAGTAATTCTCTTCCACTATGTTTTCTACTATAAATCTCCTTCACTTTTTCGAAAGATGGATGTAATTCTGGTGCAATTTTTAAACTATAATCGTCCAGATGTTTAAATGGCCACATACTCTGAGCTAAAACTAAAGGTTTAAAATCTTTAACAACACTTGACCCTAACTCTTCTTTAACAAAATTCTTTAGGTCCTCTGATGCTTTCATATCAGAGAACATCTTAGTCATCTTAGAAGTGTATTCAAGTGAATTCTCTTCTTGAAGCATTTGAATAATACTTTCTTCCATTTCTTCTGATCTACTATTACCATTTATTAATCTTTTAGCCAATAAACGACGGTAGTGTTCTTCAAATGCATCTTTATCCTCTACAAATTTGAATACTATCATCAAATTTTTAGGATTCATTGTTGAAATTTCAGAGTCTTTAGATGTACTTTTCAAGAAACTATCAGCATAACGTGCTAAATAATCAGGAGTTTTACAACTTGCTTTTGGGTTAACATTTGCTATTGGATTTTTGTTGACAAAATAACGACATGCGTTATCCAAAGACTTTATAAAAATTGGATCCTTGTTAAATGCATGTAAAACAATTTGATTAAATTGAACATAAATAGATATCAATGTGTCAATATAACTTTTTGGGCTAACTAAGCCGATTAATCTTTTTTGTGGTTTACCGTCAGTAGCTTTGGTAGCTTCTTCTTGGTTTTCAAACAATTTCTTCACTTCTTCCAATGCTTTAGATGCTTGATTTTTAATATAAACTTCTAAAGTATCCGCCAATGGTTGTAATGTAGACGGAACTCTTGATAATAAATTGTACATTCTTCTGATATGCTCGATTTCATTTTGTTCCAAAAGTGTCAAAAATTGGCTATACATTTCTTGTGCATGATCTTCAATTAATACTTTATTTAAAACTTCTAACAAAAATCTTTTTGTATGCTCTTCCAAATAATTATTAGACCTGGAAACTTCTTCCGCGAGTCTTGTATCACATTTTTTCATATAATCGACAACATTGTACTCAGAAAGAAAATTTTGGCTTTCCCTACTGTAATAATCGCTAGTCTTTTCTAAAAACTTGTGTTCAAAATGATTAATATACACCACTAAATTAGGTTTCTTTGGGTCTTGGACATCAATACCTAAAAATACCAATGATTTGATTGCTGATGATATAAGAGATGTATCAACAATCTCACCATCTCTTTGCTTTTCTATCTGATCTAAAATTTGATCAATTAAAGTTCCCGCATTATCATTAAACATTTCAGTTTTCCATTTTAATAATGATAAAGTGTTAACATCAAACACATCTCTTCTACCATCTGATCTTTCCTTCTGAACCCAATAACGATTCATATAATCGAAAACATTATTCAAGTATCCAGCACCAACTGTAAATCTTCTCCACTTTCTTACATAAAATTCTAAAAATGATTCGTTTCCATCTTGTTTTAAACCTTTGATGAACTGAGCTAGATACGAATCTAACTTTGCATAAATTTCTGCCCCCGCTAAAGAATATGAGCTATTACCAGAAGCTGTTACATTTGGCGTACTTGAAGTTCCATGACGAGACTTGTTAACACAATAATTGTAAACGGCCGTGTAGCAATTCATATACATTTTTGAAGTTACTCCTTGGTCACCTTGGGAACCTAAGATAAATTCCAATCCCGGCTGGATAAAACACCAAGTAGCATTTAAATCACTAGCAACTGGTAAAGACATCTCTAAGAATATTTATATTAATGATATCTTAAAAAATAAATCAAGGTAGCCACACTAATAAAAGTCAAGAAGAAATAAAATTCACTCAAATATAAAGACAATTAAAAATTTAATAATAGTTCTAAATAATATTGAGATCCTAAACCAAAACCAACAGGATCAAATAAGATTTTATTGGTTCTGTCGAAACAATTAATACTAATAGCTGTATTTGTTATGTGTTTTACACTGTAGAGAAATATGATCAATTGTGAAGGGACCGATTCATGCACTACTCGCAAATTACAAGTGAAAAGTCATTACAGATGCTAATTTCATATTTACTAAATATCTAATCATTTCTAGGGGTAACTACTCTCACTCTATCTATCACTCTTATTATGCTGATTGTAAATGTGACAACCCATAGGCATAAACTCAAGAATAGGAATGCTGCTAGAGCCCTTTGTCGTCTACAAATAGAACCTACTGAAGGATATAGCATATTTAAACCCTTTACTATGTCATCTCTGCACACCCATTCATCATCATATAATGTGTTGAAGGTTAAGGATAAATTTGCAGAAGAAAAAATAATAAATAACAAATCCAACATAATTAATTTCATTTTTCCTAGAGGATCTCTTAATCCTAATGGCTTTCCGCTATATTCATCGTATGCAATATATATCACATACACTAATGCAAAGCATTGAACCACTATAGCCATTATGGTACTAGGCTGTTGTTGTATGTAAACATTATCGTATTCTCGTCTCGAATAAACAAATATTATAGAGGCTAAGCCCAATGCACAAGCAGAAAATATAATGATTAGTATTCTTAAGAATAAAGGTACTAATGGATTTTGAACGAATATTCTTTTAAGTGTGGGGAATAAATCTGCACGTTTTTCATCAGACATCCAGTATCCTGCTTTTGACCTGACTCTTGGGGTATCAGGGTTATATTTCTTCCTGGAAAAAACAGAAAATGCTCTATGAAAAAATCCTTTCCTTTCATCCCCTGTGTATGTAACTTCATCGCTTGAATGTGTACCTAATAATGCTATTCTTAATCTTTCTTCACCACCCCATGCTCCACTTAAATCCCAATCTTTGCTCACTTGTTTGTCAATTTTTAATTTATCTTCAGGGTATATAATAGGTTGCTTTACTGAGTTCAAAAAAGTATTCCAATTATTATTCATTGAGTTCACATAAATATCATTGGCAAAGCTGAGGAATTGATCATCACCGTTTGGTTTTGTAGAGTTTGATTTTGAATTTGAAGTTTCGTCTATTTTATTTACATTAGAGTTATTTAGTTGATCTTTGTAATGTGCCGGTGATAATGTATCTAGTACATATGGTGGAACTATAGTGGGTCTAAAGCTATACGAATTCACTCTCGTTTTCTCAAAGGGATTTGTGGTACATTTGGTATCCATAGATAACTTCCCCGAGTTAGGCACTATTGGTGTATCAGAGTATGGTATATCAGCCATCAACCTGTGTAAATAAATTCAATATATTTGTTTTTATCTATAGCAATTAGTTAAGTTCCTATTAGTACACAATAATTTCAAGCTACACAAACATTTGCAGTCCTGCATAATGTGATAAGAATGTGATGAATATTAAGCAAAGCCTAACAAATAGTAACTGGATGGGCTATAATCTATATGTATTCGAATTTTAATAAGTTATAATAGCAAAACTGTTATAAAATCAAGCATATTATTTTTATAACCCTCTTAATAATGATTTAACTTTATTGCTAATAATTAATTTTTGATATATTTACTCTTTATGTAGCTTAATATAGTAATGGAGTTTCATTGTCGTGTGAACATTAGCATCTATTGTTACTGTAGCATGTATGTTATGTAGGTCATCCAAATTGGTGCAAAAATGGTATTATTGCACTATGGTTTTTTTTTCAGATTTCCATATCTCAAATTTTGATACTACTTAAATTAATCGAAATTTTTATCATAAGACCACGGATAAGTTAAATAATCGATTTATCAAAAGCAAAAAGAAACAAGGATTTATAGAAAATAGACATGATACAACCCAGTAGTAGGAGAAATATTATGGTAAATTTTAGAAGTATTACTCCATTAGTGAACTATCCAAGGAATTATGCAAATATATCTCCTATTCATTGCCTCCATAAATATAAAGCTTATAGTACTAGTAATGGCAACAATGTGAATCAACAAGAGGAAAAGAATACCAATGAAAAAAAAGAAGAATTTGTGAAAATTTCAAATTATGTCAAGAATGATTCAATATATGTAATATCCATCCCTATTACGACGGCAAAATCATATATCTATTGTAACCATAAACCAAGCTTATTACATAAATCACAACAAAAGACTATTCCATGGATCAATAAGGTTGAAAATAAATTTACCTCTGCAGCATTAAAAGGGTGGCAAAAAATGAATAATTCTAAACTAAAGGTTAATATAAAAATAACAGAATGGGTTAAACTGTTGCTCAATACTATACCTTATGAAGAGAATTGCTTGAAATCATTTCCTTCGATTAACTCAATGATACGAGAAGTTAATGAAGAAGCTTTAAAAAATAAGGATATCTCTGGTTCGAAGATGATCCAATCAGAAATTACTAATTTAAAGATATCAAAGGATCAATTGAACCCTATACCATTATTTCATCCTTCATTTTTCAAGCCAGAAACTATATTGGATCAATTATATGCATTTACAGATCGTTCACATGCCCACCACGTCAAATATGCCGTTATTTGCGCTGCGCTTATTCCTATTTCGTTGCCATTTGCCCTTATTCCAGTTATTCCGAATGTTCCTGGATTATATTTGACTTATAGGTTGTATTGCCATGTTAAAGCATTATTGGGTTTAAAGCATTTAAACTATTTACTTGAAGATCAAACCAATCATAGAAGCAAAACCTATAAAAAAGACACATTAGTAGATAAACAGTCAGTTGAAGAATCGAAACATATTTCATTTAAAGCTGTTCCAATTTTAGAGGAATATTACAAAACAGACAACAAACTTAATGATTTGTTATATTCTAAACAAGAAGATGAAAGGATATTGATTACACCAGCTATAATAGAAAACATTTGTAAAGGTTTGGATTTACCACATCTTAAAGATGATTTAATTAAGGCATTTAAACAAGAATCACATAGATTATCAAAATCAATCAAAATAAATGACCCTGTTCAATAAATATATATGTATATATATTGATATATCGATATAACCAATAAATCATCCTAGATATTATCTTTAAATCTATTACGAAAGCCCTCAAAAAACATAATTTTGTTTATCTCAATGCCCCATAATAATTCACGTGTATATCACGTTTTACAGTCACAAGACTTTCTAGTTATGTTAAAGTCGTGTCAAAAGGTATAATTGCTCAGTCATTCGCAAGCCGTTAGGTTGTCCGACCAGAGGTCAGTTACTATTATAAATTAATCTTAAGTCTTATACTTTTTGTTAGATTTTTCTTTCGCTACATACACTAATTATCATTAAATATGAGAGATAAGTGGAGAAAGAAGAGAGTTAGAAGACTTAAAAGAAAGAGACGGAAGGTTAGAGCTAGATCCAAGTAAACGGACAATGAAAAATTAGTTGAGACAACTTTGGTTTAAGAGAAGTGATGGTATTGTGTTTATTGAATCAATTAATAACTTGATTGATATCATTAACATCTGTTGGATTGATGCTTGTTTTATTTTAGTTTTATAATCTAGACTCTATTCCGTTTTTTTGGTGCTTACTTAAACGCTGAATTAATGTTACGTCCGTATATAATCAAATATATGCCATTGGTATATTTTAATACTTTACTTGTAGTTCCTTTTCATTGTAATTGTATCCTTTTATTGGCACCTATGAAGTATTTTTATACTTATCTTTTAAGTGGTTATTACTTGAAGAAATTTTTTTATTGAGCAAAATTCTCGATCGAATTTTGTGTATGTTGGCTGCAACACAGATCCAATTGTTCCAAAATAAAGCCAATTAATATGGATATGAATAACTATTTAAGTGAATAGTTTAATAGCATCCATGGAACATTACTCCAAATCAGCACCATTAACTAAAAATAATGGCGATAATTCTTTGTCAGATAGAGTATTTCAGAATGATGTTAAATATATTTCACATTTAAAAGTACACACTAATGATCATTCAATTAGAAATTTTGTTCTTTCTAAACAAACTGAGGCAATGAATAATAATATTGATTATGATTTAGAGGAGATTGATTTAGGTTATATTGAGCCATGTAGTACATCTGCTGAAACTGATAATTCTAATTCATCGATCAACCAGCGAAATAAAACTCAAAAATGTTTTGAAGACTTAACATCTCCACATCAACCACCCTATGAATATAACTACATAAGTCCTATTAAAGGTAAGAAAACCTTAAGAGAAACAGTAATTGATCTGCGTAATAGAAGATTTTTACCTTCTGATAATTATTTTCATGACTATGTAGAAGATAGACTTGCATTTTGGCGTCCAAGTGATTCCCAATTTAATATTGATGATACAATTGCAGGATTACATCCATATCAACAAGAACTAAATTTGAATAAAGGAGCTTTAAAATTTTTAACATCATATTTCTATAATGACAACATTAAAAATAATGATTTAGAAAAACAAATTGGTAAACAAATTTTGTCAGACTCAAATAATTACAAAAATATAAAAAAAGATACTTTAAATCTTAAAAAAAATCAAAATCAAAATAACAAATATCCTATCACACCAGATATATTAAATTTATTAAATAATATAGAACTCAAACCAAATAGCTCAAAATCTATACTTTCAAAAAAATTAGTATTTAATAAGAACATTTTTAATAATGAACCATCTCCAACCAAGGATCCAATATACACTGCAACTGGGATTCCTCTTTGGGATTATGAAGTAAACTTCGAAACTCACTCACACTCTGATTTTAAACAATTCATATATGGTTACGATAGCTCAAATATTATGAATTCTATGGATCAAGAAGTTCTTGATCTAATTGATGGTGTTGATAATTTTATATTTGATTGTTTTGCGACTACATGGAAATATTGCAAATCTATTTTCCTGTATTGTCGAAACCTTTTCTAGTATATAATCAAACTAAATTATATCATGTCTTTAATCAAAAAGGTAAGTTATTTTATGGATCTAGCTAAAAACAAACATTGTAATATATGAAACAAATTAAAAGAAAGATAGGGTTGACTTGAACTAAAGACTCAAATTATATCGTTAAAAAAATGAAATGGATTATAGAACTAAAAGTTGGCTAAAATACTTCATTTATTCAGAAGCTTCAGCAAATCTTTCAGAAATCTTAGTCAAAAGTTCACTAAATTCCTTTTTTCCTTCAGTTTCACCTCTAGATGGTTCGAAGAACTTAGAAGATGAAACTGCATGCTTAACATCACCTGTTTCTTCAGCAAGCTTGGACCATTGGGCACCATTTGCAACAGCCTTTTGAGCTTCATCGTGGTACAGGATAAATGCTCTCATCATATCAAAGGTCTTCCAGATTGGACAGAATGCATCATAGGAAGAGTAACCATTTTGTTGTAAGAAATCTTCTTTAATTAAAGATGCAACATCTAAAGTAATCTTATCAGAATCAGACAAGGCAGATTTACCAACTAATTGGACAACTTGTTCCAATTCTTCAGCATTAGATAAGATTTCCTTTATTTTATCTCTAAGATTAGGAAATTCTGGATAGTTAGAATCGTAATACTTATTCAAAACATTGGTATATTTAGAATATGAGACTGCAGTATTGATGGATGGGAAATGCTTTCTTTGGGCTAACTTTTTGTCTAAACCCCAGAATACTTGAGTAATACCTAAAGTAGAAGTAGTGACTGGGTCAGAAAAATCACCACCAGCAGGTGAGACAGCAGCAACAATAGAAACAGAACCTATTCTATCAGGAGAACCTAAAGCAACAGCCTTACCAGCACGCTCGTAAAAAGAAGCTAATTTAGCACCTAAGTAAGCTGGGAAACCTTGATCAGCAGGCATTTCACCTAATCTACCGGAGATTTCTCTCAATGCTTCAGCCCAACGAGAAGAAGAATCAGCAATCATTGAAACGTCCTTACCTTGATCTCTGAAATATTCAGCTAAAGTAATACCAGTATAAATAGATGCTTCTCTAGCAGCTACAGGCATATTTGAGGTATTTGCAACTAAAGTAGTACGTTTCATAATCGGTTCCTTTCTACCTGAAACTTCTGTAAATAATTCAGGGAATTCCATTAAGACTTCAGCCATTTCATTACCTCTTTCACCACTATAATAGTTAGTATAAATTTACTTCTCCTAAAAAATCCTTATTTTTTTTAAAAAAAAGAAAAAAACATACCATCCAACGTAGATAATAACATTAGAGTTAGAGAATTTAGATAAAGATTGAGAAATAACAGTCTTACCACAACCAAAAGCACCTGGAATACAAGTAGTACCACCTTGAACACATGGGAATAAAGAATCCAAGACCCTTTGACCAGTTAATAATGGATAATCAGCAGCAAGCTTTTCAGCAACTGGTCTTGGAACTCTGACAGGCCAAGTATGCATCATGGAATAAGAATGTTTCTTACCATCAAATTCAACTTCTAAAACTGTATCGTCAACATTATATGAACCAGATTCTGCAATAGAAGTAATTGTACCTCTTGCTCTTGGAGGTAATAAAATCTTATGATCGTCTAATAGAGAGTTTTCATAAATAGAACCAAAAATATCACCACCAGTAATATGATCACCAACCTTTAATTGACCTGGAGTAAAATCGTATTGGACAGTTCTAGATAATGCTGGAGCATCAATACCTCTTGGAATATAAATAGATTGTGATAAATCTTTAATTGTCTTAAGAGGTCTTTGAATACCATCGTAAATAGTCTCCATTAAACCTGGACCTAATTCAACAGAAAGTGGTTTACCTGTTCTTAAGACAGGGTCACCTACAGTAACACCAGCAGTTTCTTCATAAACTTGAATTGTAGTCTTATCACCATTAATACGAATGACTTCACCAACTAAGTTATCGTGACCAACCTTAACTAACTCGTACATAGCACATCCAATCATATTTTCAGCAACCACAACAGGACCAGATACAGAGAAAATTTGACCATATTGCGATTCATCAGAATCTAATGAAAGACGTTTGATTTCTTTACGAGCGTTTTCTAAAGCACCAGCCTAAAATACGTTAGTATTCTGATTTATAGTTAATATTGTTGCCATCAATCGGAGATTTTATTCTATCATACTCCTTATCCCCTTAAATTTAACACATCAATTGATATCTAATACTTCAATTTCTAGACAATTATTTGGTCTTACGATAATAACATACCATTTCAACTATATAATATCAATACTTTATAAGTAGTTGTGTTAACTAGTAAGTTGATATCTTTATCTTTATCAATAATAGATATAATTTCTAACTCTCTGGACGAATAATCCGGTCGTGTACATCTGGTGAAAAATGGAGTTACCCGCTTCCATGTAGTTAATATAAACGGTGGGATATTAAAATACGTTGATTAGTGAATTAGACTATATGGAAGTAAATCACCTTTCATATTATAATTGTATAGATATTATAGGTATTTATACATTGATATATGTAAATATTGCGCATCAAAATAATTATCTTGAATATCATATATTATTTATTTTTAAAAAAAAAAAACTAAAGTTTAGCACCTAATTTCTTAGCTCTATCTAACGCTATATCACACATAGCATTAAATGCCTCCTTTCTTTCTAATGAAATATCATTTCTAGAAATTCTTTGTTTTATATTTTCCATTATAACTTCTCGACTTCTTCCATTTACAAAAACTAAATAACGGAGACCAGGAAATGTGGTTTCATAAAGATCATTCAACGCTAAAAGATTGTCTTTTCCATCTTCAGATCCCAGCTGAAGGGATCTTTGTTCAGACTTAGAATGCTCAGATAATTTTTCTGCATTATTAGGTTTCGATGCTCCAAGTCTTGGATGTGCAGCAATGATCTTTGATACTCTTGAATCTACCCTTTTATTATTAAGTGACGCATCTAATTCAGCCTTTGATAAAAAGTCCAATAGAATTGTTCTAATCGTTTCAATAAATTGCTTATATGATATAAATTTAATATCTTGTGATAACAAAAAATCTAGAACAAGAGACAGTAATGTTTCACAAGGTTCAAACAAATGATTTAAGATTTCTATTTTATCAGGGTATGATATTTCGTAAAAGTTTTGTAAATCAGGAAGCTTATAAAGCATATTTGTGTTGTGAGTTTATAATACATTTGTTAATAAAATTAGATCGTTCTTTTAGATTCTTATCATTTACGTCGGAGCTCTCCGCGATTTATTCTAAGCTTACGAAATCTACAATTATAAAAGCACTTATCAAAATTCTTTCAATGTATTAAGAATAACATATGGAACAGAATATATGCAATAAATAAAATAACACAACATCTTTTACGAATACTACTGTGTTAATATAAAAATTTGGCTAACTTTATGCATTAGCTAGTAATGATACATATGATCGTTTTAAGTGAAGTGCTCAAGTTCACGTAATTTCTTTGCTTCCTTTCCTGAAGAAGAACCCTTTTGAGCAATCAATGGGTGTCTCCATTGTTTGACATATCTGAATATAACATTGGCTAATTGGTCTATATCGTTTATACCCAAGTCGCTAAAAGTCTTAGCATTTGGATCAATAGTTTGGTGGATCAAGTGTCTTTCAACTTGGTCTGGGTTAGTTAACTTCCAGTATGGAAGTTGTTTAGCTTCAGCAATTAACTTAGCAAGTTTTAATGGAATCTTGTAGTCACCAAAGTTATAAGAAAATGGACCAGCTTGGGCAAAGTCTTGGGTAATACCATGGATCATTTGTCTAATTTCTAAGAAGGACATTTTTTCAGGGCCGTATAATTCGAAAGTTTGACCGGCAGTAGAGTCATCGAATCCGATGTGTTCTAAACCTCTAGCAACATCTAGGACATGAACTGGGTAAATTTCCTTTGCATTCTTATTTGGTGTCCACATCTTTAATTTTGGACCTAAGTAATTTAATAAGTTATCTTCTCTACCATACATTGGTGCTGGTCTTACAATTGTACTTTCTGGTAAAATATCTCTAACAACATTTTCAGCAATACCCTTAGTCGCATAGAAAATAGAATTGGAAGATGGGTTTGCATTATAGGAAGATACATGTATGTATCTTGGAACACCAGCATCTTTGACGGCCTGTGTAATTCTTTCAGTGATACCAATATTAACATCTGCCATTGAAAAATTTTTGGTATTATAGTCAGCACCAATACAATTAAAGACAATATCAGAATGTGCAACTGAGTCTTCAATTGATTTAATGTTTCTTGGGTCGAATTCAACGAAATTTACAACTCCTAAATCACCAGTAACCTTTAAAAATCTCTTTTTCATATCATCTCTGAATGGAACAATGGTGGTAGAACCATGTCTGGCTAACTTAGAAGTCAAGTAACGACCTAAGAAACCAGCAGCACCGAAAACAGTGACTGTGTAACCAGTTCTGGAAGATCTACCTCCAGTACCAACAGCTACATTGACTTTACCGTTCTTGGTGATGTTAATGTCAGATTCTAAAACTGAAGTGTAGAGGGATCTTGATCCTAAACCTCTAGATAACGGTTTACTATAAGTTCTCAACATTTTAAATTTAAACTTCTGTATTAGAATATCAATAATCTGGATACTATACAAATATATTGATGATAATACAACTACGGATTAGCTACAATAGGTTTTGTGATTACTGTTTGGAAAGTTTCACCTCTGGTTGGCTAAAAAATTTAAATGGTATTTACACGACTTAGTGGTTGTATGCAAACAGGAACAAACTACCAGCTGGCTACTATATGAACGGCTAATGTAACAAATGTATTATTGGCAATATATATACTTGTAACTTGATAACAAAAAGACAAAAATCTTATTTAAAAAAAATCGTAATAAAACCGTCATAGAGAATAAAAAAATCAACTAACATGGTGCACTTTAATAGTATCATATAAGAAACTCGTAAATCTTATTACAAGAAGTAATCTGGTGTTTTTCTGGTGACTGTAGGTTCTCCTGGTCTAACAGATGGATCATATTGTAAGAATTGGCGGTTATGTTGTTCATCAACTTCCATAATAGCTGCTTGATTACCACATCTATAACAATAGTTTGGAGCCGAGAATATAGTGACCACAGATTCTTGATGGGACCAAGAATAACCTTCCATTACTAACTGATGAGCTCTGGCGATTAAACTTAATCCGTTAGTATGATTGAATTGTTCCGAAATATCTTGACCAAAAGTGAAACCTGCACCTCTTGGAGAAATACCCCATCCACCTCTATCATCTGGGTCAGACCATAACAAATCACACATCGGACCTTCATGGGGAACTTCTTGGATTCTATTTAAATCTCTTACTTGATCAATGGTTTCGATCATTGGAGACAAACCTCCATGCAAACAGAATATCTTGTTGTCCACTAAGGCAGTGATTGGAAAGTAGTCAAATAAATCTGTGAACAATTTCCATACAGTGGCAGAACCATATTTTCTTAAACATTCATCATAAAATCCATATACTTGGGTAATTTGTCTAGATTCATGATTTCCTCTTAATATTGTAATTCTATTAGGATATCTTACTTTCATGCAAACAAGATAACTTACGGTTTCTACCGAATAGTATCCTCTATCGACATAATCACCCATGAACAAGTAGTTAGTATCAGGACATGGACCACCAATAAGGAATAATTCCATTAAATCATGGAATTGGCCATGAACATCACCACATATAGTAACAGGTACTTGAACAGGTTGAACATTTTCCTCAAACTGTAAAACGTCAATTGCCATGTCACATAATCTTTTAACATCAGTTTCACTGAGTGGTTCACATTTAGATAATTTTTCAATCCACTGATCTAATTGATTAATGTTGGACAAAGTTAATTCTTGCTTTTTAGGAGACTCAGTTTGTTCTGGATGTTTTAATTGTTGATCGTCGCTGACATCTTCCATTGGGACATCTGTATCTAAATCCATTTTAAATAAAATTAATTAAATATTAAAAAAAGGTATTAATTAAACTGAACTCAAACAATATGAAATGAACTAATTTGGCTCTTTTTTTTTTTGTAAATCTTAATAATTAAAAAAAAAAAAACAAGATTAATGCTAAATGCCAATTACAATCGTAAATGAATGAACAGTATCGAATGTTACTTCAAAGTAATTTCAATATTAAAAAATAGTCCAGTATACTTCAATTTATCTTCCTTGAAATAGAATTGAAAATTAATTATGGAGTAATATGTCAGATTAATTAATTTGGTATCAATTGACAAATAATCCAATATTATTAATTCTCTTTGAACAATGCTAATTGATTGGTCCAAATTCAAAAAAAAATTATTAAAAAGTAAATAATTCTTGAATCTTATTAAATAATAATCCGCTCTTTTAGTTAGATAAGATATATTACAATTCTTGATCAGTCAATTATATGATCTTTGACGATATAAAAACTTCAGCAATTGGTGATAATCGGGATACTCAAGGATTTATTGACTAGTGCACGACTTTTGTTCACAAAATGAGACATGACAAGTAGTTATGAACGTGACTAAAATAGGAAAGGTTCGTTTTAAAATAAATGTATTATTAATTTAACTATGCTAAAAAGAATTCGTATTAATCGTAATATCATCTTGATTTGGCCCTAAACCATTTAATTGTAATAAATTTGAAAAAGAATTAGAAGTTGTCAAACTATCATTAATTTGGTTAAAGAGGTTATATAAACTTTTGGTACTTTCACTTACTGAAATTGTATTAACATCATCCTCTTCTTTCTTGAATTGATGAGAAACAGAAATCACTTGTGGTTGTTGGGTAAGTGGGGGAATTGGGTCCTTGGAAATAAAATCATTATTTAAAAGAATCGGTTGTTGCAGCTCATTAATTGGTGGTTTTGAAATTATGTACTCATGGAGAGGTAATTCTGGGGTTGCAAATTTCGTTTCAGGAGTCATAGGAATAGAGGAGTTATTTGATGATATGAAATGGCAATTTCCAAAACCCTCCATTAACTCGTTAAAAATTACATCACTTTCTCTTTTAATGAACCTCAGTTCATTAATATCTTCAAACCTTTGATCTGTAGTTTTAGAGATGGCTACTCCTCTAGTCTTCTCTTTCATATTATTGAACCATTCATTCAAAATATAATCAGATTTAATGATTTTATTATTGAAAATTGGTAAAACTAATGTGAGTTGGTTAGAATATGTAATCAAGCTACTTTCAAATTTATTCTCAGCAAGAATTGCAGATTTCAATATTAAAAGAAGATGGGGCAATAGCTGATAATTTGAAATTTGTATTTTTAAAAGATCACTGTGTTTTATAAGGGTATTTAATCTGTCGATAGTATAGTTAATTTCATTATTGAAAAATGAAGCTGAGACTTCACTTTGGTTGATTAAAAGAATTTTAAATATAATAACCAATTTTAATATTTCGAAATTTGATTCATTATTTGAAATACCTGTTATAAAATCTTTTAATTTTAAAAATTTAACTTCAACTTCTGTATTACCATTAGAGCTAAATGGTCTAAGTTTAAAGCTTTGAAGCCCATTTAGCTTGATAATCCTTTGTGAATTCTCTATATTAAGAATATCTTCTTCATCTAATTTCTTAAAGATTTCAAATAATAGATTCTTATTAAATTTATTTGATATATTAAATGTTGATGATTTCCAATTATTCAATAAATAATTCGAATTAATAATAAGACTGGTATTTAATAAATGAAGCCTTTCAGTCGTATATAAATATTCAAATAATTCATATAATTGAATAATATTGAGGTCGTTTTGATTTGGAAGGTTAACTAATTGGTAATAAGATATAGCCTTTCTAAGAAGCATAAGTTTTTGTTGTTCATTTTGAGGATTTTTCTGGTTATTTATACTTAAAATCAGATAATAATTGAAAAGATGTAATGATGTCAAAGATAGGTTATAATTAATCTGATTTTGATCTAAAGTCAATTCAAAGTTAGGGAATAAATATAATTTTTCGAGAATAGATAAGATTTCAGTAATTCTATGTTTAATTTGGTTTTTATAATTCATCAAGTATTCATTTTTTAAAAATTTTTTTACATTTTTCCATAGTACAAAATCTTTGAAGCTGATAATGTTAAGTTTTGTTAAATTTTCAAGGATTAATAAATCCAAGCTTAGAATCACTACTAATTTGGATATTGTGACTGGGTCTCCTTGTACAATAATTAAACTATGTTCTAGTTCATTATGGTATTTTGTTGATAAAAATTCAACTAGTTTCATATTATTGATCAACAAAGATTGAACAGTTAGTGGTTTTAATAGTTCAAATATGATAGGTTCCTCACTTACTAGTAATAGTATGTCTATTAATACCTGAGGGGTTAATCTTTCAGTATTATTATCAGCACCGCCGTCTGATAAATACACTGTATTGGTGCTCGAGTTGTGCGATAACAGGGGTCTTGATTTGCTTCCATCATATATATCATTTATATTTTGTATAGAATCAAGGGTTCTCTGTTGTAAATTTTTTGGGCCACTTTTCTTTCTTACTCTTAAATTAGTACACTTCAAATTATTACTAACACAATGTGAACAGGGTCTACTAGCCTCACATTTTACCTTTCTGATAGCACAACCATCACATGCCCTTACCTTAGGCTTTCTCTTTTTAGCTGATGAGCTACTCATACTATCATCACTTCCAATACTAGCTGGTTTCGATGGAAAGTTTGCTTGGTTATTATTAATACTCTCCTCTATACTGTGACTTAATTTCGTAGATTTAGAAAACTCCATTTTATCCATAGCGTTGCCATTAATCTTATCCATATCGTTTGTATAATACATCTACTGTTCTCTATTCTTAATCCAAACTAATGCTATAATGCTATCTCTACTCCTTGTGGGAGCTATTTACTTTTCTCTCTAAAGGGATAAAATAAAAGATTATATTTAATAAGGCGTTAAAAATAGCTTATATTGGGGAACTAAAAGAAAAAAGTTTGTACAAATTGACCCCGTTATCCCCCACTTAATAATGCATGGGGAATACGAATAAACCGACGAATCGAATTTAATTCCGGTATATAATAAATCACTCACAAATCAAATTTCTATAGTGTATCTGCGATTCGCACATATTAAGGTATATCCTGTATTTTGCTTCGAGAATTCTTTTGGTAATAATTGAGGGGCAGGAAGGAGGAGAAGTAGTGCATTTTAAAATGTTGGAATTTATTGGATAAGATTGTTCCAAAGAAGGAATATAACTTGGCGGCAAAGGCAAAGTTGCCCAAGAAAATGCGTCCCTGTAAGAACAAGAGTAGTTAAGAGATTTCAACCTATAACCAATGAGAGATAACATCGAAGCACCCTTTACACCGTTGTACATGCTGTTGAATGTGGAGATTGTGGATATTGTGAGATCTAAAGTTTCAGATAGCAAGTATCTAAAACGTGCATTATTAGCCTGTGACCCGCTAAGTATAATAGTGTTAATTTGAGGGGCGCCGTTTAATGTCATATTGTCTAGAATTTGTCTCGTTTGGAAACACAAAAATTCCAATGTAAGGTTGTATCGGATTGTCAAACTGAGAAAAGATTTAGAATTTAAAATTGATGCTAATTTGGGATTAGAGTTTACTCCATCAATTATCATTTCACTCATACGATGATCATTATAAGGTGATCGGTTCCCATATACGTCACCATAATAGAAATAGTCTTTAATAATATAGGTTATTGGCTTGGAGTATTCTTCTTCTAGTCGTGCAGTATTCATCTCTAATGCAGAAAATACTTCTCCGATGTTACTATTTAATTTGTTTATTTTAAGCTCCTTTTTAATAGTATCTTCATATAGTTCAAATAAGGTTTCAAAAAGTTTACCTGAAGCTGGTTGCCCAAATTCATACAACGATATTTCGTTGTTTAAAAGTTGTTTAAAGGGACCCCAAATTCCTTGGATTGGTTTAATGGGTTTTTTAGTTGAATAAATAAAGCATGTTGACGTTCCTGCCACCATAGTAAGAGTATTACTGTTGTAGTTTTCATCCTTAATTGTAGATATCCATCCAGCATAACAGTCGATACATCCATGACATACCAAAGCTTCATTGCTACTAATTTTAGAATTCAACATTCCTAATGGGAAACCAATCGGATAAAGACTACCTCTATTAGGCTGTGAATATTCAGATTGACCTATTTCAATACTTATCCCATGAGTATTTAAAAATTTATTAGACCAGCCTTTGATTGATCCATCCAATGCCTGTGAATCATCTAAATATATATTGCTTGGATAATTATAAGGAACAAGGCCATCATCTTTAAATCCACCAACTAGTAAAAGATATGTAAACCAGTCATGTAATTCCCATGCAACCAAATCCTTAGTTGGATAGTTATCTGATAACCACTTAAGTTTTGGTAAGCCCATTTCAGGTATTATACTTCCACCCAAAGAATTTAAAATATTTTCTGGAATTGTGGAGTTAAGATCTTTCAGTTGTGTTATTGATCTATTATCCATCCATAATATTATATCAGCTTCCTGATTTTCTTGGTTGTAATCAATAGAGAATGGTTTCATATATAAAATTTCATCCTTAATCACTTTTTCTAATACTACCATTGAACACGTTGCACCAATACTAATAGCTTTGTAGTTATCAGGGAATTCTTTAAGTAAGCTTAAGATTTTTGAATATATCTCATAGGAAGATTGACTAATATAATCTTTATTACGAAAGATGGTTATATCACTAACATTAGTAATGAATTTTTCCTTTTCTCTATCATTATAGCATAGCCTAACTGAACTGGTTCCTATATCTATTCCTATAGTTGCCATATTTATTCTTTACTGTCATATAATTATATTTATTCATATAATATTCATATATTACATAATCAGCGTTCTCAAAAATTAACTGTTGTTAAATAATGATAAGGAATAATACAAAATTTACATATTTTAGTTAATAATATTTTAAAAACAATGTTAAATACAATAAAAATTACAGATATCAGACGTTGTTGGCATTAGAACCAGACTGGTTTATCCATCCACTAACAGTAGAAGCACTTAAAGAGTCACCGAAACTGGAGTCAACTTCTAAAACGTGAATGTCAGAACCATCAAAGATAACAGCAGCCTTCATAGAACCAGAGGTTGGTCTTGCAAAGTAGTTAGAAGAACCACTACCTCCATTAGAGGTTCCATCGTCACCTTGACCATCGTGTAAGTGGGAGATTAATTTGTCATCACCGTCAGACAAGATTTCGAAAAGATCTAATTCACCACAACCAGTTGACCAACAAGAACAGGAAGAAGCACCATATTGTAAAGTTCTTGGAACCTTGGCATTTAATAACCAAATAGCTGGCATATCGTGGTTGTTGGTTGTTGAATCAGTAGCAGTTGGCATTTCAAATTCGAAAACAAAGATCTTTTCCTTACCAGCAAAACCGTGATAAGCTGGGATACCTTTTCTATAGTATCCACAATCGTTATCACCACAACTGTCACCTGACATAATAATGTATTCAACATCAGATTGAATGGTAACTTCGTCAAGAACGACTGAGGTTGAAGAACCGCCTGAAGCATCAGAATTACAGTAAGAAAGAGAGTTACCAAAGGAAGCGGACCAGACACCAGATCCAGATCCACCATAGTGGTTTAAGAATGTAACATTAGTAGCGGTACCTGGTTGGTAGTAGGCAACCCTTTCCCATCCATCAGTAGAGCCTGATGAGGATGAACCTGATGAAGATGAACCTGATGAGGAGGATGAGGATGAGGAGGATGAGGATGAGGAGGATGAGGATGAGGATGAGGATGTTTGTCCTTGGGAAGAAGTGGACATGGTGGTGGTGGTAGCAGCAGCAGACAAACTAGTATCAATGTTTTGAATAATCTTGTTATTTTGTGCTTGTTGTGTAGGTGCAGAGGTAGTAGAGGAAGTAATGGTTTGGCCTTCACCGTTAACAATAACGGTTTGAGTAACTTCAACAAGTTCAGTGGCTCTCTTGTGTCTGTGGTGAACATGCTTGGTTACACATTCTTCTTCAGCATCGTCTCTTTTAGCATTGCTTGAAGAACTTGCAGGATAGTAAACACCAAATTGTAATAATTTCAATGGACCTCTGAAGTGAACAGATAATTCTTCGTCTAATGGAGACAAATTACCAGAAAAAGAGGTACTAGATTGGGAACAAGTTCCTGAACTTTCATCCATGTTGGTGACATCTTTGTAAGAACCAGAGTAACCAATACCACTGTAGATAACTTTTTTTGTCTCATCACAGTAGTAGTTACCATTAACTTGTGAGCAACTACCGGCATTAACAGTGGCTAAGGAAGCAATGAAAGCTAGAGCAGCAGAGTGACTAAACTTCATTAATATTTATATCAAAGGAAGGAAATAAGTTGGAGTATATTAAAGGAATGGACAGAATTTCTAAAAAGTAGAAATTTCGGAAAACACTTGTTATTTAAAAGCTAACTTCTAAATTAATTGAATAAAGGGTTAAAAAAGCCTCCTTAAAACTTGAATAATAAGTTCGTTGTTATGAAGTGCAGTCGTTTAGTTAAACAAAATCTGGAAGGGAATGACAAGCTTTTTATTTGTTTATTGTACAGCGAAAATTCCCTTGTTTTAACCCTGGTATGGATCGAGAAACACGAAAGTGTTTGATTACCAGCCATCGAAATCCCACCGTAATTAACAATCCCGGTAATGTTGATATCACGTGTATGTCTCACAAATGTCTCATGTTTATTCCGGTAGTGGCCTCGTAACACCTGACATAGCCTAAAATGTAATTTCATGCAGAGTACCCAACTCGGCATTTCCTATTATGGTTCTATTTTTTGTTTTACTCAATGCAGCCGCTTTCATGCATATTAAAGATATGAGGCGAGGTCTGTAGATTATCCACCCAATTGATACTCAAATTGACTCGTAGGTGCATCTTAAATCTAGGAACTATATCTAGCACTTTTTGTTTGATTTTAAATGTTCTACAAAGTTTGATTTTTCCCTAGTATATATTTTCTTAATGCATAAACAACCAAGCTGAAATTTTACCTATTTGGCACTTGAAACGCGAATATCGCTAAAACCTTTCAACTTTGAAGATCGCGATACAATTTGTTTTCGGAAAGAAGTCGTGTATGTGTTATCTCGGGATTTGTTTCGGAATCTCTATTAAGTTTAAGTGTCATTGCGCAAAAAAACCGTTAGACTATACCTAATCCGTAAGTCAGAAATGAAGTACTTCCTCCAGCAGCTAACAATAATCAAAATAATGCGTATTACAGAAACTCATAATCTAGATTCGATCAAATTATACTGGTCTAGACTTCACAGGTAAACTTATCTTTTTTGATAGTATTTGAGATGTTCAATGACTAAATGAAAGTATGAAAATGATTAAGCTAAATTCTGAAACGTGATCTGAAACTAAGAACCTACAAATTATCGTTCTATGTGAAGTAATTCAATATAGACTACTTTGTAAAATATAAATAATAATCAGTTTACTTAAGGGTGTTTAGTTGATGACTACCACTTGATAAACTTCTGTGTCATGTAAGGATATGTACGTTATTAGCATTCCTAAATCGGAACAATATGAGGTACATTTTTCTCTTATTTTTCTTTTTTTTTTTTTTTTCATGTCTGTAAGCAGTTGTAATTTCAGAAATCTAGAACACAAATGATAATTTATGTATAAAACCGTTAATTAATTAATGACTCTTCTAAAAGAGAATATATTTCCCATCCATCAATATTGATTAGCTCTACACATAAAAAAATAAAAAATGACTGCATATTGTGTATGTTTTAAATATATAGTTACATATTAATTAATGACTTGAAAATGATTTACTTAAAATACAGTAGTTTTAAAACTTATCAATTGTAATTTAAAAAAGAATTTTGTAATTTTCTTTTAATATAATATAAATATTGAAAAATTAGCACAAATTCTAAGAAATTGTACAAAAAAAAAATTGTTAAAGAACTCAAATAATTATGATATATCAATTATTATTAATTGATTATTTTAATTTATATGTTATTAAATAATTATATTATCTATGATGTTTAACTATTAGATAAAAGTCATTTTGTATCTCATAACTCAATCACGTGATATACTTTTGTTTTTTTTAGTTTTACTCATCGCTTAACTGATAATGAAGGAGTAGAATAATTTCTTATTATTTAGATCTATAATAGAATGGGTGACGATAGAAAGTATAAAAAGCAAAAGCATTCAGATTCTAAAGCTGAATTAGTGGCCGAAGCTGCTGAGGAATCTTTAAAGAAACATCCACACCCTGAATCCGTTGAACATTTAGTTCACCATGACGATGGTGAATTTTCTGAATTTAAAAGACACCAAACCACAGCAGAGCAAGCACAAAAATTGGAAAGTGGTGAAAATAATCCGTTTACTGGAAACCCTTTCTCACAAAAGTATTTTGATATTTTAAAAGTAAGAAGAGATTTACCAGTTCATGCTCAAAGAAATGAATTTTTGAAAATATTCCAATCCACACAAATTATGGTTTTTGTTGGTGAAACTGGTTCTGGTAAAACTACTCAAATCCCTCAATTTGTCCTTTATGATGATATGCCTCATTTAGCTGGTACTCAAGTTGCTTGTACTCAACCAAGAAGAGTTGCAGCAATGTCTGTTGCTAAGAGAGTTGCAGATGAAATGGATGTAGAATTAGGCCAAGAAGTAGGTTATAGTATTCGTTTTGAAAATAAAACATCCAATAAAACCATTTTAAAATATATGACAGATGGTATGTTATTAAGAGAAGCAATGGATGACCATGATTTATCAAAATACTCATGTATTATTTTAGATGAAGCTCACGAAAGAACTTTATCAACTGATATTTTAATGGGTTTATTAAAACAAGTTAGTTTAAGAAGACCCGATCTTAAGATTATTATTATGTCTGCTACTTTAGATGCAGAAAAATTCCAAAAGTATTTCAACGATGCTCCTTTACTTGCTGTGCCTGGTAGAACTCATCCAGTTGAAATTTATTACACTCCTGAGTTTCAAAGGGATTACTTAGAAGCTGCTATTAGAACAGTATTACAAATCCATGCCACTGAAGATGAAGGTGATATATTGTTATTTTTAACTGGTGAAGAAGAAATTGAAGATGCATGTAGAAAAATTTCTTTAGAGGCTGATGAATTGATCAGAGAACAAAATTGTGGACCGGTAAAAGTATATCCATTATATGGTTCTTTACCTCCACACCAACAACAAAAAATTTTTGAACCTGCACCAGAAGCATTAACTCCAAATGGAAGACCAGGTAGAAAGGTGATTATTTCTACGAATATTGCAGAAACTTCCTTGACTATTGACGGTATTGTCTATGTTGTAGACCCTGGATTCTCTAAACAAAAAGTCTATAACCCAAGAATTAGGGTTGAATCTTTATTAGTATCACCAATTTCCAAAGCTTCAGCTCAACAAAGAGCTGGTCGTGCTGGTCGTACTAGACCAGGTAAGTGCTTCAGGTTATATACTGAAGAAGCTTTTAATAAAGAATTAATTGAACAATCATATCCTGAAATTTTAAGAAGTAATTTAGCATCAACCGTCTTAGAATTGAAGAAATTAGGAATTGATGATTTAGTGCATTTTGATTTCATGGATCCACCAGCTCCTGAAACCATGATGAGAGCTCTTGAAGAGTTAAATTATTTACAATGTCTTTCTGATGAAGGCGATTTAACTGCATTGGGTAGAATGGCTTCTCAATTCCCATTGGACCCTATGTTGGCAGTTATGTTAGTTGGTTCTCCAGCTTTCAACTGTTCTGAAGAAATGTTAAGTATTGTTGCATTATTGTCAGTCCCTAACATCTTTGTTCGTCCCGCAGCAGCCAGGAAGAGAGCTGATGAAGCTAAGATGGCATTCGCGCACCCAGATGGTGACCATTTAACATTACTCCATGTATTTGAAGCATTCAACTCTGATGAAGCATACAATCTAGGACTCCACCAGTGGTGTCGTGACAACTTCTTATCTTATAGATCTTTAACATCTGCCAATAATGTTAGATCTCAGTTAAGACGTATAATGGAGAAATTCGATCTTGAATTGAACTCTACACCCTCAGATGATCCTCTTTTTTCAAACAATGTCAGAAAAGCATTAGCTGCAGGTTTTTTCATGCAAGTTGCCAAAAAGAGATCTGGTAGCAAAGGGTACTTGACAGTTAAGGATAACCAAGATGTATTGATTCATCCATCTACTTCTCTCACTACAGAAAATGAATGGCTCATCTATAATGAATTTGTGCTTACTTCTAAGAATTATATCAGAACTGTTACTTCTGTCAAACCTGATTGGTTAGTAGAATTCGCGCCAAAGTACTATAACTTGGATCACTTCAGTAAAGGTGATGTTAAATTATCTTTGGAAAGAGTCATTGATAGAGTTAATACCATGAAAAAGTTAGAAAAGAAAAAATCTAAAAAGTCTAAGGATTAAATGCAATTTAGAACACCTACTTTTTTTGTAAATATTTTTTTCTGATTTATACTCTCTTTAGCAATTTATACATAAATACATAATATACATTACACATACTACATACACCTACATATGTACGTTTCTGTTTAGTTAGACTAAAATGCATCCCACAAATTTTGTAAAAAATACCCAATATACATTTAGTTCATCATGCAAATTGATGTCTTTCATTTCTTAGTGAAAATTTATTAGAAATATCACAAATACCATATTTAACACATACAAATTTGTAATTTTATGGATTATAATATACTTTAGACGGTTTTATTTTATTCGAATATTAATTTTTGGCGACGAAAAAGTTGGTAAACGCGTGTGCTTTACTTTATGGCATGTTGACGCATATAGGAACGCATTTCATACCCATACGTGTATTTTTAATTCCGCACTAGACGAGAATTTTCAATTTATACTATATAATAGTCCTTTTTCGCCTTATCAGTTGGAGACAATAGCGTAAAAGTAATTTGTTATATAGAATATAGAATATGGGTATATTCGTTGTATGTATTTTATGAATCAAGATTGAGAGTGAATAATACTAACAGAATATTAGTCTAAATTATTCAAGAGCCATGAGATGAGAATCTTGATGTTGGGGCTTGATAATGCTGGTAAAACCACCATCTTATACAAGTTAAAGTTGGGTAAAACCTCTAAAACTGTACCAACAGTAGGATTCAACGTTGAAACAGTTAAACACAAGAATGTTTCCTTTGCTGTATGGGACTGTGGTGGACAAGAAAGAATTAGGCCCTTATGGAGACACTATTTTACAGGAACAAATGCATTAATCTACGTGGTTGACTCATCTGACATAGACAGATTAGATGAATCCAAGAAAGAATTATTAAGGGTAATTAATGATAAAGAACTTAGCAATTGTTTATTGATTGTGGTTGCTAACAAGCAAGATGTCCCTGGTGCTATAAAACCAAAGGAATTAATTGAAAGATTCGAATTATCAAAACTTTCAGCTACTCATACATGGTCAGTCATGCCCACCATTGCAATTGATGGTACTGGTTTGGTTGAAACTTTGAATTGGATTTCCAACCACAGCAAGTAAGAATCCACCTAATAAGAATAATATCGTTTAAGCCATTTAATGTAGTAGGTGTTTTAACGATATTTAATTTATTTCTCTTAGTTCCGTAATGATTGCATTAATAATTTTTCGGTTTTAACAGCCTAAAGACTTTCATAATTAATAAAGGATATCTGGTATTCCTGTAACTGAATCTTTCATTACACATCGCATAACTTTGTTAGAACTATACCCCTATCTAAATAATCATATTATAACTTCAATATATCTTAATATATTCATTATAATGTACTGACAGTACCGTCTTGCTCACCAAAGTAAGATTTAGCAGCCATATTAATGAACAAGCCGGTTTCAACAACACCAACTAATGCCTTAATAGACTGGTGCAACTTTGCTGGATTTTCAATTTCTTCAAAATCAGCGTCAATAAGGAAGTTATTATTGTCAGTAACAACAGGACCAGCCTTTGCAGAACCACCTTGCCTGAGAACAACATTTTTAGCCCCTAAATCGTATAAATCCTTTGTAACTTTAACATAGGCAGATGGAACAACTTCAATAGGAACACCTTGTCTCCATTCCTTACCCAATACAGTAGATCTCTTTCTGTAATCAGCTACAACAATAAATTTATCAGCAGCAGCAGCAACAAGCTTTTCTTGGAATAAACAAGCTCCTCCACCTTTAATTAAGTTCAATTGTGGGTCTACTTCATCGGCACCATCAAATGCAATATCAACCTTTGGGAATTGTTCAATAGTTCCTAAGTTTAAGCCATTATCAATAATCAATTGTTTAGATTGGAAACCAGTTGGGATACAAATGAAGTCTTTTTTATTTTTTAATTGTCCAATACGTTCAGCAGCGTAAATTACAGTGGATCCAGAACCAATACCAACAACTTTAGCATTTGGTGGAAAATTTTCGTCAACAGCCTTATAGGCAGCTAACTTTTTAGCTTCTTCTACTAACAATTTAGATGACATTAAATTACGTTTGATACCCTTTAAAATTGGCCCCTTAATAATCATCGAATATATGACTTCTACTATTACATGAATCAGATATTAACTGCCTGACCATGCAGTACCAACACCCCCCAGAAAATCGGATTTGGGGGAATGATAAGCACAGTCGTTCAATCACATGATAAAAACGATACTTTTATAGTTTGTAGGGCATATACCCTAAATTTTATTGAAAAATATATCATCCAGTTTTGTGTAATATTTAAATGATGCAGTTAGTTGGAAAATTTTCACCAATCCTCACTAATTGCAACTTTGTGTAAGATAGTATTATTGGTGCGAAGGTCTTTTGCGTATAGTGAAAAAAAGACTTTCAACTTAACAGAATTTTTGAAATTTCATAGGTTTGTTAATATTGAATCAGTACATCATGTCTGCTGCCAACAAGATCTTATCTGAAAAGCCAACTGAATTAGAATTACAAGTTGCTCAAGCTTTTATTGACTTAGAAGGTCAAGCTGACTTAAAGGCTGAATTAAGACCATTACAATTCAAGTCCATTAAGGAAATTGATGTTAACGGTGGTAAGAAGGCTTTAGCTATCTTCGTTCCATGCCCATCTTTACCAGCCTACAGAAAGGTTCAAACTAGATTAACCAGAGAATTAGAAAAGAAGTTCCCAGACCGTCACGTTGTTTTCTTAGCTGAAAGAAGAATTTTACCAAAGCCATCCAGAAGATCCAGACAACAACAAAAGAGACCAAGATCTAGAACCTTAACTGCTGTTCATGACAAGGTCTTAGAAGACTTAGTTTTCCCAACCGAAATTGTTGGTAAGAGAGTCAGATACTTAGTTGGTGGTAACAAGATCCAAAAGGTCTTATTAGACTCCAAAGATTCTACTGCTGTTGACTACAAGTTAGAATCTTTCCAACAATTATACTCAAAATTAACTGGTAAGCAAGTTGTTTTTGAAATCCCAGGTGATGTTTACTAAATGTATTGAAGAAAATATTATTAAAATGTGTCTGAGTATTCTGATTAAAGATCCATTAATTTAACGCTTTTTATATAATTTTCTGCTATAATTTATTGGTATATATCATTTTCATATAAAAAATATCGTTCTGAAATTGTAATAATCATGTGTAATATCTTTTCCAGGTTGGTCCATATGCAGAAATTTATGGATTCAATATTTAGCATCTGTTCGAAATTTCTGTAATTACTAGTAAACACTATCTGATATTTAATTCATCACACTATATCCTATATCTTTTTAACATAACTAGTTGGGAACATTCCCTTTTGGCCATTCAATTCCCCCTCTGTCCAACCAGTTCCTTCAACATCATCTTCTAATAAGATGATCTTATCACCAGTTGAAATGCTTAATTCATCTTCACCATCAGCATTATAATCATATAATGCTTCTAAGTACTGTACTCTCCTAGCACCTCTTTTTGGAGCGACTGATGGCCCCACTTTTTTAGAATTAGAATTAGAATTAGATGTAGGGGATTTATGGATTTCGATATAAGATGTAGGAACTAAACCTTCAGTTCCATTTGATAAACTAATTAAGGTCCAACCAGATCCATCATCTTCTTCAATAACATTAAATTGATCACCCTCATTAATGGACACTTCATCATCACCTGATGAAATATATTGATATAAAGCAGTTCCTGTTATTCCATTACTATTCGATGCTACACTATTCTTGGTTTTACTTCTTCTTAAGTTGAATATTCCAGTTTTCGATAATGTATGACTTGTATTTGACTTCACTGTATGTACTGATTGTACATCGGAATTATTGTCTGGAATAGGAACTGAATGCTTCTTTCTACTCATAAACCCAAGAATCGATTTTTTTTGTTTCGCTTGTTCGTGATATGATAAGTCCTTATCACCTGCAAAATTCTGGATAAGTTCAATTTCAACTTCAGCTTTAACTCTTTCATTATCATTTTTAATAAATGTGTTTAAAAGAGATAATGAAGATGATAAATCCGAATCAAATTTTAATGTTAAATTTGCCTGTTTTTTCTTCCTTTCTGCAGTTAATTCTTCTAGTTTTTGCTTTGTGTTTAGGCAAAGGTCTTCATATTTTGAATATTTCCCATTACTCACATTCAATCTTCTTTTTAATTCAGTTAACTCAGGTTCTTTGGTAATTAATGATTCATCATCAAGCCAAATGTCACTAGGGATAAAATAAAAATCTTGTGGCTCCTTCCAATCTTTAAGATTGTGCTTAATAAACATCAGTGTATCCAACTCAGGTTTATTTTGGTCAATTATACCATCAATCAAATGCAATTTTTCTTTTACTTTATCATTTGCATTTCTTTCTATAATTGAAGCATTCTTTAACAACTTGTTTAATAATGTAACTCTATCTTCATTGAGCTCTTGGAAGTAGTCCAATAACTCTGGAACATCCTGATAATAGTATTTATCTTTCAATCTATTGGCAATACTAATACTAATAAGATATTCATTCTTTCCAATATTCATATCAATTTCTTTATCTTCAAGTTTCTTTTGGTACTTATCACTGGATGACTTCTCAGACTTATCTCTAGCGTTCTCTGTAGATTGACACAAACTATCATAGTTTTTTTTGGCTTTTTTATGCTCTGCTTCTCCATTTTCCTTTTCTGATACCAAGAGTCCATTTATTTCTTCTATATGTCTAGCAATTCTAGTTGCTCTTGTTTGTAATGTTACTAAGTTATCTCCGACAATAGAATTAAGATCTCTACTAAACTTAGCTTTTTCTTCGGCAATTGCTTCTGTCTGAGTTAACACCTCAGTCCACAATACTAAAGAAGCACATTCTAACGATCCTGGTGTAATTTGCGGTTCATCACCTACTGAAATCTTTGCAGATACTTTTGCTTTCTTTTCAAAATGCCTTGAACATAAATCCTTTAATTTTGATGAATATTCCTTTTCAATAGTAGCTCTCTCGCGATAGAATTCTTCAATATCTGATAACCACAGAATACCATTATTGATCCACTTAGAGGTAATGCTAAAGGAATCCTTTAACTCATTACCTATTGAAAGTTCTTCAATTGACATTTTACTATACGTAACAATATACAGCTACAAATTTTTTAACTTTGTCTTATTTTTTGAAGGCTTGTTATAGATAAGCCCTAGATCTGATCATTTCTCTACTGAGGTAGGTGTGTAAATGTCGTCAATCTTTAAATGTCGTTCTTATAACATAGGGGTGTTGCAATTTGTATGTAAATACTATTAGAACTAATAAGAATGTGTAATTGTAGTGAATAGATACTTAGTATTATTTATTAAAGATTCGTTTTAAATTATATTGTGTTATATTCCTATCAGTTATTTCCCTATATCTCTAGTCTTTTCAAATTAATTTTTCTTAAATATTATAAGATTTAATCGAAATGTATCTGACTTTAGTAAATCATTATATTATGTATAAATCATTATATTATATATATATATATATATGTTATTATTATTATTATTATTATTATTATTATTACGGCTTTTTTATATTTTTAGAAATATGGGAACCCAATGTCTTTTCTATTTCACAGATTAGGTGTGAGTCGCAGACTGTGGATTTTCTTTTATTAAACAAAACGTTATGATCTAATTTCAGATACATATTGGTTTTGATGTACTTTTAGTATACCAAAATAAAAGTATATAAAACTATCAATTCAAAGTGAGGTATAAACGTCTAAATATTCTAAAGCTAGCTTCAGATTTTTTATTGAAAAGGGTATTTAATCGGGGCCACTCGAACAACAAAGTATTCTACTCCAAACTAAGGTTATTATCAGATACATATAAAGACTTTAGAGCACTCAAACAGAAACGCCCATTAAGATCAGAGGTTTTAAAATACAGATCTAAGAAAAAACGGTATGCTAGAAATATGAATCAATCATCAGAATTAGATTCATCATATCAAGGAATATCTAAGCGACAAAGATTGCTAGGCTTTGCTAAAGCAACAAGGGACTCCTATATTCCTAAACTAGCAGGATCAGTTACTCAATTAGCATCGGGAGTTTCTACTAGAGCATTTGGCGGCAACGATTTATATGACGAACAAGGTAGAATAAAGTATCCTAAGGATACAAAAATTATCTTATTTCCATCGTATACAAGAAAAGTAGATGATAAATATGTAATTGATGTCAAAGGATGGCTTTCATGCCCTGGGCTTATGACTAGAAAAAACAGATTGATTTTATCTTTGGCAAAGCAAATTACTCGCTATGGATCTAATTCAGTAAAATCAAACCAGGCATTAGATATGCTAGAAAATGAAGATCTTGAACAAGATATATTGACATCTAATGGTGTATCAGATGCAGAGTCTATTAGATCGGACGTATCTTCCATTAACACAAGTCCAAATACAGAATCCATGTCTCAATTAAACAAGAAAATCACAAATTCATCATTCCTGTCCAGCTTATCTAATTCTGATGATTTAATAAAAGAAAGATTAGCATGTTTCATTGCAAAAACAATTCCAAATGCTGAATTAACAATCATAGTGGCTTCTAATAGAGAAATTCAATTAAATATGTTGCATGAAACTTCTGTTATAACAGATGCAAATGGTCACTTTGAAGCAAGGATTGAAGTTAATTATGAACCATCTGTTATTAGCGTTAAAGCTGCTACAGATGAAACAATATTTAGTTTTGATGATATTAATATATTTTCAAATAATGGAATTGGGGTTATAAGTGATATAGATGATACCATAAAACTTACAGGTGTGATTGGCGACAAGAGGGAGTTAATGTCCAACCTTTTATTAAATGAGTATTCGCTGTGGAAAATACCGTCAATAATACAATGGTACTCAGAATTAAAAAATTTTGGTTGTACATTTTATTATGTATCTAATTCTCCTTGGCAGTTATATTCCACAATTAATGGATATTTTGAAACAGTTGGATTACCAAAAGGATCAATTAATTTAAAGCAGTATACGGGAAACATAATTGCTTCTTTGATGGAACCATCATCTTCTAGGAAGAAAAAAGCATTATATAGAATTCTAGACGATTTTCCAGAAAAGAAGTTCATCTGTGTGGGTGATTCCGGTGAACATGATCTAGAAGCCTATGTTGATTTGGCTATTAAATATCCAAAAAATATTTCTGCTATTTACATAAGGTATGTTAATGATTCTCTTTCAGATTTGGATGATTCTAAGATATATGAAGAGATCAAACGTATCTTATCTATGGAGTGGAAGAGGAAATCTAAGTTACGACTTAAAAATACAACAGAAATAGAAGACTTAATTGACTTATCTGATATATCTCCACAGAAGCCATTAGCTGAGCAACGTCTCGCTAAATTACCACCTATGATACCGAAAAAACCAGAAAACTTAAAAGGTAACAATATTTCTAGAAAGCCACCTTTGCCAGCTAGGAATAAAGTTAAGTCTGACATTAATATCGATTATAATACCACTATAAGACATGATTCATTAATTAACTCACAATCGCAGTTAACACCATCTACAAATGTTACCCCAATTCATGCCAAAACTGAATCATTTATTTCAAATACAGGAGATGGTACTTTAATAAACAACTTACAAAATATTTACAGTTCTCACAGTCATATTGAACTTGAAGAAGTAGATCCAAAGGGGGCTGCCTATATTAATAGAGTAATGATCGCAATAGAAAATTTAAAGGATTCAGATGTGGAAATTAGATTCTTCACTGACGATGATTCTGAATTTTTCGAAGAGAACATAAAAAAATTACAAGATAAAAATAAACAACTCAATATTATTTAAGTTTTGGGAATATATAGTATACATAACATTTGAAAATGTAAGATGATAAAAGGAAGATGCAAATCCATACCCAAGTAGACACCATGGTCTACGCTAGGAATAGCGATTAAATAGTTAGTTCAAAATTGATTATTCTTGATAGAACTCTTGAGCGTTAGAACCATCTCCATAATCTTTAATATTCTCTTCAGTATCAGTAGGTAAGTTTTTCTTGAATTCAGATAAATCCCATTCAGTACCTTGATCTGTGTTATCTTCTTCAGTGTAGAACTTATCAGCAAACTTCTTCAAAATAACTTCTTTACCAGTTAAGGCCTTCTTACCAGTTTTATCTTCTTCTTTCTTTTTATCGGCTTTCTTTGCTTGTTGTTTAGTCTTCCATTCATTAAATGTTTCTATAGTAATTGGTGTGAAGGATGACTTATCAAGCTTACCTCTTTCCATTTCAATAAAATCTTCCAATGTAATCTTTGGAGCAGCTTCATCGGCCATTCTTTCCAAACGCTTTTGTTCTTTAGTTTTCAAAACAAACCCTTGAGGTAAAGAATGTTTATATTTACATTCATTACCACCATTAGGACAGATCCAAAACCAACCATATTTACCATTTTCAACGGCTTCAATAAAATACTTACAAACAATATCAGTGGTAGTCTTTGGATTACCGTGTTTGGATAAAATAACTTTTCTCAATTTCTCTTCATCCCAATTATCCATTGTATCAGCTTCCTTTTCATCTCTAGCATCAGTGTATAAATCTTTCTTGATAGTCTTTCTTCCAACATCAGGATCATGTGAGAATTTACATTTATTACCCTTGTTACATACGCCATGTTTGAAAAATTCACATAAAATCGACTTAGGGTCGACACCAAATGGTACTTTTGGCTGTTGGATGGCAAACATAGCAGCAGCTTCCTTCTTGGCATCTTCAGCAGCCTTCTTTTCAGCAGCTTTTCTCTTGGCCTCTTCTTCTTTTCTCTTAGCAGCTCCACCATCAGCACCAGCCTTCATTTGGTTGATTTGTTGTTGCACTTTTTTGGACTTATTTTTGTTTTTCATACCAAAACTCTTATCTTCAAGAGCTTTGGATTTAGCCTTTGGTGGCTGTTGTCCCTTCTTTTTTGGAGGCATTGTTTGTTTGTCCTTTTTCTTTATGAAAGATTCTCTAATAAATTTGAAGACTGAAATTTTTGCTGAATAAAACTTTTAATCACGTGCTTTTCTATAACAACGGTATTTTAGTCCATCTATCTATTTGATACAGGTCATACTGAGAATACGAAATAAATAAGTAAACAAGAAAAACAATAAATGCAAATAAATATTTTAAAGATATTATGTACATAATAAAGAATTCTAACTTAAATTGTTTTTTATCTTTGCTAAGTACAAGTCTAAAAATATGACTTGGAGTTTTTGTTATTTAAATATTAGTAATTTAAATTTGTTTATATTAAAAGCACCCTTCCGTATGTTTTCTACTTTTGAAACACCATTAATTTTATTAATTTGCATCAATGATATAAAATACAATTATACTAATTTCTAATTAATTGAAATATGATTTTCCTTTTGAATGCAAAAAGAAGTTTGAATTAACAGTTTTGTGTCACATGTATATAATGTTATCTTCATAAATGACTGAGTATAATTATCAATGGATGATTAACATTGACAATGGTATTCACATTTGTACCAGGTGAAATTAATAAATCCCGAAATTCACTAGCACAGCTAGTATGGAAAAGTCATCTCATAGCAGTGTATTTATCTGGTAACAATTTAATAATAACAAGCCATGTGGAATCTTCATCATCAACAGTTTCTTTAAACCACTTGCAAACAATATATTTAGAATCAGATCCTTCAGTAGTGGATATCAATGATAAGAATGCATATATTACTATTGGAATAAACTCCAAGATAGTAGTATTTAGACCGGAAAATAAATATATGAGTAAACCACGCTGGGTACAAGCCCTTGAGTTTAACGTTCTTGAAAATTCTATAGTCAATTGTATGAAATGGGCTCCATTAGAAAATGAAATTGCTATTGGAACAGATAAGTATATTATACTATATCATATATATGATGAATATGGTGATTTAAGATACAGGGTTAGATGGTCTTCAATGCAATCGACACCTATCTATAGAATTGATATCACTAATAATTCATCAAAAATTATTACTTCAAGTAATAGGCTTGATAGATTTGTCAAAGTTTGGAATAGAATTAGTTTTGATGATGAAAATACCTTATTTGAATTAAGCTACTTAAGTCATCCAAATGATACGTTTGTTGTGGATTTAAAATGTAGGTACAAGGTCCCACAAGAATCAAATACTACAATAGATGGATCAATGGCAAATATTAAAAATATTAGAGGTTATATTAATATGGAATCCAATGAACAAGATATTATTTATACTATTACTAATGATAAAATATTGAGGGTATGGTCATCATATGAATATAACGGACATTCTCATATTAGGTGCTGGGCAAGTCTTAACCTTAGTAACATATTCGAGAATGATGAATTATTAGATTTCATATTAGTAGAAAATCATTACCTTCAACGATCTCTCAAATTACAGATACAAAATGATAACCTTTTTGAAGGAGTAAATTTAGATAACATTGATTTAATAATGGCAATTAGTAAAAAAGGTTCTCTTATGCTTTTTTATGTTGATAATATTGCATCATTTCCTCCAAGTTCGATTAAATTTGTGAAATTAGACCACCCTTTTCTTAAACTTTCAGACGATATTTTCCCAAAAACACCAGCTGACTATAATATTAAACTAAATACTGATCAATCATATTTTTCAGCTGAGTTTGACATATTGACAAAGCCTATATGTATATCTTCAGTGAAATATCTAAACAATTTGGGTAACTCTCCTTTATCTATTTTAGTACACGATAGAGTAAAAAACACAGTTAGGGTTGAAAGTATAGATTTTTCATATTTGACTTCAGATAATGTTAGTCTAGTCAAATTACTTGAAAAATATGAGGGTCATACAAAATCTATTAGAAAATTGATTAAATCAAACTCAAATTGCTCTGAAAATAACATCTTATTATCAGTTCTGAATTTTCCAGAACATAATTATATATGGGAACCAATATCTTTAGACTCTCCTTCTTTATTATCAATTTCTAAGAAATTTAGAATAAACTTGTGTTCAAATGGTGAAAAAAGTAGCGGAATAAGTGACGCAATTTTAATTAATGACATTGAACCGCCAATAAATGGTAATAGGCATCATTCATTATTAGTTATAGAGAATGGAAACTATCTTAGTGTTTGGGACTGTAAAAAAAATACACCTAATGATACAGATGGTATTATGTTTACTAAATTTAGTATTTTTGAACAACCAGATGAATCTAAGGTTTTAAAAGCATTGGTTGCGACTATACATCCAAAGAAAAGAAATTGCTATATTATTATTACTTTATTTGACAATAATTTAGTTTTTGCATGGGAACTTTCTGTTTTACCAATTTTTAAAATAGATCAAATAGAAATCGGAAATTTGCCAAACATTGGCAACATTCAACAAGCATCATCTGTTTATTCAGTTTTAAATCTGACAGGTGAAGATTTACTCTCTGTAATAGATGACTTGGGAAATTTAAATTTATATCAAGTTGAATTTTCTAATAAAATGCTAAAATGGATAAGAACTACAAATATTAAAACAAATATTGATGAATGTAGCAAAATATCAGGGTCGGCAATCTTGAACAAGATTGCAATTGTGGATAAATCAGGATTTAAAATTACCATATGGGATACAAGAGCAGGAGTCTTAGAATACGAAGAGACATTCAATCAAGAACATGGGAAGGTGAGAGATTTGGATTGGAATTTTATTGATTCTTCTCTAGCAAAACTGACATCAAATGCAATATTATCCTTGGGGTTTGATAGATTAGTTCTCTTGTACTCGCAGCTCAGATATGACTATACAAACAAAATTCCCTCTTATGCAGTCATTAAAAATATAGATATATCAGATTTTACTTCACATCCAATTGGTGACTCTATCTGGTTGGACGATGGGTTTTTAGTGATAGGTAGTGGAAATCAATTTTTTATTGACGATAGGTGGGTAAAATTAGGAGATAATCAATTCATTACATCAACAGTAAGAGAATTAATGAGTGGATATACCGATAAGATAGAGGAAGATGATGACGGAGCTGGATATGATAAAAAGAAATCTTTGAATACGGTTTACGAAATATCACATTTAGTTAGAGCTTTAAATGGTCCACTTCCCGTCTTTCATCCTCAATTCCTAATTCAATGCTTATTTTTCAACCAATACACACTAGTAATGGATATTTTAGTTCGTTTATTTCGAGTTTTACGAAAGGGAAGCAAAATCTCTTGGGATTTGAACATGAATATGTCCCAAGAAATTTTTACATCTTCTAATACGCCACCTTCTAGTAAATCAAGCCTGGTTCTTAATTTAATTGAAGATTCTTCCTCTATAAACAGGGATATCGATGTGTTCAGAAAATTCAACTCAACTTTAGCTGACCTTCTAATTGATGAATTAATGAAGATATCTTTGCCTTTGTTAACAAGACATCAGCAAATTACATTAATTAATATTATTTCAATTGTTAGTGAAATAGAAAAACACACAAATATTTTAGATGAAAATGGAGTTAGGTTTTTGATTGGATTTAAATTATTCCAAGTATCATCGAAACAATCACAACTTACCATGAGAGATATAAACTGGGCTCTTCATAGTGATAATAAAGAAATTTTACTTGGAATAATTGAAAACTATTACAAAAATAGGTTTAGTTGGCAGAAAATAACAAAAAATGGATTGCCTTATTGGGTAGATGGTGTTAGGCTCTCTAAAATTTTAGAATCTTGTGTCCGAAATGAATTTGGAGAATCTAGAGATCCTTCAGGAATGATAACATTGTTATACCTAGCAATTAATAAGAAGAAAGTATTGCTCAACCTTTGGAAAACAGCTACACATCCAGAACAACAAAAAATGGTTAAATTCTTAAACAATGATTTTTCTGAACCTAGATGGAAGTCTGCTGCTTTAAAAAATGCATTTGTATTGTTAGGAAAACATAGATATATTGATGCAGCATCTTTCTTTTTGCTTGCAGATTGTTTAAAAGATTGTTGTCGAACATTAGCTAATAAGGTTAATGACATTCAGCTTGCTATTGCAATTTCAAAAGTTTATAATTTAAACCTGACTATTGGTTCCAATTGCAAAGCATCACAGATGATTATAGAAGATTTTGTACTCCCTCAGGCCATGCAAGATGGTAATAAATGGCTTGCTAGCTGGTCATTTTGGGAATTATCTTATAAGGAACTTGCTATTCAAGCTTTAGTTAAACCACCGTATGACGTTATTTCTTCAAATAAACAGTTATTTAGCGAAGGATTCATTAAAAATAGATTCAAATCAGTTGTGGTTGAAAATGAATCAAAACTTTTTTTAAATAATGATCCTGCTTTAATATTACTATACAATGATTTAAGACAAAAGAATCTAGAATATTTTACAGGGTCTTTGAATATAGAACCAAGAGAGGAGTTTGAATTTATTATAAGGATATGTTTGATTTATACACGTATGGGTTGTGACTACCTTTCCATTGTACTTATTAAACATTGGAATTTTATGAAATTTGATAAAGGTGCAAATAAAGTGAAATGGTCGAAATATGAAGATAGGGAGGATAATTTTACTAAGAATATAACAGCAAATACATTAAAGAATGAAAAACTTCAACAAGTATCTTTTAATAGGAGGAATCTGGTTAATGTTAAGATAGGCAATTACCAACCCCCACCTACTGTTGCATTTGAAGAACCTGATATGAGCTCATTCGATTTTGGTTTCTAAAATATATTATTAGTCTTTCTCGTTATATGCTTTAATTGATTCAATACAGGTGACCATGCTTGAACTAACGTCAAAATAACTCCAAATGATATAAATACCCACATTTTTGAAAAAAAAACACCACGAATACTATCGTATAGCATAGATATAAATATGGCAACCATTACATGTAATTTTTCTAGAAACCTTATCCAAACGATATTAATCTCCAAACTCTCTATATTTGTAGATGAGGAAATAAAATATCTTCTGAGAAACAATATAACATTTCTTACTGTATTAGTGGAGAAAATATTAATTATTCGATTTTCAAATCTCTCAATTAAATAATGTCTTACATATATTAAGTCATAATCAGGAAATACTATTATCTTTAATGGTGTATTAATATCTTCACCCCGTTCAATATGTTGAACACATTCCTGAGGTCTGAATTCACAATATTCTTTTGTAAAAATTTTGGCAATAAAGTTGTATCGAAAATATTCAAATGCTTCGGGGTATATGTAGATAGGCACTAAAAGTATTGAACAAATTAATGGAAGAAAGAAATACAGAGCCAGCCTGATCAATCCAAATACTACTTCACATATATTCCTATCCAGAGGAATAGACGATGTTATATACGAAAACAAAAAAGAATATGCCAACATCGTTTAACATCTGGCGTAAATCATTAATTCCAATTTTAATAAATAGAAGTATTAAAAAGCAGTATCAAAAAAAGATAACCCTACCCGGGACTCGAACCCGGAGTCTTCCACTTAGGAGGCGGATGCCTTAACCGTTTGGCCAGCAGGGCATTTATTGTGATGATTTCTAAAAAACTGTTATATAATCCACAAAATGGATGTTAGTATTTCTGAAAAGTTTTTTTTTGTGCACTCATGTGCCAAGAATTTATCAAGAGTGCAATTTACATGTATAGTGCATAATATCCAGTGTTATTTCGTAACCTTTCCCTGGAAATATAGTCCATCACATGCTAGGTAAATTTATATAATTCCTTTGTAGTAAATTACCTAATGCGTAATTGAAGAACCCATCATGGACTTGTAACATTTGTAGAAACTTAAAATATAGCGTATAATTTATACGAAATTAAACATTTCACGTTTTGGTTCCCACATTGCAATAACTACAATATTTTGTATGGCCGAATTATAGTAGTTGATAAAAAGTTCAGTTTTATCAACTACTTGAATATGAGTACTAAAAAATAAATTAAAGTGATTCAATTGAATAGTATCTAAATTTTTTAACTTAAATTTTTACGACCCTTATTTACAATAACCAGTTGGTAAATACATCAACCCTCACAGTTTTCTGAGGCTTGTTTTCATATTGTGTGAATTCGTTTAATGTATTTTAAGTTCCCGCATCAATTGTTCCTCTTTAATGGGTGGCAATATTATTGTAATACCATAGGCTGATAATCAGAGATCTGGCTGGTCTTCTCCACATAGCCTAAAAGTGCTATAGTATATGAGAGGGTGAAAGTGCAACCGATTTCTTAGCTACCTCAATTTAGCGCGGGAGTAGAAAATTTCTAGTCATACCTTTACCGTCCAATTTCGAAATAAGTATACCGATTTTCATAGCCTCAGAGGAAATTTAGATACACCAACTAATTAATGATCTATATTATAGTTATTCTATGCCTCTATTTAATAATAAATGACTATAGAAGTCATGAATGGCTTCCTGTTGCTTCCAATGTATTTTTTCACTTCGCATATTGGAACATCGAACTTCGACTTATCATTCGGATTGCAATTTGCGTTAAAAACGAGGTTCATTCTATATACGGCTAAGTAGAACATAGCCTCTTTTTTCTCTTTATCATGAGATGAACATCTTATCATTAATAATTAATAGAAATTAATTCACTTATAACGATTGAAACGCACGTTATATATTATTTTTGCGTATATAAATATACTAAGAATACCTAAACCTTAGTAGAAAAGACTTGATTTAAAACATAAATAAGTCATCTTCAGGTATTTTATTTCTGACTATCAGAAAACCAAACCATTTATAACTTATTACATTTTCCAATAATTACTTATATTAATGACACCACCCACTCCTTCTAATAGGAGAGTTTTGAATAATAGGACATTGAGTGTTACTAGTGCTAATAGTAATGGGGAGCTAGATTTATCGTTAGTAGAATCTGCCTCATCCAGCTCTCCATTAACAGGGAATAGCTCTTTGGATGTCAGGGAATTATCGGAATTGCATGATCCAAAATCTTTAAGTAAGTTATATGAGATTGGAGGTATAGACGGTTTAGCTCAAAAACTTGGAACTGATTTATCAAGTGGGTTGAATGAACGTGATACAGATGGCATAGAAAATCTCATAAAGAAATATGGGATCAATAAACTTCCTACTAAAGTTAGAAAAACACTTCTTCAATTATGTTTTGAGGCTATGAAAGATAAGGTTTTAATCTTGCTTTCTGTTGCAGCAGTCATTTCCTTGGCATTGGGTTTATATGAAACTTTTGGTGTAGAAGCAGAAAGGGATTCTGAGGGAAGACCCATGCCTAAAGTTGATTGGGTTGAAGGTGTTGCAATTATCGTTGCCGTTGTTATTGTTGTAGTTGTAGGAGCTGGTAATGATTACCAAAAGGAAAGACAATTTGCAAAATTAAATGCAAAAAAGGAAAATCGTGAATTGATTGTAATACGTAATGGTACTCAGCAATTGATCTCTATATATGATATTTTAGTTGGTGATATTATTAATTTGCAGACAGGTGATGTTATTCCAGCTGATTCAATTATGATTACAGGTGAAATTGAATGTGATGAATCTGCATTAACTGGTGAGTCAAAAACAATAAAAAAGATACCAGCTATTGATGCATTATCATATTATGAAAGTCATTGTCCAACAAGTGAAGATATTGGTTCTAGTAAAATTAAATTTAAAGATCCTTTTTTAATTTCGGGTGCAAAAGTTTTATCTGGTTTAGGTAATGCAGTTATCACTGCCGTAGGTGAAAACTCCATACATGGAAGAACAATGATGAGTTTAAATGAACAAAGTGAAGACACCCCGTTGACTATAAGGTTAAATAATTTAGCAGAAGGTATTTCCAAGTATGGTTTTTTGGCTGCTCTAATTTTGTTTGTTGTTCTTTTTATTAGATATTGTGTTGAGATTGCACCAGGTGGAAGATATAATGATTTACCAAGTGCTGAAAAGGGTAAAAAGTTTATGGATATACTCATTACTGCAATTACTATTGTTGTTGTTGCTGTTCCAGAAGGTTTACCTTTGGCAGTTACATTGGCATTAGCATTCGCTACGACCAGAATGGCACAAAATGGTAATTTAGTTAGAGTTTTAAAATCTTGTGAAACTATGGGTGGTGCTACGGCTATTTGTTCTGATAAAACAGGAACCTTGACTGAAAATAGAATGAGAATTGTTAAAGGATTCTTTGGATTTACTGAATTTGATGATACTGTTAATGGACATGGTCCTAAATCTCAAAGTATTTTACCAGATATACATGATGGGTTAAAATCTCTTTTATCTGATAACATTATCCTTAATTCTACTGCATTTGAAAATTCTGAATATGATGAGGGGAAAGCTATAGCTGCTACAATGAAGCCTAAGAGAAAATCATTTTTCAGGCAGTTAATCGAAGGAAATGATGCCGAATGTGAATTTAACCATTCATATTCTGATGAACCATTTTTAGGTAATAAGACTGAATCAGCCTTATTAATTTTAGGTTCAAGGTTATTTTCTTTATTTTCAAAAAGGTCACTTGAAACGATTAGACAAGAATCAGCTTATAAAATAGTTCAAGTTATTCCCTTTGAAAGTTCCAGAAAATGGTCAGGTATAGTATTGAAGATTGAAAGCGGATATAGACTTCTTATTAAGGGAGCTGCTGAAACTGTTTTCAAGAACTGTGATTATCAATTTAGTAAAGATGGTGATATTTTACAAATGGATAGAAACCTTCGTGACAATGCATTATGTAAAATTGATGAATATGCTAATGAAGCATTAAGGGCCATTGCCTTAGCTCATAAAGATTTTGATGGATTAACTAGTTGGCCACCGGTTCAATTAGCTAATATTAATAATTCAAATGAAGCTTTGCCTGAATTGCTTTTTAGCATAGAATCAAGCAAGAATACAAAAGATTTTATTTTAGATAGTATTGTTGGTATTCAAGATCCATTGAAAGAGGGAGTTCCTGAGTCTGTTTTGCAATGTAAAAGAGCAGGTGTAACTGTCAGAATGGTTACTGGTGATAATTTGATAACTGCAAAATCAATTTCAAAAGGTTGCCACATTTTAACATCGGAAGATTTATCAAATGATTATGCATTTATGGAGGGTCCACAATTTCGTAAGTTACCTGAAGATGAGAGATTTAAAATTGTACCTAAGTTAAAGGTGTTAGCCAGATCATCTCCAGAAGATAAAAGACTTTTAGTTGATACTTTACGTAAATTAGGTGAAGTTGTTGCTGTTACTGGTGATGGTACTAATGATGCTCCAGCCCTTAAATTGGCAGATGTAGGTTTTTCTATGGGTATTTCAGGGACAGAGGTTGCTAGAGAAGCTTCTGATATTATTTTAATGACCGATGATTTCACAGATATTGTTAAAGCTATTAAGTGGGGGCGTACTGTTGCTACTTCTATCAAAAAATTTATTCAATTCCAATTAACTGTTAACATCACCGCTTGTGTTTTAACCTTTGTATCTGCTGTTTCCTCTTCTTCTGGTTCTTCTGTTCTTACTGCTGTTCAATTATTATGGGTTAATTTGATTATGGATACTTTGGCTGCTTTGGCTTTAGCGACTGATAAACCTGACGACTCTTTATTAAACAAGAAGCCTGCAGGCAGGCATCTGCCACTTATTTCAACTTCTATGTGGAAAATGATTATTGGACAATCTATTACTCAGTTAATTGTTACATTTACTTTATATTTTGCAGGTCAGCATTTATTCTTTGGAGACAAAAAAATCACCGATGCTCAAGTTGAGCAACTACATGCTATGACATTCAATGCTTTTGTGTGGTTACAATTTTGGAAGTTAGTTGTAACAAGAAAATTAGACGAAGCTGATGACATAAGATCAATTAGAGGAAGAATTACAAGGGACAATTTAGATTTCTTTCAACATTTATTTAGAAATTGGTATTTTATTGGTATTGCTTCAATTATTGGTGGTGCACAAATTCTTATCATGTTTGTTGGTGGTGCTGCTTTTAGTATCAAGAGGCAAACTCCAGGTATGTGGGCTACTGCAATTTTATGTGGTTTCATATCCATTCCTGTTGGTGCATTACTCCGTATCTGCCCAAATCACTGGGTTGAAGCTATTTTCCCAACAAAAGCATTCAACAAATTTATTTATTATGTTGGATTTGGGTTTTTAAAAAAAGAAAAAAATGTAGATTTAGAAAAAGCTGAATCTGTTGATGAGAGTAAAGCTTAAATTATGCATATATATATTAAGTTGATTCAAATAATTTATCGTTATTTAATATTGAGATATTATTAATTATATTCTATCTCTATAGCTTTTGAGCTTGTTTGTAAATTTACTGTAAATTGGGTAAAAGTTGGTAAACTCGTTAAACATAGGCAATAAGTCAATGAGCTCTTCTATGTGCTCCAACAATATTTCATTCTTTTCTTTATTTTCAATCAGCTTTAAAATAGTTTCATTCAATTTATCTATAGATTTTTGGAAATCCTCCGTACTGATCAGCGAAGCTTCACTTTGACTATGTAATAAATTTTGTATTATTTCGAGTGACTTTATAACCTTGAGTAAATTTTTCTTCACTAATTTAAATTTCATTAATTTGTCAAGTGTTATCGCATTATCACTAGAATTAAAATTAGAATCATTATATATATTCTTCACCTCCGTCTGCAATGAAAGTATAGAGTTATTTAGAACATTAACATAATATTGTAACCTTGACGTGTTATAATCACTATCTGTATTTTTCCCACTCTCGTCCATTGTTAAAACAGAAATATTTGACTTATCCAATACTTCCAATTTCCTATTCAAGTCCTGTGACAATTCATTTGTATAATAATCAAATCTAGTTATTAAGCTGGAGCATTTATTCGTAATTTCGTTTAAATTTTTCATTGAGTATAGTTGACCATGTTGCATTGAACCATTGTTTGTTAATGACTGAAATAATACATTTACATAATTGATTGGATCAAAATCTGGATCAAAAAACATAGATAATGGCTTTTCTCTTGCTTCCTCTGACTCCATTTTGTGTAGCTTACTTTAATTATGAATTGTTTAAATAATAATAAAATTCTACGATTAGCGATCTTTAATTTTTTGTCGCTTACTCAAAAAGTCACTTTATTAGGCTTAATTTTAATACTAAATGAAACTTGTTACTGTTCAAGAAAGCTTTGAAGATGTCATTGAAGAAGTACGAACCAGTGGATCTAATAATTCCCATGAAAGTTTTTGGATTACAGAAAGAGACCTTAGTTCAGATGATGGTAAACAGGACTACTATGATATTGAAGTCACTGAGAATTTAATTGGAAGCAAAGATATTAAATTAACAAAATTATCAAGAAAAATTTATCAATTAGAAATATCTCTAAAAAAATATACTTTGAAAGCTTCTGAGAAATGCCTTCTGTTAGTTGAAGGTAATATTACAGCTGTAGCATTATCTGATGGCAATATTTTAGCTGTTGGAACGTCTAATGGAGAAATATATATATACGATTTAAAAAAGGAAATATTAATTAATAAAATAATTAATTATGAAATGGTTGGTATCACTAATTTAAGAATATTTGCTTCTGAGGAGGTCATCATTTCTGTGAGTGAAGATATAACTGTTAGGATTTGGTCAATAACATCAAAAGAACCAGTAAGAGAATTTAGAAACCACCTTAAGGGAATCACAGATATCAAATTAATAGGTCAAATTGGTAGAAATTTTGTGACTAGTTCAAGAGATGGTTCAATAAATTTATATGAATGTGGATCTGGCAAAATTGTGCATAAATTTCAAAGAATTCAAAATCATAATGACCCAGTCAACTGTATAGCTATTGGTCATTTTGATTCTACTGTAAATCCATCTGAGTTTGAATTCGAAACTGAAGGGAAATGTATTTATGCTGGATATGATAGTGGGGTCATTCAGCAATATGATCTAGCTGGACACACTCAAACAAGACTAAATTTTAGTGAAGGATCTGTTGGTAGTGTTAAAAGTATAGAGAATGTATCAAAATATTTACTTTCTGGTTATGAAAATGGATTGCTTAGAATTTGGGATATTACTTTAAAATCTGTAATATTCAACATTACTTTAAATACAAATCACCCAATTGAATTTATAAAAATAATTAGTTATAATGAACTTTCAAAGGAAATTGTATTTTTAGTTTACAACGGTCCGGAGACATTGCTCCAATTTGAAGTGAATTTAAGGAATAGTGAACTAATAAGAGTTATTTATTGCATTGGTCTTCCTGAGCTTTTTCAAATTGCCAGTATAGACAAGAATAATGAAATTATTGTAGCAGGTGGTAAATATAATCTTTTAGCTCTATTCAATATTTAATGGTATTACAATTTTTTTAATAAATAGAAATTTATTTCATAAATAAGTTCAATAATAATTCCTTTCGACTATAAAATCATAATTTTGGTCTTGGATCAACAGACTTGAAAACTGATTCAATGGCAGTAGCTTTCATCATGTTACCCTTAATCTTTAATTTACCATTCATAAATAATTTTTGACCATTAGCTTTACCAGTAGCTAATTTGGTGAAATCAACATCCTTCAAAATTAATTGGACATCAGCCTTAGTACCAGCTTCAACTTTTGCAATTGAACCATCCTTTTTAAGATCAACTAACCAAGATTGTTCTTTTCCTTCCTTATTCTTTAAAGTAAACATAATAGTAGCTTTGACACCAGCAATTGCTTTTTGTCTAATCTTATCATCCTTTAAGGCATCATCTAATTGCTTCAAGAAAGAAGAAGCGTTAAATCCATCAACTCCGATATCTGACATTGTATTTGTAGTTTAATATTTATTACTTATATAAGTACTTTAAAAGTTTTAATTATAATTTAATAGTAGAAGGTTAATGTAAAATTGTCTAATTTATATATTCCCCAGTTTCATCATCATTCACTGTGCAATTCATGTGAAATTCGGAACCTCGGTTGCCTACCTCGATATTATAAGCATAGATTACTTTAGGATGCAAATGTCAGAGTTCCAAAAACCAATAATGCTAAATGTTATATTTAGTTCGGCTAAATGATTTTATTCACTGTCATGCATCAAGGTAATGTTATGGCCATCAATTATCATATGTATATTTCAAAGTTTACCATTATTTGAAATTATCTGTTAAAAATATATCTTTACAATGGACATATATATTACTGTTCTACTATTTCGTATCTATTTTCTCACTTCTCTACCTGAGAGCTTCATTATTATTTAATATTAATAATTTCAATTTCTTCCGAAGTTTATCTAGTAGTATTGTACAATCAGTATAATCACAGGCTTTATAGTTGGGGAAGACGTTGAAAATTGCGAAATAAAATGAGGAGTTGCCGATTTTGGATAATAGCCCATTTTGTAACCTATAGTTTTAAGTTCTAGCGTCTAGTGTCAGTACGTTTTATATCCTTGACTCCACTTAACCATATCCTGTATAACATATATATTGTTTATTTTTACATACCGAAAAACCGAGTAGAGTATATACAAAAAAGAGGTTACGCATACAAATAGATATACTCAAAACGTAGCAATAATATTTATTAGACCAGAGAATTTTATATATTCAATATATCATGTGACTATAGTAATCTTTAGTTTGGTTAATTTTGATAAACTACTGCACCACAATTCATACAGTCATTATTCTTTTCTTAGTATTGAGATTTTAATGAAAATACTTTATTTATGTATGCAGGAGCATTTCGATATCAAAAAAAATTAAATGTACTCATCTCTACAATAGTTCATAATCTAAATTATAACCTACAAAAATATTATGTCTTTCAAGTCACAGACTTCAAAATATCAGTCTGAATCAACAGTTAATAAATTATTATCCAATATTTTTCCGGGGAGTACGGTTAACCCTGTATCTCTTCATTCAGGAAAACAACTAGCTTCAGCTCAGTTGGCCCATAAAGAAATTCGTAAGGCTAGATTATCCTCTCGAGATATTAAAAAGATCAATCAAATTAATAAGGCAAAACAAAATAAGAATATTAATACTAAGATGGAAAAAGAAAAAAAATTCATGAAATTAACGAAATATAATCTCATCAAGCAGCATAAAGAAGAGAATAAGTTATCTGTTGAAGAATCTAAATATTTAAAAAAGTTAGTAAAGAAAAATTCAAATATGATTAAAAGAGTTTCAGAAATAAGTGATTATGAAATTAATTCTGATTTGAATGAAGTTAGAAACGAAATTTTACAATTAACAAGACCAAAATCATCATCAACGAGAAAACATGATAAGAAAAAGAATGATTTTAATGCTAAAGTTGAAAAAGGTGTTATTTCTTATCCTGGTTTAACACCGGGATTAGCACCTGTTGGATTAGAGGATGATTCTGATGACGAATGATAGACATAAGCCAAACTGATTATTGTACTCAATAAACTTGCATAATAAGTTACGAATATCTTTACCTTATAGTTGATATTGCTAATATAAATATATATAAGATCTGTATTTTCAATATGCAAATAACTGGAAATATTATCAAAAATAAGCTAATGTAATAATAATTTTCTTAAATTGCATAAAATCTATTTACCAATTTCAAATAAGAGTTGACGTAAGTCACAACATAGCTTTCTAACATTTCTTTTTGGGTCATCTAACGCCATTGTTAGCTCCTTCAAAGTATTAGCTTGATATTTAATAAGGTTAGGATATGGTATCTTCTCAAAGATATTCAATAGACATTTTAAACTTAAAAGTCTAATTTCTTCATTATATTTACGTTGAGTAACATTCTTAAGTAATACTGGAATAATTGTGGATAAATGAGGAGTAATCAAATTTGGTTTCTCTGATATTATAATATCTAAGCAACCTAATGATGCCTTCAAAACGGAAGGATTTTTTAGTGTTAAACTATTGAGAATTAATAAAAATACATCATCGATATAGGTTCTTAAGATTTTTGGAGATAAATTTATCAAAATCAATGATAAAGATGATAAGTATATGTCATCTTTTGTTTCCGAATATTTTTTTCTTAAAATAGGAAGAATTAATTCAAATATTTTTTGTTCGTATAATAATTTCGTGTTTAGGTTCGATACTTTCGAGATGATTCCTTTAATCTTGGAAGTCTGGTTTGTAAATATTGGTAACTCCACAAATAATATATTCAATGATCTTGAAACTAAGAATTTTAGTTCTTTGTTCTTACTTTCCAAAAGAGTAATGATTTTTTGTACAAATTCTATGCCCAATGGATCAATTTTAATAATCAATCCTTTTGTGGTCCATATCATAATTTCTAATTTCTTAGTTTGAATTTCATTTATCAGCAGGTTTGGAGAATTTAAATCGTCGTAGATAGAATTTAAGATTTTTCTAACATTATTCAAATCATCTGATTTCAAAAATTTATTTATCAATAGAGATAAATACTGTAAATAACAAAGTCTAAGATATTCGTCATCTATATTATAAATAAGATTTATTATAGATGGGATAATATCATTATTTCTCATGTTTTCAAATTGAGTAGATTTATCTAGATTTGATAAAACTCTGTTTAACAAAGAGACTTGGATACTAGGAACTTGATTTAAACATTTAAGGCTAGAGTCAATAATAACTTTCTTCTCAAATATAAATTGATTATTGAATTCATTAAGAATATCCTGGTGTTTACTTTTTTCAGTAAATTTGATAATCAACCCTATTAACTCTCCACTAGATTCAATAAGTGATTTTGAAATATCTTCCAAACTAAGTAAAAGAGTCAAGAATCTAGGAACAAAATTCTTATATAAAGAATTTGTTAAGAACTGATTTATAATTTCAGTTTTGTAGATTGCCCTATTAAATAATTCCACAATGTCTTCAAAAATATCACATTTCAAATCATTTTCAATATCTGATAAGCACAAAAATTCCAATTTATTTAATAATCTAATCGATAAAATTTCTAATAATTGATAATTCACACATAAATTTTCAAGAGTATCTAATATGTTAGAAATTAATGTCTTGTCCACATTATTTTCAAATTCAAGAAGATCTAAGAAAACTGGAAGTATTAAATCGATTACTTGTTTAGTCTTTATTTCTCTCAATGCTTCCCCAGATCTTGAACCTAACGAGTCTTTATTTATTATACAAACTAATCCCTTAATTATTTCCTTTATTACCAAGTCATTTTGAAAATTAGGAGTATCAAGAATTATCAGGCTCAAAATATCCTTGAAGTATTCAAATATAAGTGAAGATTCATTAAAATTTAAGAAATGTGGTGTTTGTATTAATTTGATTAATTGCTGGATAATCTTACATTTTAAAGTTTTCTCAAGGTTAGAAGATGATTGCAAAAGCAGTCCCATAAATATTAATAAATGATCTTTAAATTTAATTAGTTCATTATTTTTTATATCATTTTCAAAATTAAATTCTTTCTTTGAATTAATCAAAATATTATAGGATATGATAATAAATCCTAGATTATCTATCAAATCCCGCTGTTTAGAAACATTTAAAGTTAAATCTTCAAATTTGTCTATCTCTGAAATATCTTCTTTGGTTTCTTCTATTTCGATTCCAAAATATTTACCCCATAGTGGGTAAGAAAATATGAATTTGGTAACAAAATTAAAACTTTCAAAAGATGTTGAAGCCAAAGTGCTTAAAATTAAAACAGACTGTTTAAGTGCATTTGAATTGAGAGTTAAATTAGGCTTTAATTCATCTGAAATTGATATTAAAAAATTTTCGTGTTGGTCACTTTCAGTTAAGCGTTTATCTAATTCAGACAAAATAACTAAAGTTAAAATTAAAGACTTATTTTCATCGTTATCCTCAATATTTTTGTCATAACTTTCAGGTATTATACTATTTAAAAATGGCTTGAATATTGAAACATCATTATGTAATATTTCAAATTTTAATGGGTTCCAAATTGTTAACCAATATTCAATAATGGTTTCTAAAGAATAACTTTTAATACATAAAAGTAATGTCTTAAGAACATCATTTCTAATCATAGGATTTGTAGATGTTAATTTTTCATTCAAACTCGAAAATGTATCCTTTGCAAATAATGATTGAGAAGCAATTGATTGTCGTAACTTATTTTTTAAATCATCAGCAGAAATCTTATAAGGATCATTCTTAGGTGGGGTAAACGATATAGGAAAATAACAGAAACAAACGTCAAATAAATCATTAATAAATTCTTTGTCAAGATCATTTTTAATATCAAAATTAATATTTGTATTTATTTTGGTATTTAATTCAAAGGATAATATCAAATTTCTTGGGTCTTTTTCACTTGTAGCAATATGTAAAAACAATTTAACAAATTTGTTAGAAATATCTCTATTAAGCTGGATATATTCTAAATTAAATGTAAAAATGTTTTGTATGATAATAAAAGCTTGATAACGTATTTTAGCAAGATTTTTTCTTGCATCATATTTGGTTAACAAAGCTTCTAGTAATTTTAATAAATTATTATTAAGAGAAGGAAGGAAAGAATTGAACGTAACAAGAATTCCTAAACCACGTAAAACATTTACCAAGCAATACTTATCTTCTAATTTAACTATAAGGAAATCTAAGAGTACATTAATATCTTGTTTGCTTAATACTCGGCCATGAAGATTTGCTAAAACTTCAACTAAATAACCAATAGATTTAAGTCTAATTAAATCATTATCTGACGTCAATGATGGACCCAAATGTTGAATGAATTCTAAAAGAGTCAATTCGTTATTTTTCATTAGATCCACTAATGAAATACAATATTTTTTGGAATCTTCAAAATCATCAGTACTTGCAATATACTGGCTAATTAATGTACTAGGTTCATGTGTATTTGAAACCATTATGATTGGTGATAAATCAATTTTCGAGTTCGGTAGAAATAAGATTAATTATACTGAAAAATTTGTGATCATAAACTGTAAACTTTTTTTTACACTTTCCCTCACAAACGAAATGTTATGAATCAGTGTCTAATAATGATCTGGTTCTATTATACAATAATTCTATCCAATTCAAATTTATTCAACTAACAGGGTATTCAAATATCTAACTTATTATTACTATTTAACTTTTTTAATCTATGTACTAAGATTACAATTCTAGTTTGCTTGTTTAAGATCAATATTTATAAACATTTAGGGTAAGAATATGATTGAAATCCCTGATTTAGATGAATTATCTCTATATACCCCTGTTGTTAAAGCAGAAGAATATGAACCTGAACAGCCTTTTATACATCATGAAAAGAAAAGCCTTAATATGGATATACATGAAGGTAAACACACTCCAGTTGTTAATGATTATCTGTGCGATGAAAGTGTATTAGATGATACTGGTAAAAACAATGGTCATAATGAAGACATGCTATCTTTGGAAACTATAAAAAATAATAAAATTGATTATACGTCAAGTTTGCATGAAAATAGTAATGGGATGCTGGAGAATCATGCTTTTGAATTCGTCAATGATTCCAGTTCACAAGTTTTTAGCCCATCTGTCAGTTATCCGCAAAATGAAACCCTCCAATCTGTTAAAATTATCAATGGTAATAAGAATGTAAATAAGAATGAGTCCGCAGGGTTTATTTTACAAGATCCACCGTTAATCAAGAGCAAAAGTATGGTAGCAAGGAGTAGTTATAATGAGAATTTCAATAGATTTAGTAGGAATGAGTCTGGTTTACAAAACTTGGCATCACCAGCTTCACAATTGATAAAGCAAGATCATACAGAACCTTCACCACAGCTTCCACTGCCTTTAACAGCAACACCAATGCAACGACTTACTTTCTCTAATGGAGAAGAATTTAGTTCTGTTAGAAGGGGTCTTGCTACCGATCTGAAGGCACCTGCTGAATATACTTTACACATTGTATTTACTCAGTTTGTTAGACATGCTGAACGTAAACTTAATTTATGTCTTGATTTTCCAATTCTGGAAGAACCACCTATAATTGATTTGTTAGGTGAAGGAGCTGACCCACAGTTTGATAAGATAATTGCATCTTTAGGTTATATTGCCAGAAAGAAACCAAAGCAAGTCATTGATAGTGTAATGTTTTGGAGGAAATCAAAAAGTGATGTTGCTGTATTAGCTGCAGATGAAGTTGAAAGAGTACTTTCCAATGCTAAAACAAGAATCAATTACAACACATCAAATCAAATTTCTCCAAAAGGTTATAATAATAAAATTTTGAATCAACAAGTTAGAACAAAGAGAAGTTTAAGCTTGATTAGATCTAAAAGTATTTCCAAAATATCGCATCGCAGAAACGAATCATCTGCCTCTGCCCCTGGATCTAATGCAATTATCTCTTCACCTATAAGATATGATGATGAAATATTAAAGCAAAAACAATACTATGATGACCAAATCGCCCATTCAAGAGAGATTGCTATACAAGCTGAAAGAAAGTCATTAGCTTCTATTTATATCTTATGCCGTGTACTTATTGAAGCCGTGAAACAAGCAACAAAGGAACTGGTAGGTGATGATTTAAATGATAAATTAGAGGAAATTGTTTATAGTCAATTAAAAACTACGGATCCGATCAGTACTAGTGAATCCTTAGTTAGGCTATCTAATTGGAATTTATTTGCAGAGCTTCTTGGGTTTATGTCTGAGCAAAGATTCTTGAGTGTAAGTGATAGGTTTATTGCGGATTTAGAAAAAGTCCCAATTAAAATAAATCAAGAAGATGAGCCTAGGCTTCATTTATTAATTCATGGAATGAGGTATTTAAGGTTAACACATTACCCATTAGATGCATTTGAAGAAAGTGCTGATTTTATGGCATCCATGGCGAAATTTTTTGATAGGGCAAATAATGAATCCATTATCATGGCATATTGTGAAGTTTTCAGTAATCTTTTAATGCCTTTAGCGAATATCCTTACTGCCGAAGTTAATCATCCTACTTGGGCTGAAGCAATTGAGCGCATATTTAAAAAAGCATATAGAATATGGCATAACATTATTAAGGTTAATAACCCTCTTTTGACTTCATCTAATAGTATGAGCAACATAGCATCCTCAAATACTATAAGCGCACCTTACTCATCTAATAATTCATGGAGTTATTCTATCAATTTAATGGTGTCGTCATTATCAGTATCAAGAAAACAATTTTTTTCAGATACTTGGTTTAAGATTATTGAAGATAATATGTTTAAACTAAAGCAAAAAACTGAAATAGAAGTAAAGACAACATTCATAATTAGTATTGCTCGGCTAGTATGGGTTTATCTTAACAGATTGCCTGACACTTTAAATAACACGATGAAAAAATTAGATTCATTATTCCAATTACTCTTTTTTAATGGAAATATGTCTAGCAAAAAAAACCAATGGATAACATTAGATATATATTTGATGAATGCATTGGTTGAATTAACTCGTATTGTTGCAAATAATCATTTAAACTATGTTCTTGAAAATGTTTTGATAAAGCTTTTAAAGTTAAGTTTTAATGCGAGTAATTTAGAGAATGCTGTACCCGAAAAAATCATATTTGTTATTAAAAGTTACTTAGCTATTTTGGAGGACGCTGAATTGGGAAAAAAACTTCCTTATCCATCAGATGAAATTATAATGAATAGAATAATACTGAATCATGACAGTAAACTGAGGGAATCTTCGGATCAAGATACCTTAAATTATAATGAATTTATATTTTCTGCCAAAAATCTGAATAATATATTATACCACGATGAGCTCTGTCGATCCTTTGGTACAATAATAAAGTTATTAGATACCCAGTATGGTGCGGATTCTATGTTCCTGGATGGACATAAAACAGCTACACCAATTTCTTCCAATACATCTAAATCTCAATCACCGTTTTCATCTTTTCATTTCAACCTTGATTTTTCTTATCAGGAAACAAAGGATTTGCATATTGAGCTATTTGCTTCATTAATCGATGCAATCCCTTGTACATTGGTTCCAATATCAGGAGATACCACACTGCCAATTATTCCATTTAAAAATATTATGGAAATTCTAACAAGAAATATTTTACACTCAAATATTAAGGTTGCACATGCTTCAGTAAACGCTTTAAAGGTACTTTCTTCCAAAAATAATCCTAGTAGTTTAATTACAATGTATGCAAAAATTGCATTCCAATTTAGTGATAAACCGAATCCAAATTATAAGAATGATTTTTTGAATACTCCTGAATTCCATAGATTATTAAAGGTTTATGTTGATTTACTTAATTGCTGGTTGAATAAGTTTCATAATATTGTCAACAATAAAAATTCACAAAAATATGTCAATCCATTGGCACAAAATGATGAAAGTATGAATAATGATGTCTTAAATACAATGTATCAGATTAATCATAACCCATTAGCACAATCTGAAAGTATAAATCCAATTGATGAATTAGAGTGGAAAGCAATTATTACAGTGATTGAAGAAGTTGAAGGAAATGGGCTCTTTTTTCTTTGCTCTCAAGATGCAAAATGTAGACATTTTGCTGTTCAGATTTTAAGACTTGTTGATCAATTTGATCAAGCCATATATAATATTACAGATAAAAGTAAATCATTAGAGCCTTCTTCAAATACAATAAAAGGACATTCTAGAAGTTCATCTAAATTTGCTGCAGATGTTGGTACTCGCTTAATTCATATTTTGGAAGACATTGATGTAATGGAAATGATTCAACCTTTGAAAAAGGAAATGAGTTCTCCAGAAAGAAATAGAATACTAAAGTTCAAAAACAAAAAAAATATATTATTAAGATTGGCCGAATCCGATTATGGAATTGATTCTACGATATGGTTTAGAATATATCCAAAACTTTTGGATATATTTTTCGAAAAGTGTCCAATGCCTATTGCTATGTGTCGTTCAATTGTGTGCGTTAGACTAGTTCAAATGCATGAATCAATTTTTGAATTTTCAGAAAATTATAAAAATAATATTTCTTCAATATTCACAAAACCATCATCTGGATTTCCACCAGAGCTTTTGGTTATTCAATGGAAATTATATTTAATATTTGCTTGTTGTTCTTTAACATCAACTAATGAACAAAAAATATCTTTACCAAATCAACCTACACATGGAAGAAAGAAATCCATGCAAATTTTTATCCAACATCAAAAAATTACTAGTGCCACATCTGTATTTCGAATGGTGATGCCGTTTCTTAGATCAAAACAACCGATGGTTAAAGATGCGGTTATTTCAAGTCTTGGTTGTATAAATCAAAATACATTCAAAACGTTCCTTGAAAATTTACCTCAAAACTTTAGCGACTGGAATATTGATCAGAAACATGATAAAAGTGAAGATTCTTTCCGAATAGAGATAATTCATATTCTTTGGATTCTTACTACCAGATTTAGGTCAACAAAAACAATTTATAGTAACGAATGGATTGTGGCAAATTTAGTCTCCATTATTAAAAATGTTAAAATGTTTTTATCAATTCCTTCTACTCAAGTTGATGTTGATTTTCAAAAATTACGCAGATATTTTTGTGGATTTTTAGAGAATGTTTATTTAAGCTTACAAGATAAAATGGATTTAAATAAGTGGTTCCCATTTGAAGCAAGAATTGGTTGCTTTAATTTTTTAAAGGAGTGGTGTGAATATGGTGATGAATGTGAATTGGCAGAAGATAGATACAATATAATGACTAAAAATTTGAACTCTCAAAGAGAATCTGCATCAGTGCTTGCTATTTTAGAAATTGAAAGAAAAAATTTAAAATTTGCATCTTTAAGCTGTATGGGTACTTTGTGTAATGGACCAATTAGACATGAAATTGAAGTTGCTGGTAATGTTGCTTTTATTTCGTTTGATTTACCTAGTATATTCAGCTGGCTAAAGTCTCTTTTTTCTTCAAATATTGAAAGAATAATAGAAGTTGGTAAGGTTTCCTTGAATAATATTCTATCTTCTAATTTAAAGTATAAAGAAATATATGATGAGATAGTAAAACAATGCTATGTCTCACAAAATAATATCACGCAGTATTATTTTTCAATTTTCGTGGAAAATTACTTAAATTATAACATAAGTTATCAAGATAGTCAAGAAGTCCCATACGATTTGATTTGCTTGTCGAGCTATTTAATAGGAAATGATATTTATGAAATACGTTCATCTGCTGTTAAATTACTTCGTTTTTTAGAACAGAAATACTTCGGAACTTCAACAGTTCATGGATTTATTGAATCAATTACCAGTAAGTCTGTCGTTGTTTTTAAGAAAGCTCTATTTGGAGTTTCAAACCATGCTATTTCTGTGCTCCCTGGGAATGAAATTATTCGTATTAGTTATTTGACCAAATACTTTAATGAGGTAGATCCAAGTGTTAGAAAAGATATTATTTCTGCTCTATTACCATGGCTACAAATTGTTGAACTTAAATATAATTCAATAGAAGGCCTTAATCTGGATAAAAATCAAAATAATGGAAATTTAAATTTGACAGATTCCTCTATTTTGGTGTTGAATAACTTACTTGAGATAACTATTAAATTTAATTGCAGTATGACAAATGAAATTGAAGCTCTTTGGGTTGCCCTTAGTAGTAATGCTGACAATTTTAATATAATAATTGATTTCCTAGTAAGCAATTGTCTTATTAGAAGAAATCCTTTATTTATTGAACATTCTAAGCAAGTTATTGATTATTTGGTGTTTTCTAGGCCTGATCCTTTAGTTTTGATTGATAAATTTTTGAATAATTTACAAACAAAATCAATGGTACCACCGCAACCAAATGCTGTTGATACCTCTTTTGCAGGGTCTTCTCAGTTTCCCTATGTTGCTAATTTGTGGAAAGTCATACCTTATGATGAAAAAGATGTTGCATTTTCTGTTGGGCAGCTATCAATGATATTCTTGGTTGATCTATTTTCTGCACAGAGTCTGAGAATGATTGAAAACCTTGCACTCTTAGTACATATATCATTCTCTTTGTTGGATCACTATTTACCAATTGTACAAGAACTGGCTAGTTTCATGCTAGTTAATCTTATCCAAACATTAGCACCAAATGAGCCTAAATCTGAGGAAACTATAAATACTCTTAGAAATAAGGATAGGTTGAAATATCTTTGGGTTTATGATGATTTAAATAATGATAAAAAAGGTGCAAGGACACCAAGAAATATGGATTGCTTGGTAAGAAATATTTTGGAGATTTTGACGCCAATACTGCACCCTTTACAAGAACAATGGAGTAGAGTTTCATTGAATTGGGCTACTACATGTGCGGTTAGACATATTGCGTGTAGATCATTTCAAGTATTTAGGTCTTTACTATCATTTTTGGACCAAGCTATGTTGAAAGATATGTTACATCGTTTATCAAACACTATTTCCGATGAATCACTTGATATTCAAGGATTTGCTATGCAAATATTAATGACATTAAATGCTATTACAGCTGAACTTGATTCCGAAAAGCTTATCGATTTCCCACAGTTGTTTTGGTCTAGCGTTGCTTGTTTAAGTACTATACATGAGCAAGAGTTTATTGAAGTTTTATCAACAATGTCTAAATTTGTATCAAAGATTGATTTGGATTCGCCAGATACTGTCTCCTGTTTGATATCAACTTTTCCTCCAAAATGGGAAGGAAAATTTGAAGGACTTCAGCAGATTGTCACGGTTGGTTTACGGTCAGCCACTGCATGGGATCCTGCCATAAAATTTTTGGATAAGCTTGATTGTTTAAAAGATAGTGAAATAATAGGTGTTGGTGATACACGTTTATTAACATCAATTTTAGCCCATTTACCATATTACTTACATTCTATGAATGAGAACAATGGTTTACCTGCAGAAGTAGCAGAATCTGCTATTTCATTAAGTAAAATGGCTGAAAATAATAACAAACACAGTCTATCAAGAATTTTATTATCTTTAGCTAAAAACAGGTTTAGATCGAAGAAAGATTTTCTTATTCAGACAGTTAACACCATTAGTAATATTTTTTTTCCTGAATTTGAAGCCCAAACTTTAGTTTTACTTCTAGGTTTTCTATCAAACAAAATTCCTTGGATTAAATTAGAAACAATTAGTTTGTTAAAACACATTCTTCCATTGGTAGATTTACAAAGGGATGAATTTGTTGGGGTCGGTGCTGATCTTATTTCACCGTTATTAAGGTTATTATTGACTGATTATGCAGAACCTGCTTTAGAAGTCTTAGATGAAACAGAAATTATTTCTGGCTCTCAATTGGATAAAGATGTTTTAAGAATGAGCCTTGGTAACACATCCATAAAGAAGGAATATGAAAAGACAGCAACATTATTTGGAATACCAGATGAGAGTGGTTGGGCTATTCCTATGCCTGCTGTTACAGCTGCTAGTACTAGAAATAACGTGCATGCCGTATTCTCTACTTGTATTGTGACAACTGTTGTGGATGAAAATGAGAATGTTTTTAATAAGGACGAGGAAATTCATTTTCATTTGGATGATTATAATGCACCAGCCGAATATGCGGAGACTATATCGATGAGTGTTGATGAACCTGATGCATCATTAAGCAATATGTGGGCAGCATTGGATGATTTTGATTCTTTTTTTACTAAGGATTCTGAAACAAATGTTTTAATACCAGTGAATCCGCGTACATATAAGAACTCGCAACTAGAAAGGCGCCAAAATGGAGCTATTGATTTATCATATCCAATGGAATCCGTACCTAACGTTTATGAGAAGAAAGCATCATATATTCTAAATAAAAGTTTAGCTAGAACCCAGTCAAATTCTTCATTTAGGGCATCATTGGCAGATTCTATAGGGACAGCAAATTATAATAATCATCCTAAAGTGTCTGCTTCAAAAAAATCATATATCCCATTTAGAGGTAGCAAAAACAATTTTAGAAACCCTAATCCATTATTAAGTCTGGGTTCTGAAAATACAGAACCAGTATTAACAAATTTACATAACAATCTGCCACCAATCAGTCAACAAATATCACCATCACTTTCTGATAATACATCTCAAAATGATAATTCTTCACGCAGTATTCTTGGAAATAAGAAAAGATCAAAAAAATCTGCTAAAAATTCACCACATACCCCTACTTTGAGTTCTATGCATGAATTACAAAACAATGCATACTGGAACAAAAATAATTTGAACGGAACTACAAGTGGAAATATGTCCCCAAAAGCTACATCAATGCAAAATACTCCGAAAGTTAGGGATAAGAAAAAAAGTACACAAATTTTCCGCTAAAAATATTAATTAGATAATTAAAAATGCAGCGTACATATGGAACTTCTTGTAATATATTTTCTGTATTCTATTAAATTTAAAAAATTTTATAATAAAAAGTAAATAGTTAAATTCTTATAAAATGAAACAAATTTTCATAAAATAAAACAAATTTTCATAAAATAAAACAAATTTGTTTAAAATTATAGATATAACATATATATACAGGATAGGATAAAAATCATATTACAGATGAATATTTAATTAAAAAAATAATACAAGACGACCTCGGTGAGGATCGAACTCACGATCTTAAGATTAACAGTCTTACGCCTTAGCCAGCTTGGCCACGAAGTCTTATTCTTATTTTGTAAGAGAACACAAGTATATATAAAGGATTAAGAAAAGAGAAAACATCATTATGATAAAAAGATGAAATACCTTTAATACAGAACTTGTATTATAAATAGAGTAGATTATCCCTTGAGTGTCAGGATGAAGACCAAAGGAATTAGGAATTAGCTATAAGTGGTTATAAGTCTTGAGTAGTTCAGAGGGTTTAAAGTAAGTTATAAAACATCAAGTAAAGTTTTATAAGGAATATAGAACATATATATAAGGGAATTACTATATTAGTCCCCAGTTCCCTTATAATTTTTGGGGATTTAATACTTAACTGAAACACATAATTAAAAGATATTTTCAGAACATAATTACATAGAATGTAGTGCCTAATACATAGAGAATTGGCCGTTAATAATATATTAATAGTTAAAATTTAAGATGGTTTAATTAGTCATACAACTAGATTGTGATTAATATATTGTGTAATTACTATTTAATTATGTACTTGTCAAACTTTCAAAAATGCCTTAAAAGATTGATAATTTTAAAATAGAAAATCATCCCTAAATAACTAGAGTACACAATCCAATATTCTAAAAATGATTTTTAATATTAAATAAATAGCAATCTCAAGATGGTAGTTTAATAATTAAAACCTTAAACTTAACAATTACCAACAAAAAGAAGTAGTAATATATGAATCTAAAGTTTTACCTCCAAAATATATAAAAAGCCTTTAAATTCCTAAATTCTTGTCTTAAATACTTATATGGAAGGCATGGTTAGAGTTAAGGATTTAGAGTTTTTATAATTATTGTTCTTACTATATATATTTTATGATTATCTTAAAAAAACCAAACTATCTTAGTGTATAAAATATCAGCTCTTTGTTAGCTTGTAAATATGTATTAATATTTATATAGGCTAATAATGTTAGTTTTTTTTAGCTCTAGGTTCTATCTGTATATCTTTTATTTTTCCTATTCCTTATATAAAAAAAATTTCCCTCTTATTATCATTTTCCATATTAACTTCCAAACATCCTTACTTCTCTACTTTATAAAACTTATAATAATATTGCTAATAAAATAGGATCTCTGGGCTTTATATACTCATTACATATAAAAATGACATATTCCTTACTATCTAAATCGTAGCCGCCGATATAGGAGATTGTAAGACATTATCCTCTTATAATGAATAGTAAATATATAATACAACCTCTTACAATTTATAAGAATAAAATTCTATTTCTAAAAATATACTATGTTGGTAATTTAAAAAAAGGTAATTAAGAAATTTATTAACTAATTAAGGAGACTTATCAATTTTTTTAAGTTATTTCAATAATAATTCATGAAAAAGAAGAACGTTAAATCTATATTTGAGTTGAAATATACACGGCAAACTATATGGAAATGTCATTTAAGTCATTTTCTATGAATGCGAATATTGGCTCAATGAAATCCTACATACAATATGTTACATATAGAAAATATCTTCCCATTGATATACTAGTAAATTTATTTTTGAAAGCTGGAAAGCAAAACCTTAATCAACACTAATAATGGGTGCAAGGTATGTAATATCTTAATGAAAGATTTATATATTTTCCTTAAGTTTGTATTGTAATAAGAATTCTTGGGATATAATATTTAATATTCAAAAGACTAACAATTTATAAAGTTGTAAGGATCAAAAGAAAGCATTAGCTATTTGTCTACAAAGATCTCCGTGCGTTTTAATTGATAGAAACACTCCAAAAGATTGTTTGACTAAACCTGAATTAAAGAAAGACTTGCCTGAATTATGTGTTGCCAACTTTAGAGCATTTATGGAGTGTAAGAATGGTTATTTTGACATGAGAAAAAGAATCAAGGGTAATGCTCCTCTTTCTACTGGGAAGTACGATGAAATTTATGAAAAATTATCTACTGGAGACTTTGATCCTCATGATGAGTTGAGAAAATTAGATGTATTGAACAGAAATTTATCTAAACAAGCTCAAATAAAAGAAAAACAAGAGAAAACAAGACTTGCAGGTAATTAATATTTATTCATAATTAATATTGCATCCATTGTTTTTTTTTTTTTTTGAAAAAAAGTATAATAAATACGAATTTTAATCCAGTCTAAGTCAACTTTTAAATATTTCCTGGATTCAGTTAGTGACTGTATTACTTGCATTTATCAAATTAGCAACTTTGCTTTTTGATTTTATATATACTATATTTGTAAATAGTTTAATGAAAAGTATTCCGTGATTTTCTCACGATATCATTTAATATAAATTGTAGGTGCGGTAGCTCTTTTCTATACGACAAAAAACCCATCGTATTTATTAAATAAAAATTAAAATCTGTATTTTAAAATGTCAGTAAAATCAGATTTAGAAACCAAAAGAGTTGAAGAAATAGAGAGTTTATTGAATTTGATTAAGCCTAAAATTATCGATTTTGTTGAGAAGTCTAACCCAGGATCAAATAAATATGAAGTTGATTCTTTAGGTAAGTATCAAGAGCCTGAATTTCTTAAAACTCAAATTTTGACTGAAGAGTTAGACAAAGGAATAAGAGGGAATGAAGAAATTCTTTCTAACGCTATTGATAAAATTTTACTGTATTCCGTTAATACCTGGAACCCAGGATTTATGGACAAATTATATGCTTCCAATACTCCTATAGGTCTTATTTCAGATTTAATTTTATCCGTTTTAAATACCAACTCCCATGTTTATACTGTTTCACCAATATTATCAGTTATTGAGAACTATATTGGTAAGAAATATGCCGCCTTATTTTTTCAAAATAATAAGGAAACTTGTGGTGGATTAACATTTCCCGGCGGATCTTGGTCTAACATTACGTCGTTACAAATTGCAAGATCTTTAAAATACCCAGATACTAAGTTAGATGGTACCTATAATTATAAATTTGCGATATATACCTCAAAACATTGCCATTATTCAATTGAAAAAGCTGTTATTTTACTTGGAATAGGATCGTCCAACATGTTTAAAGTCAAAGTGAACAATGATGGTACCATGAATGTTGATGAATTAGAGAAAACAATCAAAAGAACTGTTGAAGAAGGTTATATTCCATTATATATTAATGCTACCGCTGGTACTACTGTTTTTGGATCTTACGACAATTTAGAAGAAATCTCAAAGATTGCTAAAAAATACAATACTTGGTTACATGTCGATGGGTCTTGGGGTGGTAATGTTATCTTTTCTAAGAAGCATAAATATAAATTGAATGGATGTAAGTATGCAGATTCGATAACTGTGAATCCACATAAAATGTTAGGTGTTCCAAATACATGCTCTTTTTTGTTATTACCTCATGTTCTGCAATTCCAAAAATCCATGTCATTACAAGCACCATACTTATTCCATGGTAGGGAAGAATCTGATGATATAAATGAGAACTATGACCTTGCAGATGGTACAATGGGATGTGGAAGAAGACCAGATGCATTAAAACTCTATGTTTCTTGGCTTTACTATGGTCAAGAAGGGTTTGAAAATAGAATTGACCATGCTTTTGAAATTTCGAAGTATTTTATCAACAGAATTTCAAAAATACCAAACTTTAAGTTAGTTCTTGGCGATGAAGAAAATTTACCATCCTGTTTACAAGTTTGTTTTTACTACAAGCCAGATGGCTATTCGAAACACGATTACACTGATGTAACTAGATTTATTTCCAGAGAATTACACAAAAGAGGAAGATATCTAGTTGACTTCTCTCCTAACCCAGCTCAAGATGATAATAATGGCGAATTTTTCAGAGTTGTATTCAACTCTCCTATCCTTACTGATGCGGTTATAGATGACTTGATCGATAGCATCATTAGTGTTGGAAAGGAATACCACTTATCTTAAAGGTAACATATTTATTAGAAATACTATAGAATATAACTTCGTATAATACAAAAATTACTGCTGCTTTTTATGCAACGGTGTAGCAAGCGATTGATCTATATTATTTTTGGTTCACTTTTCCTGATCTCAGCACACTTTATTACCTTAATTACATGCACCATAAAGTCTATCAATACCCATTAAGGCTAAATGTCATGTTTCATCCGTAGTATTGGAAAAATATGCAGGATTTAGTTAATTTTTGTCTCATTTTTCAATGAAACCTATATTGAGAAGTTGGAGAAAATGTAACATTCTGCTAAAAGATATGGGGTAAATACGGCACTAAGCATTTGCCTCTGTCGAATGTTACACTTGGGATATATACAGTTCCGTCCAAAAATTTTATACAGTTTGCGTAGAAAACTCTTTATTGACATGTAAAAAAATATTCATAGTATATTCATAATTAACTCAATAAATGACCCTTTGCCACGATGATATTATGAGCCACTATTATTTTGTAACCATTAGTAGAGTGTACTTTTTTTTATTTGATTACAACATTGTAACAAAAATCTTTTTTTTAGATAAGAGATACGGTAAAGCGAAATATGACTTCGACTTTCGGTAGTGCCCAATTCTGCAACGATGTTGCACAATTTTTTATCAGTCCGTCGTACATAACATGATAAAAATGTAATATAAGAATTTTATCGTTGTTATGTTATATATCAAGGTCAGATCCTACAATAGATGTATGAATTATACTCTCCATTAATAATTTAATATGACAACAGAAAAGGATCAGACAAAGCTTGAAGTCAACGCCAGTGAGTCATCAGGCTCAGCTGAGTTAGACCATCTTGAACTCAAGCACCATACATCAACTGAAATAGCATCTTCTGGCAAATGGTACGACAAGAAGCTTATTCCTGGATTACCGCAATACTCTAATGCTATGGTCCAAATCATTATGCTCTCATTTGTGGTTTTTATGACTCCTGGTATGTATAATGCATTATCTGGTATTGGAGCTTCTATCAGTGATGTTACCACTTCTGATGACGCTAATGTTGCATTATACTGTACTTTTGCTGGTATTGGGTTTTTTTCTGGAACTATCTGTAACACATTTGGTGTTAGAGCATGTTTAATGTTTGGTGGTGTTGGTTATGCTCTTTATGCTGGTTCTCTATTGAGTTTTAACCATAATGAAAACAGAGGGTTTGTTATATTTGCTGGTGCTTTCCTTGGTATTTGTGCATCATGTCTTTGGGCCGCTCAAGGTGCTATTATTACAGCATATCCTTCTGAAGGTTCTAAAGGTAGAGCGATTATGGTTTTCTGGGTTATATTTAATTTAGGTGGTGTGATTGGTTCAATTATCCCATTAGCTAACAATTTGCATAACAGTGCTAGTTCTGCAAATGATGGCACTTTCATAGCATTCATTGTTCTTATGTGCAGTGGTTGTGTAATTGCTTCATTTATGCTCCCTATGGATAAAGTTTGGAAATCTGATGGTACCAGGGTCACTACTGTAAAGCAGCCTCACTGGAAGGATGAGATTATCCAATTAGGAAAAGTATTAATTCACGAACCTATTATTTTACTCTTATTTCCAATGTTTTTTTCATCTAATTGGTTTTACACATACCAATTTAACGACTTTAATGCTGGACGTTTTAATTTAAGATCAAGATCGTTAAATTCCTTATTATACTGGCTTTGTCAAATGGTGGGGGCCATATTTATGGGATCAATTTTAGATTTAAAATATTTCAGAAGAAGTACTCGTGCTAAGATTGGTTTTGTTTTTGTAATGGTAATGTCATTAGCAATTTGGGGTGGTGGTTTAAAATTTCAATTAGGTTTTACCAGAGAAGATGTCAATGATGAAAAATTTGTACCTCTTGATTTCAAGGACAGTGCTTATATTGGTCCAATGTTTCTTTACATGTTTTATGGTGCTTATGATGCATTTTTTCAAAACTACGTTTTATGGATCATAGGTGCCTTATCAAACAACCCAAGAAAAACTGCCATATACGCTGGATTTTACAAAGGTTTGCAGTCTGCTGGTGCAGCTATTGCATGGAGATTAGATTCAATGCAAAAACCATACATGGATTTGTTTATTAGTTCTTGGGTACTTGTTATTGGTTCACTTTTGATAGGGTCACCATTGATTTTTTTCAAGATTACAGATCACACATATGCTGAAGATGACGATATAGCTAGGGTTGTTGGTATTGATGAGTTGGTATCAGTTAAATCCGGTATTAAAACCCCATTGATTGAAGAGGAAGTCTAGTTCTATATTTTATATTAATAGCTTTTATAACGAGTTTATTTCAAATTAATTTTATTTAAGACAACAATAAATTATTATATACAGGACAAATATTTCATATTTACAAATTTAATAAACTAAGAATAAAATATCAATAGAATTAATTAAAAATGTCTTTGGATAATGAATCTTTATTCTTATATCATTTGACTTTGAAGTCACCTACTATGTATATATCTTCAATTATTGGTGGTTTCTATGGTAAAAAAAAGTCACAAGAATTAGTACTTTATACCAATACTACTATAGAATTATGGCAACCAGACTCATCGAGTGGAAAGTTGGAAAGAATATGCCAGCAGGATGTATTTGGAGTAATTCAGTCTATAGATAAGTTGAATACAGCAGGATCATTGAAAGATAAACTAGTAATTACTTCAGATTCAGGCAAATTAGTAGTATTAGAATTTGATCTTAATAAAAATCAATTTATCCCATCGGTTCAAGAACCACATTCAAAAAATGGTTTTAGAAGAATATCACCAGGAGAATACTTATCTATTGATCCACAGGGAAGATCTATAATGATATCCGCAATAGAGAAGAATAAATTAGTTTATAAGATTCAGACAAAATCTGATGATATATGTTTATCATCACCATTAGAAGTATCAAAGAAGTCAAACATTACACTTAACCAAGTAGCCTTAGATACAGGGTATGAAAATCCAATGTTTGCTGCGATTGAGTGTGATTATAGTAATTATTCAAACCAGAATAGGTTTAATATTGATCATTCACCACTACAATTAAACTACTATGAACTAGACCAAGGGTTGAATCACATTGTTAAAAATTCTTCTAAATCAGAATTGCCATCTTCAGCTACTCATATGATATCTTTACCATACCCAATTAGTGGTGTATTGATTACCTGTAACTCCTATATACTATATGATCATATTTCGAAGGATCGTATTTATCTTCCACTTCCAATTAGAAAAGGAACAAAAAAGACAATAATAATCAATCATGTTGTACATAAATTAAAAAAAAATAACTTTTTTATTTTGTTACAAAGTACATTAGGCGATTTGTTTAAGATTTCAGTTGATTATGACCAAGATAAGGATGTGGTAGATAATATACGAATTTCATATTTTGATACAATTCCAGAGTGTACAAGTATAAATATTTTTAAGAGTGGATTTTTGTTTGCGAATGTTAGAAATAATGATAAGCTTTTATATCAATTCGAAAAGTTAGGTGATGACGATGATAAAACAAGCTTTTGTTCCAACAACTATACTGATTTAAAATCCTTAGAGAATTTCAATACCGATGAAAGATATTTTACAGTAAGGGAATTAGAAAATCTTTCTTTGGTATACATTATGGATACCCTTTCACCTATAATTCAAAGTACTTTAACGGAATACTCTGATCAAAATTCACCTGATCCACTAAAAGGAATTTTGACATTATCATCACATGCATATTTAAAATCATTAATCCATGGTTTTCCAATATCTAAGATTGTTGAGTCTCCACTACCAATAACACCAACAGATATTTTTACTACTAAATTATTTTCAAAATCGTCGAATGATGAATATTTGGTAATTTCTTCTTCGTTATCATCAAAAACTTTAGTTCTATCAATTGGTGAGGTTGTTGAAGAGGTAGAAGATTCTAACTTTATTACAGGTCATTCGACAATTGTTGTTCAGCAAGTTGGTGTTTCATCAGTAATTCAGATTTTTGCAAATGGTATAAGGCATATTAAACATACAAGTAATGATGATGGATCTACCGACAAAAAAATAACAGATTGGAGCCCTTCAGCTGGTGTTACAGTAGTTCAAGCTGTTGCAAATCATCAACAGGTGTTACTTGCATTATCTAACAGAGAAATATGTTATTTTGAAATTGATCAACAGGATGATCAATTAATTGAATACCAAGATAAAGTTGAAATGCCTGGGTCAATCCTCTCATTAGGGTTATGTAAATCAAAAGAAAAGAGTAACTTTGCTGTGATAGGATGTTCAGGGGAATTAATTCAAGTAATTTCTTTAAAACCTCACAATTGTTTAGAACCAATGACAGTACAAGCATTATCTTCAAATACAACGAGCATTCTTTTAATTTCTGAAAATAATACATTAACTGTTCATATCGGAATGGAAAACGGGTTATATGTAAGAACATTAATGGATAACATTAATGGGAAACTTTCGGATACTCAAACTAGATATTTGGGATCAAAGCCAGTGAGACTTTCTATGATAGAAATATTAGAGAAGCAGTGTATTCTAGCTATCTCATCTAAGCCTTGGATTGGTTACTTTAAAGGATCTAACTTCAAACTTACACCTTTATTGAACTGTCAAATTTCAACAGGTACCACTTTCTTATCTGAAGATATAGGCGAAAAGGCAATAGTTGGTATAGATGACAACAATTTAGTTATTTTTACTGTTGGAAGTGAAGACGCTGAATTTAATTTTGATAATATTTTCCAAATAACAAAAACTAAATTAAGATATGCTCCAAAGAACATGGTCATTGATAATTCAAGTTCTAAAGCATATATTATTGAATCAGAATTTGGAATTAATAGTCCATTTAATGAAACTGATTTAAATGATAAAAATTATATTGAAGCACCAATAAATCAAGATTATTATGATGTTGTTGGATATGATAGGATAAAAAATTCTTGGGCATCATGTATTCAAATTGTTGATTATAGAGAAAATCAAATTATCCAAACAGTAGAATTTTCTTCAGCAAGTTGTGCATTATCAATCTGTAAATTAAAGCTTAATGGAAATCAAGACTATTTAGTAATTGGAATAACAGAAAATAAAACTTTTGTTCCAAATTCTTATACAGCGAATTATTTATATACTTTCAAAATTTTGAAAGATAAAATTCAATTTTTACATAAAACTGAAATTGATAAACCACCGATGGCGATGATTAGTTTCAATGGGAAACTTTTGGTGAGTATGGATAACTATCTACGTCTTTTTAGTCTAGGACTGAAACAACTTTTAAGAAAATCTTCATCAAAAATAGAATATTTAAAATGTATTGTCAAATTGGTATGTATGGGAGGAGATAGAATTGTTATTGGGGACTCTGTTAATTCTACTGTATTTCTTAAATTTGATTCTATTGAGAATAATTTTATCCCTATAGCTGATGATATTATGAACCGTCAAATAACATCAATGTTAAATTTAGACTATTATACTGTAGCCGGTGGAGATAAATTTGGAAATTTCTTTGTATCTAGAATACCTGAGTCAATTTCTAAGCAGAGTACTGGAGTATGGTTTAAATTTCAAGAGCCATTTTTAAATGCTTCTGGTGCCAGACTGAAGAATTTATGTGAATTCTATCTACAAGATATCCCAACATCCTTTTTTAAAGGTAGTTTAGCTTTTGGAGACGAAGAAGCTATAATATATTCTGGTTTACAAGGTAGTATTGGCCTTTTTTTACCATTAAAAACTACTCAAGAAGTAGAATTTCTTCATAAACTTGAGGTTCAATTAAGAAAATATTTTGATTTCAATTTTGATGATTTTGAAAAGGAGAAGAATGGATATAATTTATTAGGTAAAGACCATTTAAAATTCAGGAGTTCTTACAACCCTGTTAAAAATGTTATTGATGGTGATCTTATTGAGAAGTTTCAAGAGCTTAATATCATAACTAGAATTAAAATAGGCAATGAATTAGATCGTTCACCAAGAGAAATTGAAAGAAAGATTTTTGAATTAAGAAATAGATCGTCGTTTTAGGTAAGTAATGCTTAAATATACATATATATATATATATAAATGAACGATAAATGCATGCATGTGTGTATCTAGAAATGTGCATATACTATCAATAACTTATTAAAATTCTGTTATAAAGTTAAACTAACTTCATGCAAGGATTTCACTTCCTTTCTGTTTATCAATATTTTTCTCGCTATTAGTGTTTTCTTCGTCATTTTCATTTTTTGATTTGAAAGACAATTCAACTTTAATATCATCATTATTATTGTTATTGTTGTTGTCATTGAAATTACTACTTCCATGTACCTTTCTTCCTAAAGTTGGACTTGCCTGGGTATTCAGCTCTTCACTATCTTTTCTAACTGGAGTTTGACCATTTGGTGTACTAAATTGAACAAAATTCCAGAACGCTGGTGATGAATGATTTGGATTTCCATTTGGTAAGCCTAATTTACCATTGTTTGCTGCTTTAGAACCTCTCTCGGGTGTAAATGCTTCCAAAGGTGCAATTTTCTTCGGACTCGTAAAACCCATAATATCAGAATTTGTACTTGGTGCCGTTGAGTTTGCATTAACATTAGATGTATCATTAGAGGAATTTCCGGATGAATAATTGTGATTATTTTCACTAATTTGAGATTGATTAAGAGAATTCAGACGTGATTCATTCGATATTGAACCATTATGACCCTGGGATGAAGGTGGAGGCAAATTAAACAATTTTGTATTAGCAACTTTAGGTAATTTTGGAGTCGTTATATTGCTATCACCAAGATGCTTCATTGGTGATGACAACTCATTTTTATTTTCACCTAATCCTTGGATTGAGTTTGGAATTTGAGATTGCCCATATTTTTGTGAAATACTCAATTGTGAACCTTGAAATTGTTGAGTCGGTTGCATTAAGGGTCCACCAAACATCATATGTTGTGCCAGCTGTTGTTGGAAATTATAGGGGCGTTGGGCATATCCATTATGTTGTTGACCTGGTATATAAGACATAGGATTTCCTTGCAACTGATTAGCCGGGATTTGTGGGTATTGTAAAGAATTACTAGTTTTAGATAATGTGTTAACCATATTATATGTTCCATCATCTTGCCTTTGGACATCTTTCTGTAAATATTTTTGTGATTCAGGTAATTGCTGGTGTGTTGCTAAATGTAATTGTAATTGTCTTGATACTGATGAGCCTCGTCTTGTTTTCAGTAAAGAACCATTATTTATTTTATTTAAAAATTCTTCTTTATAAGATTCGCTAATTTGCCATTTCATACCCTTACCAGGCTCATTTGGTCTTCTTGGGACTTTCTCAAAAGCTTTATTTAATGACAAATTATGTCTGATAGAATTTTGCCATCCTGTCTTTGAGTATTTATAATAAGCGTAATGTGAGGAAATCCAGTTATAAATTTCAGATAAGGACATAACACCTTCACTATTAGATAAAATAGCCTGTGTGATCATAGTAGCATAAGAATACGGAGGCTTGATATCTTTCGCATCTTCTTTAGATAAATCTTGGTCTAAATTGCTTTGCAATGAATTGGCCGATGCAGATGATGGTGATTGAGTTAATTGCGCCTTATCGAACATTTGAAAGCTTTTAATTTGAGAATTATGATTCACTGGAATCGTATGCTGTTGTGGATAGCCAAGTTGTGACTTTTTCCTAGATTTTAACAAATTGGCTTTGTATTTAGCCAAACAGATAGACATCATCTTTTCCAGAATATTTGGGGGAGAATCTGGCAAAATAAACATCATTTGTGTGCCACCCACATCTAAAATAGCACCAGAGTGTAATGGTGTAGCATGAGTACTACCTACAGGAATCTTTTGGGAATCGATACGAGCACCATTTCTGCCTAAGACCTTCAACTCCCAGCAACGTAAATCTAAGTTGTATGTAATCGCTGCGTGTTGTCTTGAAACTACTTTAGCCGGACCTAGATCAATGTCTATACTAGAGTCTGATTTATTGTCTGTATTTCTTCCAATTGATATGGCTAATGATTTCACATAAAATGTCCAGTCTTGGCCTGCTATTTTAGCATAAGCCTGTACCTCTGTGGCAAGGTTTTTGTCATTTGCATAGTTTATCAGAACATTCGTTCTTTCCTCAGGAGTCTGTAATGTTGAGATCACTGCATTTATCATGTCAGCTGGATCTTCAAATATAGGAAGATCTTCTTCCTCATCATTTATACGCTTTCTAGGTGTGGCGGTGGAAGACATCATCAATATTATTATAATTATTAGCTGAAGTACGGTTTATAGAGAACCTTCCTGTTTGTATAGAGTGTTATTACAATTGTAATTATGCAGTGGTTGCAAAGATTCGTCACTAGAATTGAATTTCGTAGAATCTATTAACTTGCTTAGATAGTTGAGAACCCTAGATTTATTTATATGACCTTACTAATGTACGAAATCAACCAATTAACTTAACCACACTTAAGCAAATTTATCGAAAGAATTCGTTTCCTATCTTTATATAGCTAGCTATGAATAACGTTTACAGTAAATGTATGCTATGCTAACTAAGTTTATTGATCAATAGTTTTCACTATGTTTGTTTACAAAACAAAATTTTGTTTTGGTATTTTTTCATTGGGCTCACTAGAAATTCCCTCACTGAAAATATGCAGGATGTGTGTTTTTTATGTGAGCGTATATAATCTACTATATAAATTAGCTTCATTGGCTTCATAATCTATAGGGATAATGAAAGATGGTAAGGTCATGTCGAAGCCTCTGGCATCAATTCTTTCTGGAGTTTCGATATCGACAATTAAATCTTCTTCTTCAAGCCTCATTTTATTTAATGCTTCTTCATCTATTATATCGAATTCGTCTTCTTTCTCCTCGTATTCTATATTTTCTTCTATTTCTACAAAATCAGGGGCTAATGCACTCCATTTTTGAGGAAATTGTACCAGCCATAAATATATAGACCCACTATCGAGTCCAGTGGATCCTATAGTACATCTTACATGATTCCATTTGACATCAAAAAGCTCCTCCTTACTACCTTCTAAGATTTTGATCAATGACCCTAAAGAAGTTTCCCAAACATATAAATCATGGGATGAATTGCCATAAGTTGATGCCACAAGAAATTCAGCATTATGGTTAAATGAAACTGAATTCCATTGTAACCTGTTGACCACATCTTGGTATTTATGCTCGACTTCAAATTCCCATTGGCTTGGGTTATTGATGTTAATAAAATCAGGTAAATTTAATTGACGAATAATTCTATCCGAAGAATTTATGGCTAATTTTCGTCCATTAGGAGATATATTTAATCCTTTAATATTAGATGCTGTAATCTTTATCGAATGTACCATCTCTAGCGATATAGTATCAAATATGTTTAACCAGCCTTTACTTGTACCAGCAAATATATAACCACCATCATGAGGAGTGAAAACAGTAACCAATGTCATATGTTTATCAATTTTCTTCTTTTTATTGCTTTGTTCATTCTCTTCCATTTCTTTCTCCATTTTCATAGGAAGTGGGGTTGTGCTGAGTTCATGAATCTTGATGTTATCTTGATCAACCATGTCAACATACACAGGAGCATCTTCAAATAACGATGCTGTAAACTTCAAGTGTGATTGTGGATGTAATAAAGCCAGCCATATAGGACCATCAAATTTTATGTTCCGTATAACTGGTGAGTTCTCTGTATTTTGAGAATTTACTAAACTTAAGTCCCAAAGTTTGCATGTCCAATCCTGCGAGGACGTTAAAATATATCTCCCACATGAAGACCAACTAATAGATGTGATAGGTCTTGTGTGTCCTCCATCTCTTAATAACGCAATAATACCGCCATTAGTGGTTAGATCATATATCACAATTGATCCATCGCTCAATCCTGATGCAAGATAATCACCTTTATAATTAAATTGAATGATCACAGAGTGGCCATGTTGCAATGTATTGTTAAGTGTATCTGGATACTCTTTGCCTACAGCAAACGGATCTTGTAATGACAAATTCATTTAACACCTTTAAAACAAGGATTATTCATCTTAATTTTTTATCTAATACGCGCAGTAATATTGCAATTGGGTAAACTATCTATTAAAATAGTCACTACTGTAAGAGATTTATAGAAATCCATAAATATTATGATATATAAAATATATTCAATTAGTTCTTCTTATATAATAAGAATATATATATGTAGTTTTTTTTTAGCTTGTTTTTAGAAAAAGTAGAAGATATAGTAGATTTCTATGCTATACCTTGAAAGGGGATGTATTTACAAGGATCTAAATAAGAATTTATTATTAATAGGTAGATTTAAGATAAAAAATAATACATCCAGAGCAAATATTGTTTTATGTTTTGAAGGAGAGAAATACTATGGGAGATCATATTGATGTGAAAGAAATGAATCTAATTATACAGCCATACATCAAAAAGAATTTATCAGTAACCAATTTACTTTTATTTCATTGGAACCTGATAAAAAATAGCGTGTTTTTTTTTGTTTCTTAGATTTGAAGCTTTTATTTGAAGCGTATGGGAATTCTGATAACAAAGTTACAATTAGAGATCTGAAATTTAATAAGGCAAATTTCAGAATAGATTTGTTAATTGATGATAGTAATAGCATTGGTTAAAAAAAGACACGCATGGGTTAAACTTCATTTGACCAAATCAATATTTCAAACTGACAATCACAAGATATAAAAAGAGAATAGTTATTTTTATGGGAGAAATTTTTCTATTTCAAAAATCAATCTGAAAAAGAAGATAGAATAGTTTGATATGCTTTATCATTAAATCTCGCTTTTATATGCAGTATTTATTTGATACGAAATATTAGTATATTAGAAATTTAATGATAAAGTTATTTCAAGATAATTATGCCAATTATTCTGTTGAGATATTGTTATGGACAAAAATAGCTTATATAAAAGTAATAGTAATTTATCACATGAGTTTATAGACAGAAATGAATCAAATATATTACAGAAACAAAGGTTCGATGACCGCTCAGAGACCAGTGTCAATTTATCATTAAAATTATATTTGAAAAGTAATTTTGATTTCAGCTCTATTATTAGTAATTTAGATGAATCCTTTAATGATGAGAATCTGTTTGAGTGGAGTACTACAAAAAAAATTACCCAAGTTATAAATTCTTCAAATTTTGAGTCTAAGTATGGGAAAGTATTGATAGTTAATCCAACATCTATATATATTGCATTTGGGACTAATAGGGGATTCATTATTGGCTTTAATTACCTCCAGGAAATTGAATTTGTTTTGAGTTCAAAAGATAATATCGGATCTGAAAGTCCAATAACATGCATGGCATTTTCCTCTGACTCTACTTTTATGGCCACTGCAAATGAAATAGGAGAAATAATTATATGGAATTTATCATCAAAACTGGTCCATTCAGAACAAAGGATAATATTCCCTCATTTTATTATTAACCCTGTAACGTTGGAACAAAGATTTAATGAGAATAAAGATGGGCATTTGATTAATGATAAAATAAATTATATAAAATTTGTTGGCTCTCTGAATCTACAAATAATATCTTCTAATACATCAGGATTAATATTTTATCATCATGGATTTAGAAAATTCATGAAAAATTACTTTATCACACAAAAGATTTTGGGAAATAATGATGCTAATGCAAAAAATTCTAAATTCTTAATTCAAGATATGGAAGTCTTACCATTAGGCTCGGATTATAATATTATTGATGACTTGGGAATATTTGCTGTATTAACCAGTTCAAGTCTAAGCATTATGTCACTATTATCTTTGAATAATCTGCTGAATATCAATTTAAAAACACATCTAGTAATAGGAAAACCTAAAACAGTTAACAACCATATGTTACGGACTACAGGATGTATTGGTTGGTTTCCATCAATTAAAAAGGGGCATTATATTAGCAATCCATTATTAGCTTACGCCTGGAATAATGTTATGACAATTGTGGAATTAGACAAGACAACTTTTCCAGATAATTTCATAGGAGTGATTAATGAAGCCAGAGATAAAGATAAATTACTTCCACTGTTTATAATCAATAAAACTTGTAGGTGGATAACAAATAATTTTTTTAATATGATTATTGGTATAAAATGGCTATCTCCTGAATTACTTACGGTATTTACCCAAAATGATAAGGAAAGAAAAGCTGTGAAGATAATTACCTTTTATTACACAAATAAAGGGAAGGGTAATCATTCTTTAATTGAAATTGGAAATGATAAATTAAATGATTTTGAATTGATTTCTAACCCCCAAAGTAATGTATATAATGATGGAACACTAAAGCCAGAATTTTATGATGTATCAATTAATTGTATTAAAACAAGATTGATGATATTTGTCAATTCTGATAATCTAATCCAACTTAAAATTGGTAAGGCTTTCACTTGGTCTGATAGATTGTCGAATTTGTTAGCAAAAGAAGAATATTCAAAAGCTTTGATGTCTGTATATTCCTTTTACATCACAAATAATATGGGTCAGATTGTTTTGATAGGCTTGCCAAAGAATAAAATAGAACGTAATAAATTGGTAGTTCCAATTTTACTTAAAATATTGTTTAAATCTATAAAAAAATTGCTAAATCCTTATAAAAAGAACGATATTTCAATCTTAAAGTTTTACTATGAGGTTATTGCTACACTTTTTGTAGAGGGACATCATGATAATTTGAAAAAAATATTAGATGAATTATTTGAAGTATTTAATAATAGAAATGAGTTTTTTGAGCAACTTGAATCTTATATTCTTTCAGGGCGTATTTTAAGTTTATCTCCTATCATTTTGCAGAAATTGGTTGAATATTATGTAGAGGAAAAAGATGGACATAAACTTACGGAGATAATTTGTTTATTAGATATACAAAGTTTGGATATTGACTTGACAGTTCAATTGTGTAACAAATATAAATTGAGAGATTGTTTAATTTACATATGGAATCATATTCTTGGAGATTATAGAACACCTCTCATAGATTTCATCAATGACATTCAAAAAAAAATTGAATTGGAAGAATGTAATAGGGTATTTCCATATATTTCTTTTATATTGAGTGGAAGACAGTATCCTACAGATAGATTTATCGGTTTAGAAAAGGAAGAAATGGCACGTGAATCAATAACTAAGATAATATTTAGTAGTGATCTAATTCCTTTAAATAATGAAATAACAGAGGAGACTATTTTTCCTTATTTATACATTTTATTAAAGTTTAATTCATTTGAAATGCTTTCTGCTTTAAATGAATATTTTGAAGAATCATTTTTGAATAATTCCGAAAATATAAATCGACAATTTATTATAGAAGCATTATTAGATGTTTTTGAAGCTAATGAATTTCCTGAATATGATCGTTGTCAGTTTTCGATTTTCATTGCACGTAACTACCCAAAGTATCCACAATTTATAAGACTTCCTGAATCTGTTCTAAGTAATACAATAGAAATCTTATGTAAATCAAAGGATAAGAAAGTAAATTCGGATTGTGAATTAGCATTGCAGAGTCTTCTATCAATATACGAGCCTGATGATTCAACTATACTAATTGAGAGGTTAAAAACAGCAAACTTTAATAATGTTCTTCTTAACATTTATCGAACTGAAGGAAAATACTCTAAAGTAGTAGAAATTTGGCTTAAAAAACAAAAAAGTGATGATATTGAACTGAATTTTGAAACACTAGAAACCATTCTTGAAAATTCATTTTTGAAAGTGAAAACCACCATGGAAAGAATTAATCTTTTGAACATAATTAAAGATAATTTTTCAACATTTGTTGAATTTGATGTTGTGAGATTTTATACAATTATTCAAAAGTATGCACCAACCTTACATGATGGGGTTTTAAAATTAGATAGTTCTCATAATCGCTACGAGTATTTGAAGTTGTATTTCAATGATCATGATAAGAACTATATGCAACAATTTGAAAGGTCTTCAGAATTTTTAAGCGTTTTTATCCAAGATTTAATTAAATTTTCTTCAGAGGAACTACCAAAATTTTTGAAAATTTATGGTCATCATTTGATAAAAAACAAGTATGAGTGCAATAAATGTATTGAAATTTTAAAAGTTGAGAGACTTGTAAATTGCTATACCATACTATACATAATATTAGAACAATATGAAGAATCCTTAAAAACTCTCCTAGATTATATAAAATCAATAATTGAAAATTCTGATAATGATACTGATAAAGAGATTCAGAAGTGTGTTCAATTAGCAATGACAGTTTGTGAGAAATCCGAGAAAAATGACAAACAAATTGAGTCTAGCTTGAATTTTAATGAAAAACTTTGGTTGCATTTAATTAAGTATCTTATTGAACTTTCTAATCAAGAGATGTTGGTGGTGTCACGTTACCTATTGATAAATAAATGTATTCATGACTGTTTTATAAGAATAAGTGAGTTGAAACTAAATCATAAGAACAATAATAAAGAATCTTTCTTAAAAATATTCAATTCCTTTTTGAATGATACAGTGTATGATGCTGCCACATTACAGAATGTTAGAGGTATATTACAGGATGTTTTTATATCTTACTCATACGAAAGCGAAATGCTTCAAATTTCGTTTAAAATGTTAAATATGAGTATATATAAGAGTATGGAGATGATTAAAGTGGAAAACATAAAGGGATGGTTTATTAAGTCTAAGTTTTGTGCATCATGTGGCAAAGTTATGTGGGGCAATAATATTGATGAATCGCATTATTCAGCTTGGGAAGATCGCCATAAAAATTTATTACTTGTGGAGAATGATCTCAATATTATAAGTAAAGTAGTACAAAATACTAACTCTTTAGTCTTTTTTAAATGCAATCATGGATATCATTTTACCTGTCTTGAAAACTTAGGGTATCATAAAGTTAAAGAGTGTGCTATCTGTACTTAGATTTTCGCAACTGGACTGAGAATGCAACTTTCGCTTATTTTTCCTAAATAGGGTTAAAAATAAATAAATAACAATTGCCTATATTTAGCATTTAGTTAGAATTTTTAAAATTATCTCCATGTTGAGTCCTGATAAATATATGATTTTCAATCTTTAAAGTTGGCTTATATATAGAAATTATTTCTTTTTCTTTTCATATTCTGCTGGTTAAATCTAAATATTATGAGTAACAATCATGAATTTAGCGACAATGATGACTTGTTTGACGATTATAGTGACGAAGATCAAGAATTACAGGATATAAATCAAAAATCTCAGTCGTACAATAATTTGAGATCTAATGCATACCCCAATAATCCGTTTTATTACTATAATAATACTAATAGAAATGCTAATCGAGACTCCTTAGGGTATCAAGTATATCGTGGATTCACATCTCCTCCTCCATTGCAAGCTGCATCTACAACATATAGTCAAGGAATTTCACTGAATTCAAACTCTAGCTATAGTACCATGGTCGATAATGAGATAGATGAAGCTTTTGAAAAGTATAACTATGGACAGCCAAATTATTATGCATCTACACCACCCCCTACTAGAAAAAAAACTGTCACTTTTAGAGATAGTGAACCAGGATTTCCAGAAACTGCTTATAGTCGTACCAAAGACCAATATATTACTGAAATGAATCACCTTGATCCATCAGGACATATGCGACCTTACTCGCAAATGATGGACTTCTCTGGAGAGGATTATATGATCAACCCCCTTGAAGATGCAGATGAGGATTCTGATATAGATCCTTTTGGTGATGATGATTCATTATTCCTGGAGACTGGTGAGGAAATAACTAGAAAAGGAACTAAAATTAGAAGAGAAGGAACTCTATCTAGAAAGGATACAGTTTTAAAACCTTTCAACATGATTGATGATGATGATGAAAATTTTAAGCCTACATTAACCTATACCAAAACAATTAAAAAAGCAAAACTAGTCAATGGTAATTATGTGATTGATGCACCTGTTCCTAAAGTTCTTTTAGACATGTATGGAAATAAAATTAATGATAAAGGAAGAGAAATGACTTTTATGCGTTATACAGCTTGTACATGTGGTCCTTCTAATTTTATGAAATATAACTATAGCTTGAGGCAAGCATTATATAATCCTCCAAGGAGTACTGAGATTTTAATTTGTATTACAATGTATAATGAAGACGAAATATTGTTAGCTAGAACATTGAAGGGTATATTTGATAATATCAAAAACTTGACAAAGCGTTCTGACTTTACTTGGGGGGAAGAATCATGGAAAAAGATTGTAGTTTGTATTATCAGTGATGGTAGAGTTGCATTAAATTCAAGAACTCAAAAATTATTGACTGCTATGGGGATTTTTCAAGAAGGTTATGCAAAATCTAAAATTAATGACAAATCAGTTAAATCGCATATATATGAATATACCTCAACTGTGGGTATCGATAAAATCAATGATAAAGTCCATCTTACCACAAACTCTATACCAGTTCAAATGATGTTTTGTTTGAAAGAGAAAAATACCAGAAAGATCAATTCTCACAGATGGTGTTTTCAAGCTTTTTCACCAATATTGAATCCGAAAGTAGTTATGTTGCTTGATTGTGGTACCAAACCAGCTAAGGATGCTGTATTCCATTTATGGAGATCTTTTAAGGATCCAAACGTCGCAGGAGCTTGTGGTGAAATTCAAGCTTCACTTGGCCCTAGGAAACGTTTATTAAGAAATCCTATTGTTGCAGCTCAAAATTTTGAATATAAAATTTCCAACATTTTAGATAAGCCTATGGAATCTGTTTTTGGTTTTATTAGTGTTTTGCCAGGTGCATTTTCTGCTTATAGATATGACGCTTTATTAAATGTTGATGGTATTGGCCCATTGGAGAAGTATTTCAAAGGTGAGTTTTTGCATCACGATAATCAGGCTGTTTTAGATGATGATGATGATGAAAGGGAATTAAAAGAAAGAAATCACCAGGAAGTAAGTATATTCACTTCGAATATGTATTTGGCTGAAGATAGAATTTTATGTTTTGAACTTGTGGCAAAAAAAAACCATAATTACATATTAAGATATGTCAATGAAGCAAAAGCTGAAACTGATGTTCCTGAAAATATGGATGAATTTGTAATGCAAAGAAGAAGATGGCTTAATGGTTCTTTATTTGCTGCTGCATATTCTGTGTTCCACTGGACAAAAATATGGAAATCGAACCATTCGTTGCTTAGAAAAATGTTTTTTCAACTAGAGTTTTATTATCAATTGGCTACATTATTAGTTTCATGGTTTTCGTTATCTTCTTTTTTCTTAGTCTTTAAAATTTTAACCACAAATTTAGGATCTACAGATATGAATTTTAATGTTGGTAAATACTTGGCAGTTATATTTCAATGGTTTTATATTGGATGTGTTATCTGCACTTTTGTATTAGCTTTTGGTAACACACCAAGAGGAACTAAGAAATTCTATACTGTGATCTCTAGTATTTTCGCTGTCTTAATGGCATATATGTTATTTTCTGCTATCTTTTTGGCTGCTCATACTATTAAGTCTATCATAACTGATAATAAGGATCACTTTTCAGCTGTAATGCTTTTCACAAATTCGAAATTTAGGGATTTGGTTGTTTCTGTTGTATCCACTTACACTTTGTATTTTATTGGTGCATTTATGTTTGGGGAACCTAGCTTTATGTTCACATCATTTATTCAATATGTTATGTTATCCCCTACCTATATTAATGTATTGAATATTTATGCATTTTGTAACATTCATGATGTTTCATGGGGTACTAAAGGTATTCAAGCTGCAAAGGATTTGGGCGCTGCTAAATCGATCGGTAAAACAGATGAATTAGTAATGATCGTACCAGGTGTTAGTGAAGAATTGAATGAAGCTTATCAAAATACTTTAGATGTTTTACGTGCAGACCCTGAACCAGAAGTGAAAATCAAGACTACAAAAAGAGATGATTCATATTATGCATTTGTAAGAACAGTCACTGTTTTAACCTGGATGTTAACAAATGCAATTCTTATTATCATTGTCTTAGAAAGTGGGGGTCTTACAGTATTTACAAATGGATCTGAGTGGAATGCGGATAGATCTGTTGGAGGTAATGCTGCTATATTTTTAACAGTTATTTTATGGATTGTAGCTGGATTAGCTGTATTTAGGTTTTTAGGAAGTCTCTTTTTCTTGATATTCAAAACTTTCAGGCCATTAAAATGGAAATTAAGACAAAAGAAGGCTAAAAAGATAGAACAATAATTTTTAATATAATAAATAGGTAATTATTATTACATCTAAATTTTATTTATTTGTTGCAAAATACAGGAAATTCAGGAAATAAGGAAAATATTTACAAAAAATTAGAAAAGCAGAAAAATCACTTGATTTTTTTTTTGGGGGCTTAATTTCACTTAATAAATAATTAAAAAATTAACTAACTACAAATAAATATAATTTTAGGTGTGATACAGATATGACCATTTAACCAGATTAATTACTATCCTCTTTCTATGAGTAATTATACATTAAGGGTAGGCAGGAAACGGCCAAAACTTGTGCCTTCTTGACATCAACAATTTCGGCTATATTGCAGCCGTGACAGGTTAACCAATAAAATGATTTCACTTCCAATAGATCAAAAAAAAAAATCTCGCAGAAACAAAATTCTCAGCTGGCTGATAGGTTAAAGGTTCGAATTTGAAAATTTTTAATTGATTTTGTTGACGTACGACCTCCACTCTCCTTATGCAGAGATTATGGAGGTAGTGTCTTTTCTTTTTAAGAAAGGAAAAAATTTTTCTTATCACCTGTAAAGTGAAAATTAATTGAATAAAAAAGAAATAAATTGACAAGTTTTAATTAACCATGCGCATATTCTCATAACTTATTAGCACCTTTCTTAAAAGTAAAGAGAAATTAATTTCGTGTTATAACTCTTTCAAATGTAGTTGAATAAAATAATATATCTTTTGAATGCTTTTGAACGCCTACAAACTATAAAATTTGACATAACCATCACCTTACTCAACGGAACTAAAGTGCGGCGAATGGTAAAAAAGTTCTTACCTGTCAGCTCTATTTAAAAAGGTGCCTGGTCGGATCAATAGAAACCGATGGGTAGTGTAATGGAAGCTTCATAGCTGATTACATCACTTCCAATAAGTAGGATCGGCTAGGTAAATTGCAGAACTCTCACTACGATTTCGCTCAAAGTTTCCTACGGCGCTACCTATTCAATATTTCGGTAATATGTTCATCTTAAATCCGCTATGGATAGGTAATTTCCGATACCGCCGATGCCGGCAATCTCACGATATCTAGCAACGATCTCTTCTTGCACCAATATTCAAAATTCAAGTGGTCCTACAATACCTATCTAATTATATATTTTTAATATAATAATATAATAAAGGTTATCATTCCTAGCGATTTCTTGGTACTCTTAAGAATAAAGTTATGACTACATATGTGGAAATTCTTAAATAAACCCCACCACTTTATTACTACCTCCACTCTTCGTACAAAGGCTCTTAGTCTACCAACCCTACACACAATATCCCTCACTGATAAATAACATACCGGCTCCTTACCAGTTTTAACAACCGGTGATGACGACACTTACTTCAACTTGACATTATTCTCCATAGTAGGGTAGTAGCATCCCAAATAAGTTCAACCGATAATCTCTACTATCCAGAAGACGGAGTTCTCGGTTGTGGGCAAATTGAAAAAAAAACATTCATTATTACTGGTTATATACACTAGCAGTGCTCGATAAAGTAACAACCAACAAACTAATCCCGATTTGCAAGGTGTTGATTTCCTATTTAGTGCGATAGACATACATATTGAGCTGGCTGGAATGACGCACGCACGACAGTATTTGTTACCATTTTTCCTGCTTAAGCCATAATCAATCTAGCTAGAATTTCCCATTTGGAAGGTTCAATGTTTTGTATACAAAATAAAATGAAAAATTCCCTCATGCGCTATCTTTATTGGTTCAACGGTGGACAAATTTCTTCTAGCCGTATATAAATAGTTAGTGAAATTCCCAGTGTTTTTCAAATTATTTTCCTCTTCTTACTGTTTTTTCTTTCCACTCGTTAGTCAATTAACTTTGGTATAATTTTGTCAGGATGAGTGCAACTGAACCAACTGTCGAAAAGGTCGACAAGAACGTCTCAGATGACGAAGATGAAGATATTGACCAATTAGTTTTAGATTTACAATCTAACCACAACTTAGGTGGTGAAGGTGAAGAAGAAGAAGAGGAAGAAGAAGAAGTAGGTTCCTTCAGAGCTGTTCCAGAAGAATTATTACACACTAACCCAGCTACTGGTTTAAACGATGATGAAGTTCACAAGAGAAGAAAGAAGTATGGTTTAAACCAAATGTCTGAAGAACAAGAAAACTTAGTTGTTAAGTTTATTATGTTCTTCGTTGGTCCTATTCAATTCGTTATGGAAGGTGCTGCTATTTTAGCTGCCGGTTTGGAAGATTGGGTCGATTTCGGTGTTATCTGTGGTTTATTAATGTTGAATGCCTTCGTTGGTTTCATTCAAGAATACCAAGCTGGTTCTATTGTTGAGGAATTAAAGAAGACTTTAGCTAACACTGCTTTAGTTATCAGAAATGGTACTTTAGTTGAAGTTCAAGCTAACGAACTTGTTCCAGGTGATATCTTACAATTAGAAGATGGTACTGTCATCCCAGCTGATGGTAGAGTCGTCTCTGAAGAATGTTTATTACAAATTGATCAATCTGCTATTACTGGTGAATCTTTAGCTGTCGACAAGAGAAGTGGTGACTCCTGTTACTCTTCTTCTACTGTTAAGACTGGTGAAGCTTTCATGATTGTTACTGCCACTGGTGACTCTACTTTCACTGGTAGAGCTGCTGCTTTAGTCAACAAGGCTTCTGCTGGTTCAGGTCACTTTACTGAAGTCTTAAACGGTATCGGTACTATTTTATTAGTTTTCGTCATTATTACTTTATTAGTCGTCTGGGTTGCTTGTTTCTACAGAACTGACAGAATTGTTTTGATCTTAAGATTCACTTTAGGTATTACCATTATTGGTGTTCCAGTTGGTTTACCAGCTGTTGTTACCACCACTATGGCTGTCGGTGCTGCTTACTTAGCTAAGAAGCAAGCTATTGTTCAAAAGTTATCTGCTATCGAATCTTTAGCTGGTGTTGAAATCTTATGTTCCGACAAGACTGGTACTTTAACCAAGAACAAGTTATCTTTACATGAACCATACACTGTTGAAGGTGTTGAAGCTGATGATTTAATGTTAACTGCTTGTTTAGCTGCTTCCAGAAAGAAGAAGGGTTTAGATGCTATCGATAAGGCTTTCTTAAAGTCTTTGATTAACTACCCAAGAGCTAAGGATGCTTTGACTAAGTACAAGGTTATTGAATTCCAACCATTCGACCCTGTCTCCAAGAAGGTTACTGCTATTGTTGAATCCCCAGAAGGTGAAAGAATTATTTGTGTTAAAGGTGCTCCATTATTCGTCTTAAAGACTGTTGAAGATGATCACCCAATCCCAGAAGATGTCCATGAAAACTACCAAAACACTGTTGCTGAATTTGCTTCTAGAGGTTTCAGATCTTTAGGTGTTGCTAGAAAGAGAGGTGAAGGTCACTGGGAAATTTTAGGTATTATGCCATGTATGGATCCACCAAGAGATGACACTGCTGCTACTGTTAACGAAGCTAGAAGATTAGGTTTAAGAGTTAAGATGTTAACTGGTGATGCCGTTGGTATTGCTAAGGAAACTTGTCGTCAATTAGGTTTAGGTACTAACATTTACGATGCTGACAGATTAGGTTTAAACGGTGGTGGTGACATGGCTGGTTCTGAAATTGCTGATTTCGTTGAAAATGCTGATGGTTTCGCTGAAGTTTTCCCACAACACAAGTATAACGCTGTTGAAATTTTACAATCTAGAGGTTACTTAGTTGCTATGACTGGTGATGGTGTTAACGATGCTCCATCTTTGAAGAAGGCTGATACCGGTATTGCTGTCGAAGGTGCTACTGATGCTGCTCGTTCTGCTGCTGATATTGTTTTCTTAGCTCCTGGTTTATCTGCTATTATTGATGCTATTAAGACTTCTAGACAAATTTTCCACAGAATGTACTCTTATGTTGTTTACCGTATCGCTTTATCTTTACACTTGGAAATCTTCTTAGGTTTATGGATTGCTATCTTAAACAAATCCTTAAACATTGAATTAATTGTTTTCATTGCTATTTTCGCTGATGTTGCCACTTTAACCATTGCTTATGATAACGCTCCATATGACCCAATGCCAGTTAAGTGGAATTTAAGAAGATTATGGGGTATGTCTATTGTCTTAGGTATTATTTTAGCTATCGGTACTTGGATTACTTTAACTACTATGTTCCTTCCAAAGGGTGGTATTATCCAAAACTTCGGTGCTATTGATGGTGTTTTATTCTTACAAATCTCCTTGACTGAAAACTGGTTAATTTTCATTACTAGAGCCCAAGGTCCATTCTGGTCTTCTATTCCATCTTGGCAATTAGCTGGTGCCGTTGCTATTGTTGATGTCGTTGCTACTTGTTTCACCTTATTCGGCTGGTGGTCTCAAAACTGGACTGACATTGTTACTGTCGTCAGAATCTGGGTTTTCTCCTTAGGTATCTTCTTCTTCATGGGTGGTGCTTACTACTTAATGTCTACCTCTCAAGCTTTCGATGACTTATGTAACGGTAGATCCAGAAAGCCACACAAGGACCAAAGATCTATTGAAGATTTCTTAGTCTCCATGCAAAGAGTTTCTACTCAACACGAAAAGTCTTCTTAAATTGCTTAAGTGACTTTTGTATTTGATGCTATATGCATTCAGATACCCTAGATTCTATGTGAATCTTACAAATTTCAAATAATTATTGACATTTGTGCTGCCTTTTTCCCATTTTTTTTTTTGATTCCCATCCACGTCATTTAGTTTCTAATTTTTAATTTTTCGTATTATAGTACAATAATAATAGATAATAATATTAAAAATCTTTGTTCTTGTAATTACTCCCGAACTTGCCAGTCATTTTTGGTTACTAGGTAACACTAACATAAATTTTTTTGTGAATAAAATACTGGTTATGTGCCCGGGTTACTCAAATTTTCAACGACCCAAATGAGAGATTCTTAGAGAAGTAACAGATCAATTTTATAGTGTTAAAAATTAACGTATAATTTTAGTGTTATATTTAACGTTTATTATTCTAGGGCGTGACTAAATTAAATAAAATCTAGAGTAGTCCTAATTCCCAATTCTTTCACTTACGTGTGTTAAAGTACTTGCATAAATTAATAAAGAGAATATCAATACTCTTCCGTGTACATTAGGTCTTTCATTCTTTTTATTTTACTATTTGTTGAACTTTTTTGGTTTATTATTTCATTTTTGTTATCAATACTATCATAAGCTTTTATATTGTGAATTAAATTAATATCTAAAAATTTTTTAAAAAACTACGTTGATTTTATAATACTTGCATCATTACATTCAGTCTTAAAAAAGAGAAAATCATGTCAGCAAACTTACCACTTCGTTCCGCTTCAATCTCAAATGCTGATGACCATAATATTTTGAATCCTGCTACAGCTTCGACAAACATTGGTGCCACTTCGACAGCACTTCGTTCAACTTCAATTGGATCGAGTTTCTTCCACAAGGAAGCTTCAAACTTTTTCAGTCCGAATGATGTTTCTAATGCGTCTTCAAACTCTATTGAAGAAGGGATTTCTTCTAGCATTCCTTCTGGAAATACTGGTACTGATCTAGACCTTGTTGGAGCCATCGGTAACCTTGACTTGTACGAGGATTTAGGTTTATCAAAAGATGCCAAACATAATGATGGGAAACTGTCACTGGTCCCTGATCATGATATGAGGATTGAAAACAAGACCCCATTTCAACAACAAATGTTCTATGGGGAGAATTATCATTTATACCCTTATCCTCCACAACATCAAGCATCAATGACCCCAAATCCTCCTGTTGGATCTACATTTGGATCATCTTCAATTACCCAAAATAGTACTCCAAACACTTGGAATAATAACTTTATTCCTGCTTCTGCACCACCATTTGGATACAATGTAGGTAATACAGCTAATGATTTGCCCATATCAATTAGGCCATTTCAATTACCCGAGGAAAATAATACTGGGAATGATGGTGATTTATTCTTTACCAATAATCAGTCTTTAAAATTTGGTGGTGTTTTAGATTCTCAGCTTCCAATGGGTGGAGCTAAGCATATCATTGCTACTACTAATAAAACTGGTAGTAGCTCACCAGATAGTGAGTTTGAAGCTGGTGATATTGCTTCTAGAGTTTCTATTGGAACTAAGGGTCCACCAGGCATAGAGTTTATTCCTATGGGGGAAAGAGATGTCAAACCAATTGCTTCTAATGATATAATGGGTGGCCAATTTCTTAATGATAACTTGGCTATGCCACTTAATATGAACAATATCCAACTAGCACCTAACATGTGGAACCAACATCCTATTATGACACCTCAAATGCACCCAAACTTACACTCTACTTATATGGAAAGACAACCTTCCCATCAAAATAATATTGGAACCCAAAATAACCCCCGCTTCAATAATCGTAACCGTAATTATGGAAATGATGGTGCAAATGTTCACCGTAAAATGCATGGTAACAGAAAGAAAGGTGAGGATGCATCAAAGTATGCTAATGCAAAGTTAGAGGATTTTACTGGAGAAATATATTCTTTGTGTAAGGATCAGCATGGTTGCAGATTTTTACAGCGTCAGTTAGATCTTGGACGTGAAGTGTCAGAAGGAAAAAATGAATCAAATGCTTTAACTAACGTAATTGCTGCTACCATGATTTTCAATGAAATATATTTAAAAATTGTTGAATTGATGACTGATCCATTTGGAAACTACTTAATTCAAAAGCTCTTCGAAAATGTATCTACTGATCAAAGAATTATTCTTGTAAAGAACTCTGCGCCAGATTTTATAAGAATAGCTTTGAATCCTCATGGAACTAGGGCATTACAGAAATTGGTTGAATGCATTACTACAGAGGAAGAATCGAAGCTAATAATTGACTCATTATCATCCCATATTGTTTCATTATCCAGAGACTTGAATGGTAATCATGTTGTTCAAAAGTGTTTACAAAAGTTAAGACCTGATGAAAATCAATTTATCTTTGATACAGCATCAATTCATTGTAGGGAAATTGCTACCCATAGACATGGATGTTGTGTTTTGCAAAGATGTTTAGATCATGGTAATGAAAAACAACGCCAACAACTATCAAATGAGGTTGCCCAAAATGCAACTAAATTATCATTAGATCCCTTTGGAAATTATGTTGTCCAGTATGTCCTTTCTAGAGGTGATGAGGGCTCAATTAGAATTATTTTAGATCACATAAAATCCAACATTGTATCATTATCATTACATAAATTTGGTTCCAATGTCATTGAAAAATCATTAAGAATCAACGCATTAACAGATTCTTTGATACAGGTATTATTATTAAATAAGGAAAGATTTTCTGATTTGCTAAATGATGCATTTGGTAATTATGTCTTGCAAACAGCTTTAGATGTTGCAAACCCTACTGATTTAAACAAATTATCTCAATCGTTGCAACCATTATTACCAAATATTAAAAATACTCCTCATGGCAGAAGAATTATGACAAAAATTCAAAGTATGTGATAGTCAAAAATTTTCATCACCCATTTGGGATATCTTGGTAATTCTTTGTACTTTATTACCAGCTCGGTATGAAAAATCTATATTTTTATGATATTGATTGATTCTATCTTTCAATTTGTATTTTAGGCTGTACATTAAAATTAGTGATATTTAACTCTTCTATAGTTTTTAGTTCTTCTTTTTGAATTAATTTCTATAGCTAAGTGTATTTATTATGCCATTATATATATTTATGTATATAATTTAGTAAATGAACATGATAGTATACTTAATACGTGTGGTTTAAAAAAGTATAGAATCTTTGGGTACGCAGTAAATACCATAATCAAGTTAGTGATGATAATTATATTAAACCTTACTGTTTTAGAAGTATACAAAGTAGCCTAATCATACTGAATACAAGTACATTAGAGCTTAACCTACAATATTATTATTACAATCGTTCATAAAAATATTCTGTCAATTATCTACAACGCAATTTAGTAGATCCTGTATTTTTTTTTAAAAATAAATCATATATATATATATACCTGTTTTATTGTTTTAGTTATTATTATTACTATTATTATTTATATTAAATTAAGTAATATAAGATATGATATATTTCTTGTTCGTATTTTTAATCTTGAAGGTATTTTATTAATCCGAAAGTTTATTTTTTTATCAGTTATCTCGCTTATAGTTCCCAAAGATAATATTTCTGATCCATATATTTGCAAAATTATGTATATCCAAAAGTTTGAATAATATTAAATTGAAATATTTTCCTATTTCTATCCCAATTGAAATATTTTAATGTTTTTAATGTTTATAATTATTCATTTTATATAAAAAGAGATATCTTAAAATATTATGATAAAAGCTTTTATTATTTTTCTATCGCCTTTTCATATTTTCTGATAAGTTCAGTGATTGTGTATGAATATCATATATCTAAGGTGAGATAAGAATCAAAAAAAAATAACAGGAATCAAAAAAAAAAAAAAGATATAACAGAAATATTTAGAATAAATAATAATTCAGGTATAATAGAAAAGAAAAATCTTTATATGAATATCTACAGTTATAAGAAAATTTCACTGTTAGATATATGCTTAAGATTCAAATCAACATAATGATGCTTATGAAATGATTGGATCGAGTAGAGTTGCTAAATTCACTTAAATATGACCTTAGCTTCTAAACAACTATTCGTTATTACCAACATAAACGTAAAAAGTAGCTTAATAACTATAGGATAACAATAAGTGCTCTAGTATATAAGTAATTAAGTTCAACTCAATATATTAATATAGTTAATAAAATGAATTAGAAAAACCTAAAAATAAACCTTAATTGTACTATAATTTATCATTGAGGCTTTAACCACAAAATATAGTATTAATGAATCTTATGGCACTAATATAGTTTTATATATTATTTACTGCCCTTCTAATACTGATAATCAATAGCATATCTATTTCCTGTAGTGTATTGTTTTTATTACAATTGACTCTAACATATTATCCAGAATGCTCTTTAAAATTTGGTTAAATTTTCACAAAATTAGGTAATATGATTTTAATCAATATGATTCTGTAAGATAATTAGTATGTCTATTAGATAAGTAAAGAAAATAAAGAGCCAAATGATTTAATAGATAGTGTTTTATTAGAAAGTTCTTGATGATTAAACTAACAAACTGTAAATCAAGTAAATACTCCCCAATTTTTTTTTGTAGCTATTACTATATTTATAAATTATCATAATTTTGAAAATAAATAAATATTATTTAATACTTCCTGTCTGATCTTATATTATCTATTGTCTAATGATTTAATAAGTTTGTGACCTTTGACAAATAAAATTGTATAATCTTTGAGATAAAAAATTATAATCTTTAACAGATAAAATTGTAACACAAAATTATTATGTTTTTGATTAGTATAAAAACCTTTATGAAACTACTACAGAAACCTGACTTTTGCCAAGACTTATGAAACTGAAATCACAAAAAACTAATAGTTTGGTCTTTCTGCGGCCAATAAAAAAGAGAAAGTATAGTAGAGGTGGATGTAAAGAATGTAAGAGGAGAAAAATGAAATGTGATGAACTGAAGCCATTCTGCTTTAATTGTACTAGACTAAAGAAGCCATGCATATACGAGAACAAGCAAAAATTTAGATTTGAAAACTTGAAAAACGACTCTTCAATCTCATATACTACAGAAGTGGATACAAATAAATATAGAAAAAAACCTAGTGGAACAGACGAAAGTTTTACTATCCAGTTTTATAACCCAGATAATAATACTGAAAAGAAGGATCATGATACGGAACTGAGACAGGAACAATGTGATATACAGAAGCACAAATTTCAATTGGAAGATATACCTATTGAACTTGAGGCTCCAAATTTAGAACACCCGGATACCAACACTAAGTTCTCTCCTCTTTTATCAAATGGAAATCAATCATATAATGATGAATCTCATTTAAATAATAGACCATCTTTTAGGAACCATATTTCTGATATACTATCACCTAATGAAATTCCAGTCTCTCCTTGGAAAGATATTGATCCAGGAAATATGAGAATATTATACGATGAAGCAAGTTTACTCGTCAATGATATCAACGATTTAGTAAATATAGACCTTTCAACCCAAAATTTTAATCCTACAAGCAATAATTTAAGAGCTAAAGACTTTTTGAATATGAAAGATGGTTTTTATGGAGGTTCAATATCTGAAACTGATAGTGGACTTAAACTGATATCAGATTCTAACGATTTGTTAAACTTTCAGATAGACGATTTCACAGATAAAATAGGTGGAAGACGTCAATCTGGAGCATCATGGCCATATTCATCACAAGAAGAGACCTTTAAAGTTTCCAATTTGGAATATATTAACGATAATATATTGGAGCATAAATTGACTGAGCCTCATATCACATACTTGAAAACATTAGTAGATTCTAACTTATCACATAATATTTTCCCATTTGCATCTACTACAGAATCTAATGAAGCTATAAAACTACTACTAAAATATCTGAAAAGATGTACATATCTATTGACCTCGTTATTAGCAATGGCATCAACTTTTCAGCATAACCAAACGGGTAAATCAATTCACGATTCTTCTTGTCAAAAATATGTCTCAACATGCTTAAAACTATTAAGTGAAGTTTTTAGCAAGAAGGGTGAACTTTCTGTTAATGTAGCAGGGGACATAGAAGGACTACTCTTAACAATATTAGTATTAACTTCAAATTTTACCGCAACATCATATTCAAGCAAAGATAACATACTAAATTCTTGGAAAACTCATTTAAGAGGAGCCAAAGACCTCCTATTAAGTTATTCGAAGATAACTAGTCATAGACAAGTTAAATATATTTCTGGTGGGTTAGCACTAGCAAAGACGTGGTTCTTTGCAATAGAGGCTTTGGCTGGATTATACTCACCACAGGGTGGTACACTATTCAGACTGGCATCACAATTAAATTCAGTAGAACTAGATGGATTAAATATTATTATGGAACCCTCAAATAATTCCTTGTTATTTGCAGATACTGGGTATTTCAGCCATGATAAGAATCCTGATTATTATGAAGCTTTGAAAAGACTGGGATTACTTTTCTCAACTCCTAGTGGTATTGATTTCAATTTGTTCACGGGATTTAGCATGAATGTAGTTTATTTAATTGAAGAATTCACCAAAGTTTTAGACTATTTAAGAGTTACTAAGAATGAACAAATTGGGGTCCTAAAGATAGCACACATTATGGCATTAATTCATAAAGCCCAGAACTCTGAGATTGCAAAGGGTGTTTGCAAGAAAACTTTTAGAATACCTGAATCTTCTCCAGCACATCCAAATTCTCCAAATGTGAATTATAAGCTCCCAAAATCAGGATACTGTGGATTAAAACAATTAGATGGATCAGTTGAATATTACTCATGGTTTGACATCTCTGAACAGGCTAGAGTTGATTCTATTTATTTGAGAATGTTAACATTAAAAGGTCTTTTTAATCTACCACGCTCACATCCACTCTGTAAAGAGTTGTTAAGGAAACTTATGAATTACTTGATTTTTTTCAAGCCAATAAATTCCCCATACTATGAAAGGGATAAGCTCATAATATTGGCAGAAACAGAAAATTACTATTTATCTAGTGATATATTCGATATGAGATGTGTAATGATACAATCCGCTATGCGGATTTGTTCTCGATTAGTTGAAGATAATGAAGATTTTGAAAAATTAGAATTATTCTTTATGGGTTTAGTAAAGATAGGTAATGGAAGTGCTCTTTCTGCCCTTGATGCCTTGTATAATTATAGAGAAAGAAGTAAAAACCCACCAAAAACAGTGTCAGACACCTTCGACGATTCAGAAGAAATCGATATACCAGAAGAATTAATAGAAGCGATACCATTTGCATGATTATATACTCATTACCATTTCATTAATAGAAATGTATTTCAAATAAAGAGATTTCACTCTTATTCTATCCTGACGAATCTAGTCTTGTATATATGTTTACGCGCCTGCGCATTGTTCGTATAGAGAAAAACCACTGTAAGCGACTTAAACGAAGGCTGCTGTAAATATTTAACTGTCCTTAACTGCAACATTCAATTTGTTTATTTCGTTCTTTCTAACACAGTATAATGTCAGATTCTGAAAATAATAGTTCTACATTGAGCAGGGAATCATCAATCAATAACAATTCTACTGAAAGATCTTCTGTTATTCCAAGGGGATATCTTCCTAAAGAAGAGATCGAATATGAATTCGGTGGAGCATTTGGAGCATTTGGAATGATGGTAGGATTCCCACTCTTGATGTGGTATATGTGGATAAGTGCTGAATTTTATAATGGCTATCCAGCGTTACCTTCAGATGACCAATCATGGAAGGAATTCATTACACAAGATTTATTTGGATATTTTTGCAAATACGGGATTCCATCATTCAAGACCGTTTTCGTTTTCACAACATTTATTTTTGTTCAAGGTATCTTCTATTTGACTTTACCAGGTATCTGGACTAAGGGTCAACCATTGACCCACTTAAATAACAAACAGTTACCATATTATTGTAATGCAATTTGGGCCTTTTACACCACAATTTCTATTGTTTTGTTTTTACATTTTACTGGATTATTCAATCTTACTTATGTTTTAGAACACTTTGGTGAAGTTATGACTATTGCCATTTTCTATGGTTTAACCTGGTCTATTTTCTTATATTGGTACTGTCTTAATATCAGTGGAGACTACCATAGAATGACAGGCAATCATATTTATGATTTATTTATGGGGGCCCCTCTTAATCCAAGAATTGGTAAATATTTAGATCTTAAAATGTTCTTTGAGGTCAGAATTCCATGGTTTATTTTGTTTTTATTAAGTCTTGCTTTAGCTCTTAACCAATACGACAAATATGGCTATATTTCTCCACAAGCATGCTTTATTTTATTGGCACATTGGTTATATGCCAACGCCTGTGCAAAGGGTGAAGAACTAATTGTTCCAACATGGGATATGGCATATGAAAAGTTTGGATTTATGTTACTTTTCTGGAACATTGCCGGTGTTCCATTTACTTATTGCCACTGTACTCTTTATTTATATTACCATGACCCATCAGAATATCAATGGTCTACTATTTACAATGTTGCATTATTTATTGTTTTGCTAATTGCTTATTATTTCTTTGATACTGGTAATCGTCAAAAGAACTCATTCAGAAGACAAATGGCCGGCATGTCCTCAATCCGTAAAACTTTCCCTTACTTACCATACAGTGATATTGTTAACCCAAAATATATTAAGTGTGCTAATGGATCAGTATTATTAACTGATGGTTGGTATATATATGCTAGGAAGATGCATTATACTGCTGATTATACTCAAGCCTTAACTTGGGGTTTAATTTGTGGTTTCGGTTCTCCATTCCCATGGTTTTTCCCAGTATTTTTCTTTATTGTATTAATACACAGAGCATACAGAGATCAAAGAAAATGTGCCAAGAAATACGGAAAAGATTGGGATAGATACTTAGAAGCTTGTCCATATTTATTCATTCCTTATGTTTGGTAATTTAAGGAACAGCATATCACACGACATTAGACTGTAATAGCAAAATTTATTGTCATTACAAAAAAAAGAGAAATTCTCTACTAAATGATAAAGATATTTATATCGTGTGTATTATTCGTATAATTATATATGGAAATAGATTATAACCTTAATCTTGCTCAGCAATGGCGACTAATCTTTCGTCAATTTCTTCAGGACTTAAAATTCTAAATTCTCCTTCAGTAGATACACCAATTTCAATATCATTCTTTCTAAAATCTGTACTTAAGACTGAGCTCAAAGCAGTGATAGCGAATTCAACCGTTTCTTTCCAATCACCCTTTACATGGTCTATTTTTTTGAACTTTTTCTCTAAATAAGTAGTTGCTTCTTGTTGTTTTGGTCCAGTAGCAACAGCCTTTACCCCGGTGTAATACCCAGCTGGATCACATTTAAAAATTTGAGGACCCCTATTTTCATCTTCAAAATCTACTTGACAAAATGTTAATGCAACACCTAATGGTCTCATGTATGCTCTTTGTGTATATAATTGAGACAAATTAGCCATTCTCTTGGCTAAACTTTCAACTGGCATTTCATAACCATATTTATAACGGAACTCAGCAGCTTCAGCTCTTGCTCTTAATGCCTGGGCTCTTGCATCAGCAATTGAGCCAGTTGCTACTAAACCAATAGAAGGGGTGATTTTAAAAATATATGAAACAGTTTTTGGATCTAATAATTTTTCAGGAAGCTTCTTTTGGGAGATTATAACAGCAGAGTCTTTTCCTGTGACACCAATGGATGTAATATTAGCAGAATTTATGGCTTTGAATGCATATTCTACTTGATATAGTCTTCCTTCTGGAGAGAAAATAGTGATATGTCTATCGAATCCTGCAGAACCTAATATAAGTTAGTATTTATTTTCACAATATCCCTATATTTTTCAAACATACTTGACATATTAAATTATTCTAATGCTATTTTATTCAATGGATTATACTAAACCTGAACGATAAATTAATCAAGTGGCAAGAATGAATAGTAAAGAAGGTGTGTCGCGACAAATACGACATTTTCACATGTCGTACAACATACAAAAGTATATTATATTCTATAAGTATAAAATTTAACTAGCATAGACAAGAATAGAGAAGGTTAAATAGAAGTTATGTCAATCCCTGTTAGTGAAACGGAAACGTTTACTACAGATGAAAAAACTAATAAGAATACACCGTTATTTTTCTCTACAAAACTGAATAGATTCAAAAATGTTTCTTACCATTATAACCCAGAAGCGAGTAAATACCATTATGGGCCATACCATCCTATGAAACCTTTTAGATTAATGCTTACAGATCATTTAGTAATATCCTATAAGTTGTATGAAAAAATGGATTTATTTACTCCTAGAAGAGCTACAAAAGAAGAATTATTGGAATTTCACGCAGAAGACTACATAGACTTTTTACAGCATATTACGCCTGAAAACACCAGTAAATTATCAGATACAGCATTAGCACAATTTAATATAGGTGATGATTGCCCTGTATTTGATGGAATGTATGATTATTCTACTATTTATACTGGAGCATCGTTAGATGCAACTAGAAAACTTATTAGTAATATGTCCGATATAGCAATAAATTGGTCTGGTGGATTACATCATGCTAAGAAGTTTGAACCAAGTGGATTTTGTTATGTAAATGATATTGTACTTAGTATTATAAATTTATTAAGAGTTCACCCGAGAGTTATGTACATAGATATCGATTTACATCACGGTGATGGTGTTCAGGAAGCATTTTATACTACTGATAGAGTTATGACTGTATCATTTCATAAATATAATGGGGAGTTTTTCCCAGGCACAGGTTCAGTGGATGAAACAGGTATAGGTAAAGGGAAGAATTTTGCAATTAATGTTCCATTAAGAGACGGAATAGATGACGATTCATACACGAGATTATTCAAACTGATAATGGAACCATTAATAACAAAATTTCAACCTACTTGTATTGTACAACAATGTGGAGCAGATTCATTGGGTTATGATAGATTGGGCTGTTTCAATCTAAATATTAGAGCTCACGGTGAGTGTGTTAATTTTATTAAATCATTTGGAATTCCAATGTTGGTTCTAGGTGGTGGTGGTTATACTCCTAGAAATGTATCAAGATTGTGGTGTTACGAGACGTCGGTGTTAAATGATGTAACTCTCAATCCAAAAATTCCTAATTACTTACCTACATATGACTGGTTTGGCCCTGATTATTCTTTACATCCACAACTTGATGGTAGAATAGATAATAAAAATTCTAAGAAATACTTGGAAAGTGTTAAACAGGAAATTATGGAGCAATTAAGATATATTACACATGCACCATCTGTCCAGATGCGGGAAATACCTCCAGATATTACAGGATTAACTGAAGAAGAAGAAGAACTCATTAAAGAGTTGAATGAAGAAAACGATTTCACAAGACTGGAAATTAAAATGAAAGATGAAGCAAGAGACTCAGAAATGATAGATTAATAATTGTACTAATATTTTTGTAATATATTAATAATATTTGGTCGCAGCGCGATTTTATAATCAAATCTTTTGTATATTAAATTTGTCAATTTCCTAAAAATATAGTGAGTAGATTTTTGTGTCATCTATCTACCTAAATGATCAAGTACATTCAACAGCTATACAGTCTATAACATAGTAATAAATAATTAATGGATGTTTCTAAACTTGTAATCAAGTTTGAGCCCAACTCAAATCGAAAATTGATCAATAATCAATACAGAATTATACGAAAAATAGGTAGTGGACAATATGGTAAAGTTTTGTTAACTCAAGATATTTCCCAGAATAATAAAGATGTGGCAATCAAGACAATTAATAGAGTAGACAGATCAAGATTAATGACTAAGACATATTTAGACTATACAAAGAAAATCAAAAGAGAAATACAGATCTTGAAGGAGTGTAATCATCCTAACGTAGTTCAACTATTCCAAGTAATTGACGATTTAAAATATGATAAGATTCTTTTAGTAATAGAATACTGTAAATTCGGAGAAATTGACTGGAAAAGATATAACCACTATCATCAGAAATATTATAAGACTAATGGGTTAACAATTAATAAAATATTACGAGATGTTATAAATGGCTTAGAATATTTGCATAATTTTAAACACATAATTCACAGAGACTTAAAGCCATCAAACTTATTGATAAATCATGATAATACGATAAAAATTTCAGATTTTGGTGTTAGTTTGATCTTAGAGAACAACGCAAATGACAAAAAAGAATTAGGAAAGACTATGGGTACGCCTGCATTTTTTGCTCCTGAGCTTTGTCAGTTTGTTAATAATAGACTTTCTATGATTCAGCATTTAGATGATACAATTAAAATTGACTCAAAAATCGATATATGGTCATTGGGTGTAATTTTATATTGCTTAATTTTTAATAGCTTACCCTTTAATGGCCACAATGAATTTGATTTATTTAAAAACATTGTGAATTCTAAACTTAAATTTCCTAAAATTAAGAACAATAGTAGAACAACAGAAAGTGATATTAATGAATTGAAAGAATTAAAAGATCTTATAAAAAAGATATTGACTAAAGACCCGAGTCAAAGAATTTCTATTGAAGGGATTAAAGTACATAAATTTACGTTATTTGATTTGAATGAAAATGAAAAGAAGAAATTTCTAGACTTTAATCCAACTATAATCAGTGATCAAAAACGCTCTGAATACAATATTACTACAAAAATCAAGCGTTTCTTTGGAAGTACAAAAAATGAAAGCAAGAAAAAGAAAGGAGAATCGGAGAAAATACCAGATCTTGAACATCTCACCCATGTTGATGAACTTATCGACTCATATTTGGATGACTCATCATCTTTTGAAAGTGATATTGAAGTGGAAGCAAATGAATCTTATGAATTGACACCTAACAAAGTGGAAACAAAACTAAAGCCATTACCATTAAATTTGAGCCACTCTACATTCTTTAATGAAGAACAAAAAGAGAATAAGATACCATCTTCTACATATGATAGTATAATGGTAGAGGAATATACTCCACCTACACCAACTAATGGGGAAATAGTTACAATTGGGGCTGGTTCCCAATTATCATTGAAATCATTTTTCAGTCCTTCTCAAAGGTATTTTGCACAAAACAAAAGTTCGACGAAAGAAGAAAGTACACCATCAATTAATTCTCTAAGTGCACTTGAAAAAGAAGGAAAAAGTTCATTATCTTCATACGCTAGCATACTTGAACCCCCGTCATTATTCAATAAGGGCTCTGTCCAACAAAGTCAAAAAAACAATAGCATTAATAATAACAATAGTCCTTATTCTAGAAAAAACTCCTTTCATTCAATGACAAATTCATTAACTCGTATTACAAGTTCCAGTTCGTCATTAAATCTTCATGCATACTTATCTCTGGACTGTGATTCGCTATTATCTGTGAATTATAATCAAGGTGAACGGGCTAGTCATGATATTGATACAGAAGAAGAAACAGATGAAGAGGTAAATAAAACTCTAACATTTGATGATATTGCCGAAGAAAATACAAAATATAAATCCATGACAGCCTATTTAGATAATTTATAATTACAATTTAACGAAATGCATAGAAAGCTGCGTAAAATAACAAGTCTGCTTAATTTTATTAACCTGCATATAGACCAGGTACATATATTTATTTTTTTCGATTTCCATGTTAGTATAGAATTGTTGTAATTCAGGACAATATATGTAAAATAGCCATGCATGAGAATACTTTCTTTGAATCCGATCAATTATTTTTTTTTTCATAAGCAATGCTAACAGTCTATTTAGAATAATTTTAAATGGTATGCGTTATTAATGGTCACTAGCATTGACAAAAGAACTATTTTGCATCGCCGTCTGTACTATGCGAAAGCCCAAACATTTCGTATAAGGTGCATATGGTCTTATAAATCGACCATGATACCACACCACTATCTGACTATATCTAATCAGTATTCTTTCACAATAAACAGTGCATATTTTGTTATATGAATCATCTGTATAATCTCTCCCTAATATTAAAGGCGGAACCTTCCCCGTATTTCGCTCCTCAATTTATACAGATCTACAAAACCAAGTCAATACTGTGTTTATAATAGCAAGGTGATCCCTTGTTATATCTGCAATCGCTAAATTGTGAAATTCTTCTATTATCTTCTAATTAATACAAGCGAATCACTATTGAACCTCTGGAATTGTATATGTTAAAGCCTCTAATCTTATTTTGTGATGCAATTGTCCGGTCTTCTACATGCGTATGGGTATTAGAAACGCACACCGTAGATGTGATGCTCCTATTATTCGCACTTTCCCCAATTCGATTGATTTCCTAAAATATTTGTTTTCAAAATAAGTAAAGAACGCTAAAACGCGTACACATCGATCGGATTTACAAACAAACCTGTATACATACGTACACAGCAGTTATTATTACCAATTGAGATGATTCAATGATTAAGTTATTTCACAGGATTGCTGTGGACCCCCATATTATAGAGTATATATATAGTAAAGAATTTCTGGAAAACGTTCCTCTACTCTTCCTTCTTTATTGAATAATCACCATTACTGGTTACTAGTCCTTTAAGTTCATTCCATAGTGCGTCGTGCCTAGTAATTAGTGTGTGTAACGGATCAACCGTTCCAAAGGAAACAAACCAAGTAGTCTGCAGTACCATTTGGTAAAAAATCACTACTACTACAGGTTTGATCTCATAGCAACATCCTACAGCGGCTATAAAAAAAATCGACTCTTGGTTTTATCACCTGTGTAACGAAAATTTTTTTCGCTAGGTAGTTGTACCTCTGGAAAGCATAGAGACCTACATTTTGTTTATCAATCTTTCAACAGAATTGATACATAGAAGTAAGAATCTACGCTACAGGTAATTACTGGACAACCACTCCAGTACATTAATTAGCAGTACATCCAATGGCAGATATGATAGAAGGTGAAGAATGCCAGTACATAAACAGATACAGCGAAGATGTCTTTGTTTCCGGTAGTCTGTCGCCAACAATTACAAGAATGAAAAGAGATACTACATCTGGATCATATTTTGAGTATCCGTCTACCGCTATGATGACGAGTCCTCTGGAAAGATCGTCATCAGCTAATCACAAACCATTCAAGAATTTCTCTAATTTTGTATTTCCTAGTATGGGAGATCGGTTAGCATCTTCTAAGAAGTCTTTAACCAGGTCAATGACTCTGGTAGCCAAGGCCTCACATCTGTTTCTCTCAAATGATCATAGAATTGGTCACAGATCAAAAACTTCTCACAAAGAAAATAATGATACCACTGATGTAGACATTGATGAATGTGACAATATGGATGAGAATATAGATGATAACGACTATCTGATGGGATCACCTATCCAAAGAAAAGATAAAATCATAAGAAGAATCCACTCGATGTATCTGACTACAAAAGAGAAAGAAAGTTTCTCTATGGAAGATAACTCATATTTGCATAAATCGGGTATTAAGAGTTTTAAAGTTACTAATGACTTGATACCCAGAATTGATGAAAACGAAATGGCAAAAATATTGCTGGGTAAATTCGATGACGCTTTTGACGAATATATAATTATTGATTGTAGATTCAATTATGAATTTGCTGGAGGGCATATTAATAGAGCAATTAATATTTCTACAAAGGAAGAACTTGAGGAAAAGTTTCTTATTGCACCATATAATCCAAACCAAAAAAAACAACTATTAGTATTTCATTGTGAATTCAGTAGTTGTAGAGGTCCAAATTTAGCTTCACATTTAAGAAGATGTGATCGGATGTTAAATAGTAATAACTATCCTAAATTGTCATATCCTGATATTGTCATTTTGGCTGGCGGATACAGACAATTTTTTGATACGCATAAAGAGCATTGTTATCCACAAGGATATGTTGAAATGAATGATATTAACTATCAAGATACTTGTGAATTTGAGATGGACAAAGTTAGACAGGCAAATAAACTTACTAGAGCCAAATCTTACAACCATTTTTCTGGTGATAAATCAATCCCATCATTGCATTCAAGATCTCATTCACTGTCATTTTCAAAAACTATTCCTGAAAGTTCTAAAGTTGTGAAAAAGCAAAAATCCTTAACTAAAGGAAGATCAAGTACAATCTCTTCAATCTCAAAATTAGAAAGCAGACTAGTCAAAGCTGCAGGGTATACACAAGATCTGTCAATATTTAATTCACCAATGACAAATTCCTTAATTGATGATGAATTCCAACCACCCTCTGCATCCTTCAAATCAACGCATAGAAGATCAATATCATCTAGTTTTCATCAGAATTCATCATCATTTTCAATTAATTCAAGTGCATCTTCATTCACAGATACAGGATTCTCATCCAATGACTCTCTCCCTGATTTACATTCATCTCCACTGCTTGAATTCAATGATTTTTTCGATTCCAAACCAAATAACTTAACATCTTTATTAAAAACTCATTCAAATACAAAAAATTCATTACTAAATCCATTAACAAGAAAACCATCTTTACCTGTTCCTCCACTTCCAAAATCTACTACAACTCAGCCCGCTATGGAACCAAGCCAACCATTTAAATTCCCCAATTCTATGAATGCATTAAAAACAAAACCATCTAGACAAGGACTTAGAATTAGTACACCTTCTCGTTCAAGCTTCTCAGCTTTATTAATAACATCTCCAACATCTCCTTCAATCAACTCAACTGATTTTATTACAGGTCCATTATCTTCAATTATTGATCCAATTGACGATTTACCAGCTGATTTCTCGATATCCACAAAAAACCAAAAATACAGTCATTGTAGAAGAAGATCTGGCTCTTTGTTGTCATCCGCTGGGGGTAGTATGTTTAATTTAACTTCTGAAGACATAGTGGAAGGTAATGAAGAACAGGAGGAATATAAACCACCAGATTTTCTCTGATTATACTATCATCTTAAGAGAATCACATTTCATATTTTAATCATAATGCATATTAATTTTAGGATGTATTCAATCCTCAGCATAAATATATATTTTTAATACATCATATAAAATTTTATTGAATTTAAATACATAATAGATTTCATTAAGTTTAAATACATCATAACATAATCATCTAAAATAAATTAAATTTTAGCCTTATCACTAAGTAGTTTTATAGCTGCATTATTGATAGCAATAGTCTTTCTTTCAACAACGTGAACTTGGAAGATAACAATATCATTTTGTTTCCAAGCTACTAATTTAAGGGTTTCACCAGGGAAAACAATTCCAGTAAATCTTGCTTTGATTTCTCCATATGGACCAAACTTGTCTAACAAAGCTTTTGCTGCTAAGCCAAAAGTGCACATACCATGAAGAATTGGCTTATCAAACTTAGCACCTTTAGCAAACTCTGGATCGATATGCAATGGGTTTCTATCACCAGTTAAACGATATAATGCAGCTTGATCTTCATCTATCTTAATTTCCTTGGAGAAAATTGGTTCTGATTTTGGTGCGTTGAATGTATCAACTGCAAAAGATCTTCTGTCTGAAAGTGATTTAGTGTCACATTCACATTTTCTTATGAAGAAAGTAGCTTCATTAGTAAATAATGTTTCACCAGTTTTTTCATCTACTGAATTTGAACCTTGAACGACAACAGCATTAGATCCCTTTTGGGTAAACGAGATAGGGTTAAATGTTGTTCTCACAGTTGCTTCTGTTGGAATTGGATACTTTTCAATCTTGATATAATGTTCACCATGTAATAAAAGCATAGGGCTGAAGTTTCTTAAATATTTAGAAAAAGAGTATTGGCCTTTTCCAGAATTAAAAGTTGGAATATGACCAAATGATGGAACAACTTGGAAATCAGAATCACCTTCGTAAGTATATTTAAGTTCATTTGATTTAGCCCCAACTGCTATATTGTATAATAATACTTCTTTATCCGAATAAGAATATACTGGATTGTCTGGCTCATCGTCTTCATCTTCCTCATCTTCATCTTCATCATCTTCATCATCTTCATCACCCTCAACAGCACTCAAAATTGCCATAGATGATTCTGTGGTGTTCTTTGGATTGACTGACTTACTAAAATCAGTAATGTCAGAAAGATTGTCTCTAAGAAATTCAGGAGTAATATGATCATCCTTTGATACTGCACCTTTAGCTCTTTGCCATCTTGTATTACCAATCCAGCCACCACCAGCTTCGAATAATTCGCCAGTAACTGGAACTTCATCAGACGCTAAGTATACGAGTAATGGAGCAACTTGATCAGCATGGAATCTGTTCTTCTCTTGTTCTGAAAAAACTGTTAGTGTCATTGCAGTTTCAGCATGAGGAGCAACCACATTAACTTTAATATTGGATCTTGCTCCTTCAAGCGCAAGAGTCTTTGAAAATCCAAGAATTGCTAACTTTGCTGAAGCATAGTTGGCTTGTCCAAAATTACCATATATACCAGAAGTAGAAGTAATATTAATAATTCTACCAGCTTTCTTTTCGGTAAAATACGGCCAAGCTAATCTAGTCAAATTAACTGTACCATACAAATGGACGTTTAAAACTTGATACCATTCTTGATCAGTCATTTTAGCAAATGATCTATCTCTTAAGATACCAGCATTATTGACTAAGACATCAATTGTACCATATTTGTTAATAACATTTTTAATGATTTCCTTAGCATCTTTTGCTACATCATGTTGGTCTGGGTGAGCTTCCCCACCAGCCTTTATAATTTCGTCAACTACACTAGATGGATCCTTAAAGTCATTAACAACAACCTTTGCACCATATTTAGCAAAAAATAAAGCATAGTCTCTTCCTAAACCAGCACCAGCACCAGTAATTAAGACGACCTTACCCTTTAAAGAAACTTCAGGAGCACCACTAACATCATTTGGAGGTAATTGCCTAGCTTCATCGTTTAATAAATTATAATTGTTTAACATAAATGGATGTTGATTCTTTAATAACTCAGGTTTCTTAGAATCATCAAAATCTAAGATTTCTTCAAATCTCTTAGCAACTGCTTCTGCTGTAAATGTTTCATCTGGTTTAAATAACACACCACCAGATCTTTCCCATCTAATTTGGCCGTAAAATCCAGCAGCCACTTCGAAGATTTGCCCACTTAACTCATTTGAATCATGAGTCAAATATAAAACAATTGGAGCAACCTTTTCGGGAGATAATTTTTCTAAAATAGGTGGAGGCAAAACAGATTCAGTCATTCTTGATCTAGCAAGTGGGGCAATTACATTGGCCTTAATGTTGTATCTTTCACCTTCTTTAGCCAAAGTCTCTGCAAAACCAACTAAACCTAACTTAGCAGCAGAGTAATTTGATTGGCCAAAATTTCCATACAAACCAGCTGGGGATGCAGTATTAATAATTCTACCATATTCTTGTTTTCTGAAATATTGCCAAGCGGCCTTGGTAGCCTTATAAGCACCATTAAGGTGAACATCAATCACCAAGTTGTAGTCCTTCTCTGACATTTTCTTAAATGATGCATCTCTTAAGATACCAGCATTATTAATTAAAATATGAACGGTACCGAAATTTTTCACTGCTGTTTCAATGATCTTATCACCATCCAACACATTGTTATAGTCTGCCACAGCAATACCACCTGCAGCTTTAATTTCATCAACCACGATATCTGCGGCCTTAGAATTACCTCCTTGGCCACTCAATGTACCACCAAGATCATTTACAACCACCTTGGCTCCTCTTTTAGCGTATTCCAAACAGTAGTGTTTACCTAAACCACCACCTGCTCCAGTAACCACTACCACCTTGTCTTTAAATGATAATTCTGACATATTTCTTTAGTCTATCAATTGATGATCTAATTTAGATGTCGTTATGTATTGAAGAATGTATGTTATATATAAATTATCTGCTGCGGGGAGGTCAAGCATTTTTGCTTGTGAAGTCAATTCTTTAAATTAAATGCAATCCGGGGTACACATAGAAATTAACCGAGGTTCCACATCATAGAGTTAGTATTGAGAGCTGACAAGCAACTCCTCTCTAATTCTACTATCATACTAGGGAGGGAGGAGGTAGATTCGACCAGATAATGAGCGATGTTCTGATTACGAACCATGCTTAAGCGGAGTACTTCGCTAAACACATATATATAACTCTTGCTCTAGTCGTTGAAAGAAAGATGTCATAATATTTAGAGCATATCCGAGGATAACAACCCGAGATGTTTTGAACAATTATAAGCTTGAGTAGCATAATATACTACTAATAATTCATGAAGTGTTATGTAAATTTTCATATACCAAGTTTAATTATTCATTGTATTTTTATGTCTGTATGTGCACCTGTAATGGTATCCATGCACTATTATTCGTTAGGATAAATCTGGCTGCTATGTACAAACTACTATTAACCGAGCAGATAGTCGACTAATTGAATCTGTGCGTGCAACTATATACTCGGTAATATACTAGAAAATATGATGGAGCCCGAGGTTATTCTTAGAAATTGCCAATAAACTACAATCAGAGTCCGAGTTTGTTAGAGATGCCCTAACAGGAAATATGAAAGAGTTTTTTATTCTATTACTGTTGCCTCCATTCTGTAACCTCCCGTTTAATGAATCAACCTGCGGCTAATCTATGCGTCAAATGGCATCTCCAATGTAATAGCTAATCTAGGACCATCAAGGCAGGCACTTTGGCACGTGATATAATATTTTTATCAATCGTTCTAGTAATTTCTAAGGGTAAATGTGTGTCGCTGAATAGTTTTGATAAAACGGTGAATTTAAAGTGGTATTAGCAATATGGCTAAGGATTTTGGCGGTGTATCAGCGGAAGCTTCTAGTGAAGGACTTCCTTCGCAGAATAAGGTCGATCATTCTCCAGGAAATATCACCAAATCTAAAGGTATAGAGAAACACACACAAGAACGTACTTGGTACCGTTTATGGTTTTATGATCTTATGTTATGGTTTTGGAGTGTTGTATTTGATTGTTTCTTTAGAGAAACCAGACCTAGAGGTGCTTTTAGATTGCCTAGATCTGGCCCAGTTATCTTTGTCGCTGCACCTCATGCCAATCAGTTTGTTGATCCGATTATATTGATGAATCAAGTAAAAAGAGAAAGTAATAGACGTAGTTCATTTTTGATTGCTGCTAAGTCCTATAAGCACCCTATTATTGGACTTTTGGCCAAGATTCAAATGGCAATTCCTGTTGCTAGACCTCAAGATAATTTGGTTAAAGCAACTGGTAAAATATTCGTTGACAATGAAAACCCTCTTTTAATAAAAGGAAAGGGTACTAAATTTACTACTGAATGTATGGAAAAAGGTTTAATTGCTTTACCACAATCCTTAGGTGCGTCTCAGATCGAGAAAGTTATTTCAGATACAGAATTATTGATTAGAAAAGAGTTCAAAAATACTGATAAAGTTCAAACTTTATTAAAGCAAGGAACGTCTTTCAAGTATGCTGAAAAAATTGATCAAAATAAGGTTTACGAATATGTTTTTAACCATTTATCACAAGGTCACTGTCTTGGTATTTATCCTGAAGGTGGTTCTCATGATAGAACTGATTTGTTGCCGTTGAAGGCAGGTGTAGCCATTATGGCACTTGGTGCTATGGCAAATGATCCTAACTGTAACATTAAAATTGTTCCATGTGGTATGAACTATTTCAATGCACACAAGTTCCGTTCTAGAGCTGTTATTGAATTTGGTAACCCAATTGAAATTCCAAGGGAGCTTGTTAAGAAGTACACTAATCCTGAGACAAACCGTGAATCTGTTAAAGAATTATTAGATATCATTACTACTGGTCTTAAGTCTGTTACAGTAACCTGTGAAGATTATGAAACTTTAATGGTCATTCAAGCAGCAAGAAGATTATATGCTGGTAATTTTGCACAACAGCTTCCTTTGCCATTAATTGTTGAGATGAACAGAAGGTTAGTTTTAGGTTATGAAACATTTAAAGACAATGAAAGAATTCAGAATATCAAGAAGAAGATTTTAAAGTACAATCAAGAATTAAGACATCTTAATTTACCTGATCATCATGTTGAAAATTGTGATGAATCAAACAAACTTAGAGTGTTGCCTTTGTTTTTTTTTAGAATTGTAAAATTGATATTTTTAATGACTTTAGCATTACCTGGTGCTGTATTGTTCTCTCCTGTGTTCTTAAGTGCAAAACTCTACTCTAATAAACAGAAGGAAATTGCACTTAAAGGCTCTACTGTTAAAATTGAAGCAAATGATGTTGTTGCTACTTGGAAAATTTTAACCGCTTTAGGAATAGCTCCCTTGTTTTATAGTTTTTATGCTAGTGTTGGAACTTGGTATTGTAATAAGTACAGTCTCACTAATATTAGATCATTTTGGATTTGGTGCTTATTATATTTGTTGGGAGTTATTGTCACCTATGCTGCTCTTATTTGTGGTGAACAAGGATTAGATATTTTTAAGTCAATAAGACCATTATATTTATCTATAACTTCCGGTTCATCAATTAAAGAATTGAAGAAATTTAGAAGAGAATTAGCCGAAGAAATTACAGATTTAGTGAATACATTTGGTCCTGAATTGTTCCCTAATGATTTCAATTTATTGGAAATGAAAGAAAACTTGAAAATAAGCGATGAAGTCAATTATGTTGATAGTGACGAAGAAGAAGAACGTAAAACTCAGGAATTGAGAAATAGAAGACATCAAAAACGTAAATTACTGAAGAATAGGGATAAATCTAAAGCAGATGGATCTGTTGATGATCTAACTAATGGATCTGGAAGTGGGTTATCTTTGGACCAGAAATATTCTTCTTCTGTTTCCGATGGTATTTCATTAATGAATTCTGATAATTCCTTAACTAACATCCCTATGTTTTCTGATTATCAATTACATCAAAATGCCAAGAACCCAGATTTGAAATTAGACATTCAATCTACGCTTAATTCGACTACGTCAATTGCAGATAATTACCCATATTCGCAAGTCCAACCTCCTGCGCATTCAAGACAAAGTTCAAGTGGACATATTGAACTTAATTTTGGAACTAAATCTAACAAATTATCAAGCAAAATAAAGGACAAGATTAGAGAGAGTAGAGATAAAGGTAACGATATTTAAAATATTCCTCTTGTATATGCAAGTTTTATTATGTACTATTTTAGTTAATATATAATTTATAACGAGACTATGCTAATTTACATTAGCCTGTCTTTCATAGAATTCTGAGATTTCGGCCGAAGTTGTTGCATCCTCAGTGGTTTTGTCATCTCTTATTCTTATAAACCTTGGAAATCTTAAAGAAATACCTTTACCATATTGTTGATGGCCAGCTTTATAAATAGGACTTAACGAAAGGTCTGCTGTTAATACTTCAAATAATATGGTGGGTTCAAACCATACATCTGGAACAGCATTAGAATTTGTAGTATCATATATATAATATGGTTTTGGTTGCAGAATTTCCGTTGGCTTCAAAGTTGTATAGATAGATACCAAATCTTCGTCAGAAAACCCTGTTCCGATCTTACAAGTTGTTTCATACTCACCAGTATCTTGATTATATGCTGCTAATAGAAACCCACCATATGTTCCGGTTCTCTTACCTTTACCAATATATGCACCAATGACTACTAAATCCAAGGAATCACCAACACCGGCTAAGTAATCTTTCTTAAGTTTTAACCAATTTCTTGATCTTTTTGAAGGTTCATAGTACGATTCCTTGCCATTTAACATTTTAACCATTAAACCTTCACATGAATCTTTTACTGATTGGTCTAAAAAAGTTTGCAATTCTTCTAAATTAGAAGAATTCTTACTAGTTGCAAATTGAAACTTACCACTTACTGGTTCAAAATTTTCATAAAGTACTTTTCTTCTTTCATCAAGTGAATTTGTGATAAGTGACATATTATTAAAAAATAAGATATCAAAAGCAAAAAGACAAATATGAACTTTAATATCTTTCTCATTTACATCTTTACGCTTACGGGTAGACAAGACTTGAAATGGTAAAATTTTATTAAGTTCTCTATCCCATGCAACTGCTTCACAATCTAATATCATTGAAGAAATCTTCTTATCTCCTTGTTTATTCATGAAATCTTTGACTACAGATATTAAATCTGGATATCTCTGTGACATATCTTCAGAATTTCTAGAATAGATTCTAACTTCACCACTTTCTAATAAATGAACTTGTGCTCTTTCACCATCATATTTATATTCACATGTAAATTCCTCTCCCTGGAATCTATCAAGAACTTCAGTAATTGCCTTAGTAGGTTTTGCCAACATAGGTTTTAAAGGTATACCAGGGGTTAATTGGCAGTGTTTTTCTATGTTGAAAATACCATATTTATAAGCATTTTGAATAAGAACTTCATAATTTGGCATTTGAGAGAAAGCTTCCCTGAGAATATCTTCTGCAGAGGTTAATTTCTCTGGGTTTATCTTTCTACCCGTCGATTTCAATTCGTAATTTACAAATGCTTGAGCAAGACTGATCAATACAGTTTTTTCAGCTAAGCCAATTCTTAATTTACCTTCTAAAGAACGAATTAAGAATTTAGCTTCATTGCTTTTGAGCTCACATGCAGTAAGCATCTTGTTGATGGTAGCAATTTTTTTTGCTTGTGAATCCTTTCCTGTCAGTTTAGCAATCTTTTTAAGATTATCAAATACTGTTTCAACATCTAAAGGCGTTGGCTTGAACATTGTAGGTTGGCCAGATCTAGACTTTTGAGCTACAATCCCTAAATCGCCTACTTCTTGGTAATCCTTTTTTATCTTAGCAGGTGCTCTACCATAACATTCACTAATTGCTTTAATTAAAATGGTTTCTCCTAACCCTAATTCTAAGTCCGGTTCATAATCAGGACCAAGTCTGTTAATGAATAAATATACAATTTTCACAAGATTCTCTGGGGTGGATTGCTCCAATATTTCTAAGAAGAACTGAGATACCATTGCTGTTATTTTAAGTCTTGAAGATTCATTTTCAATCTTTTCAAATAATATAGTGATTTTAGAATACGGTATCTTTGAGGGTAACTTATCGTTTTTATGAATAATTTGTTCTTCTTGAGATAATTTAATTAATTCTTTAGCATCATCTAATTGCGTTTCAATAACAGGATCCTCTTTACCTTCCTCGAAATTTTTCTGCTCAGATTTGACCTCTAAACTAGGCTTCTCCACTGTTTCTTTCAAATTAGTTATCATAGAATCCGATAGGATTTTCTGCTTCTTCGGTAATGGTTCTTCAACATTTTTCTGTTTGTTTTTTGTACTTGAAAAGCTAAAAAATCTAGATAAATCTTGCTGTTGTGGCATTATTATTATACTTTGTCTAATAGCAAGTCTTGAGTTTAATCTTATTGTATTCCAAATTAAGTTTTTCTGTAGCATAGAGGCAATCTATATTTTTGATTAATGGCACCTACGCGTTAATTTTAATTCTACGCGATATCACGAACATTCTAATTGAAAAATACATAAATTATCTTTTATAAAAGTATACTATTATTAGATTGCAACGTTCCAAATTCCCTTAGGGCCATTTTCTTCATATATCTCTGAGTCTAAGAACATTTCACGGCCATGATTTGAGTTAGCACCAAATATTTGTTTAGCATAGATTTCTCCACCTAAAAAGTAGACATCTTCCCAAGATCCACCTTTTTCCTTAGGTTTTTTCCATTCTGGGAAATAGTCAGGATATTTTGAAGCTTTAATAGAGTTTGGAACCTGTGATGTAATACTACCTGGCTCATTATCATGAATTTCTTCAGCTTGTTGATATTTAGCAATGGCAGAATTAATCGATTTCAGAGTATCATCTTTTGAATTATCAGTATGTGGTTTGATAAGATATTCCGACTGTAATTTAATTAATAAAGCTTGCTTAAATCCAGGAATTTTGAAAGTAGATCCAACAAATATTAAGTTATCATAACATTCCTGTCTCTTCTCTAAATCAACAATTGAATTCAATGCAACATAAATTGCATCTGCGATTTCACTTATAAGGATGTTGGTACCTTGGAATCTTTCCTTCCCAACGCCTATTTTTTCTCCATTTTCTGAAGATATGAAATAATTAATTTCTAATTCATTATTTGGTTTAGATTCTTTTTCTTGTGCATCTTCTTCATCTATCTTTATATCGTTTGATGAGCCATTTTCGGTAACTAATTTAGCTACATCAAATGCATCATCACTTTGACCATTTTCTGTGCTATTTAAATCATCAAATGAGTAAAAAGACCCCTCATGATTATTCAATACTTCATAAATACCAGAAACTTTAAGATCTTGGATTTGAGAGTCAGTAAAATTAGGTAAAATTTTTTTTAATTCATTATTTATAGTTTTGCCACCTAATTCTGGTAAATATTTACTAGCAAATTTAATAGCTTGATTTCCAATAACTGGAACGATTTGTGTAGATTCGTGGCCAATGTTTACAACTAATGAAGTACTTGAAGCACCTACACCAAAAGTTGCAGCTAATGATAAATCCAAAATATTGAATGCAGTAAATTCTAAAGTTTCATGAACATACTTGGTAATCAACTCAATGTTAGCTCTTGACCAGGTTAACGATGGAATAATCAATAATAATGGAATTTGGTTAATTGTAATTATTGGGTTATTTGATATTACACTTTGTAATATAATTCCTAATAAGTAGTTGAATGCATCTATATCAACGATTTTTGATCCTTTTATTGGAAATATTTCAATTAAATCTTCGTCATTTTCTTCCTTCTTCGATTTATATTCGTTTGTCAGTTTACTTTGGTACACAATTGATGGAATTTTATATTGTGGTGGAGATAATGAGTCTTGTAATCCAAAGGAAAATATAGTATATTCTGAGCCTGTATGTACAACAAGGAAATTATCTTCTCTATATAAGGGCATTTGTAGTTTAATTTAAGTTTGAAAAATACTAGTAGGTATATATTGTATTGATAGTTTTCCATAAACTTATGCGTCAACTTTGTTGATGCACGACTATTTTGAATAAAAACGAAAATAAGCTGCCTATTCTATTTCAGTTATATAAAATTAATTAAATTTAAACACCCTATATACGAGAATTTATATATTATATTTATTACATTTGAGTTGGTACGTTTGCTATAAACTTTTTGTAATTTTGTCTGGTACCTAATAAACTTTTTTTACTCAAAACACTATTCAGTCTCTTAACATTCTTAGTGTCTGAAAAATCGAAATCTCCCAATTCGTCTTCTGATACTAATTTAATCTCATTTACAAATGGCAATTCGTCTATCGTTGGAGGATGTTGTGGGAGTTCTTTTTCATTTAACTTGTTAATTGAAGGAGCAGCTGTAGCATTACTAATAGGAACTGATTTTGTAGTATCTAAAGAATCACTTGAGCTTCTTCTACCCTCCGTAGAAATAGCCTTTTTAGATACAGGTCTTGGTGGTGCTGGAATAGCTGGTTTAATGTAACTATTTTGGCTTGCAGATGAGACTTTTCTTTCTGTTACACCATCCTTTGTGTTTGTTTTATAGAATGGTGTAATTCTAGATAAAGTATTTCTTCTTGTCGCAACTGGTGGACGAAATTCTGGTTTATGTAACTCAGGCATACTTTGATTGATGGTTCCTTTACTAATTTCAGTAGCTGGTACAGCTATTGGTGCAGTTGCAATCGATGCTTGGCTTGGTTGTGCTGAAATTTGAGGTTGTATCTGAACTGGTGCCTCAAGAGGTGGTGAATCACCCTTAAGACTATTTACCTTTTGTGTATAAAGCTGTAATAAACTAACGGTGTCTTGAGTATTTATGACACCAAAATACCAACCCAATCCACCCAATACTGCTGTCCATAATAGACCAATCTTAGCTGCATCAAAGATTATCACAGCATATTGACCAAGTAATGGCTGACTTTGATGCAATGCTAAACATATGAAAAACCCATAAAAGAAACTGGCAGTGTGAAAATCAGTCATGATTTTTGATCTTATGAAATTTGAAACCCACATACCATCCTGTGGCTTCGTGTTTTCAACTTCTACATTTTCGGTTATTTTATCTGACAGTGCATGTGTAGCTACCGAATTCTGGTTATTTGCAGATACCACTGCATTAGGATAAGGTGCAGTCATTGAAGGTGGTTTTTCAGGAATCGGTGCTATTTCTTGTTGGCTCTCGCTAGATACCTTGTACGAACAGTCTACTAGTTCGTTATAATTTCCTTCGACCGGCTTTTTAGGTTTTTCCTGTGGTTCCTTTTTTAACCTGAATACACCATCAGGACCCTGTGTATACACTAATTTCTTCTTAGTAGAAGTTTTTGTATGCGTAGCCATAAGCAGCGTGTGGTGTGTCTATAAAAATAAAAAATACTAATATACTCCTAGATCAATGCTAGGCATACAAAAATAATTTCCACTCCAAGTACACCCTGGATATCTTCGATATTTAAATATTACTAGTAGTATACCAATAATATTATTTTTATTATTGTAATCAAAAGTTTAGTCGATCCCAAAAGATCTTGCCTTCTATGTTATCTCTTTTAATCGTCATCAATTTTATTTGTCGTCTCTGTCGCCATATTTATTAACCCTTTGTTATATTGACAATTTACTGCATTAGTACTCAATTGAGAAACAATATCACTACCGTTTTAGGAAAAATCGCACCAATATAATTCTTATAGATTGTGGTTGCCAACCAGCAGTGGACAACCACAATAGATCTATAATTGGCCCCTTATTCTTCTTGCCAATTGAATATCTTTTTGCATTATTGTAACTCTTTTTGCGTGTATAGCACATAAATTGGTATCTTCCAATAAATGGATTAGATATGCCTCACATGCCTCTTGTAGTGCGAGTACAGCGTTTGATTGCCATCTTAAACCATAATCAACACCAATATAATTCTCGGCTACTTCTTTAACTAGTCTTGCAAAAGGAAGCTTTCTTATAAGGAGATCTGATGTCTTCTGGTACTGTCTGATTTCCCTCAATGCTTTAGTACCTGGTCTATATCTTCTCTTTGCTGTGGTATTGGCGGTAGTTATTGTGGGAGGATCACCCGGCTGATTTCTATACAAACCTATTTCTCTTCTTGATGCTGAGGTTTGACGAGATGAATTTGCAGATCTCTGGGTTGTTCTTCCTCTTCCAATTTGCTCTTCTCTCTCGCGCTGTCTCCTCAATGCGCTTGAGGTTGGGAGGTTTCTATTACCGCCAGTCGATATTCTTGCCATTACAATTTGATATTCAACCACGTCTTAAACTTAATGCAAAACTTTTGTTATAAATAAATCTTCTTCAATTACAAACGATCTGGAAGTCTTGTGATCTACTAAATTATAAAACTATAATAAAAAAACAATATACATTTGTTTTACTGCAGCCTACCACACAACCAGCCATTTTTTTCTTTTATTTCAGAATATTTTTGTGGTTATATACAGGATTATTATTCAATAACATACTATGTTTATGATAATGGTTATAGATTAAATACTATTATTTACAACAAGGAAATGATAACCCAATATACTTCCAAGAGATTATCATCCCTCATTAGTATCATCTATTCATTTACTTGGTTCTGCAGTTGGTTCTTCATCAAAATCATATTTACCTTCTAAAATATCATTTAACCCATCTTGAATGAGGGAACTTTCTTCATCCATAGGTATTTTGCTTAATTCTTTCTGTTTCTCATATCCTCCCATTAAACTTTTCATCTTCCAGCCAAATTCTTGGAAGCTAGAAACATCTATGATCCAACAAGTACCAAATATCAACATTGATGAAACAGAACCACACAATAAAGTACCTGTACCCACTGCAACTGCAGCATCTGTAGTAAAATTATAACTTAATGGAGGCATATGGTTTCCTTGAAATAATGTAGGAATATATTGTCTTGAAATAGTAGACTTATAGGCAAATCTTGAGGCAAATATAGTAACAGCTGCGGATGACATAAAGAGCATCATTTGCTTTTTTCTTCTATTGATGTAATCATCAGAGGCATTAGCTAATTTAAAATTAAACTTTTCAAGAATTGATCTAAGGCCAGATGTAGGTTCATTTTGTATTTCAGGCATATTTGATTATTTTGCTTACTTAGTGATTTTCTACACCTAACAAAAGATAGTTTTCAGTAGATTTTACTAAAAAATCACGTGTATATTGTAGGAAATTTACCTCATAAAAAACAATATTTAAATAATACATATTGATCACTACAGAACAGTATAAAAAACTATTAAAATAGATTGGAAAAAACTAAATTTCTAAACCTATCATTAAAGATAGGTATTTTAAATTTCTTCTTTGAAAAGACCACCCTGGTTTTTCTTTTGGTTAAGAGAAATTTCCTCATCATCAGCTTGGGTAGAGTCTAATACAGATTTTTCATCTTTATTTCCTTTCCCCTTCACATCCTTCTTGTTATCTTTAACAGTATTCACAGCATTGGTAGCATTATCTTTAACATTTGAATTACTTAAGTTCTTCTTTTCTCCAGAAGAAAATATCTTTGAAAGTCTTCTAAAACCACTTCTCTTCTTTGAAGAAGAATCAGTTGTGGTTTGCTTAATAGCTTTAGATGGTTTTGGTTCTTCAACTTCTTCTTTAATTGGAGTTGGAGGCTCTTCTTTTGATTCTTCAGCTTGATCATGCTCAAGAGAGAATAAAGACCCAACATCTCTTAACTTAGATTCATCAACATCATTTTTTAAATGTTTTGGTAATTCTTTATTAATCTTATGTTCATCCTTGATTGCATCATCCAAAAGGGTATGAATTTCTTGCTTCTTGGCTGCCTTTTCAGCATATGAGTCTTCTTTTTGCTTGGTTAATTCCTTAATTTTTGAATCTAAATCCTTATGAGATACTTCAGCTTCTTTAGTATGTTCACCCAAAGTAGTTTGTAAATTGTTGACTTCAGTGGTTGTGGATTCGTGATTAGCAGTTAATTCATCTAACTTTTTATTAGATTCTTCAATTTCAAGCTCAATGGATACTATTTTTTCACTCAATTCAGTAATTTTAGATTCATATTCTTGGTTTAATTCTTCTGAAGCAGTTACTTCTTTACTTAATTCGTCTCTTTCAATCTGCAATTTTTCTAATTTAGAAGTTTCACTTTCTAATTCTTCTAAAAGAGGTTTTAAATATTCATCCTTTTCAGCTTGCAAGTTATCTAATTCTTCTTTACGAGATGCAATCAAATCACCTTCTTCAGAATCAATACGATCTTGATTTTCTTGCTTTTCGGTCAAAAGAGCTTGCTTTTCTTCTTCATGTTTTGCTTCTGTGTCTTTCAACTCTGAAGTCTTCTCTTCGACTTCTTTGTTTCTATCTTCTTGGTGTTGAGCATAAATATCATCTTCTGCTGCCTTTCTTTCTTCGTGTTTTTGAATTCTTTCATTTTTAGCTTGTTCAATTGCAACTTTTTCTTCACTCTTCTTGTGAGCTTCTTCCGATTTATATTTTTTGTGAATCTCTTCCCATTCAGTTAACTTATTTTGCTTGATTAAATCAGCTTCTCTTTGATCAACAACCTTGGAATCTAAGTCCTTTAAAATAGGTTGTACGATAGTACTTGCCATTCTGATGACTTCGCTACTTTCTATACTCATTCCTCCACCTAAATCGATAATACCTGCTTGATTTTTCTTAATTCTTTCATCACTTCTTTTTTGAGCAATTAGAAGAGCATTGGCATAGGCTTGTGCTTGGGCCTTAAAACCTTCAGGGCCACCAACTGAGCTGATAGATTTCAATCTTTCATTTGCCTTGCTATTAGCAGCAGATAAAAGAGTGCTGTTCACAATTTGACTAGCAGTAAATGACTCAGATTGTTTTTTTTGACTATTTAAACCAGATCTGTAGTCCAAATTTGGATTAATTCTAGAATTCAATGACTTAGAAGAGTTTTTATTAGCCACTGTAGAAATCTTACCAATGTTTAAGGTAGAAGCACTAGATTTTGTAACTAAACCACTTCTCTTGGAATCCTTTTCTGGGTCAATTCTGGAAGTCATTGTTGAGGTAGATTTTTGATTAGCAGTTTTGAACAAAGTATCAACATTGTATGCTGGAATACCAGTACCCATAGTATAGTTAGAGGAGGTGGTAGAGGTCAATGTGCTGGCTCTAGCATTGGAGGCAGCAGCATCGGCGTATGGGTCAGTTTTCTCCCTAGTCCAGATTTTAATGTTATCCTTTTTTGCTGCCAAGGCAGCTGTGTGTGCTTCCTGAGCAACAGTTCTTTCATAAGATGGCTTTACAGTTAAATCTGCTGAGGCTGCCAATAAAGCAGCTGTATCAGATGCATTCGAATTGACGCCAACTGATGGACCGCTAGGACCACCATAAATTCCTTGCTTCAACTTTTGTTGGTATATAGCCTGTTGAGATAATGGCTTATCATTGGTTTGATAAATTGTCTGAGACATATTCTTTAATGGTACCGATATCTCTCCAATGTTTAATTGATGACTTGAATTAAGTTATTAACCTCCTCTCAATTTGCTCTCAAGGAGACTCGAGTCCAATCCTGAAATAATGAAAATGGTATCCATTGAAATATGCCCTGCATATAGTTTATTTATAAGAGCAACCTCAATTAGGAATTTAGACTCCTTTTACACGACAAACATTCCTTCAGGTAAAGTCGATAAGAGATATTATGCGCGAGCTACTACTCGGTATTTAAACTATAATACAATATATATAGCTATAGAAAAAGGTTATGAGGAGGATTTAGTAGAAATATCAAGAGTTAATGTTGTAGGGATTTAAGATATTTTAAGAGATGTACTATATTTGAGAATTATGGTTGCTACTACTTTATTTTATTGGGTGTTCTATGGAGCCGTGATTTTGAGCAATGAAGCATAATGACGTTCTTCGCTGCTGGAGAAAATTTGCGCTCCTAAAACGTGACCTCACCATCCATTGAAGTCATCAGCGTCAAGGAATGTACAGTATTTATATATTCTTAAATAAATAGTTGCTGGCGTTAACTTACAGAAATACTTACAAAAATACCTAAAATAATACAGTAGTAGTATGCTAAATTCATCATTAGATTAATAGTAATAACCGGCAACAAAAACAAAATGGACGAGTCCGGAGTCGAACCGGAGACCTTTCGCATGCTAAGCGAACGCGCTACCAACTACGCCACACGCCCTTGTTTCTGAAATATTGAAGAGTAATTTATTTATTGATTCCTTAAAATGGAGAGAAAGAAAGCTAAAAATTATTTATAGGTAATTATAATTAGTATTAAAAGGCATCAAAGCCATACAACATAACTTAAGGTTCTATAAAGAATATATATATTATAAATATTATATTCATGCATAGTTTCCTTATGGAACCTAATTACGTATTAATTTATTATCAATTGTCATTAAATTTAATGATTTAGATATTGTCTATTAAAAATTCCTTATTTTTCTATATATGTTTTTTTTAATTTATTAATCTTCTGGAATATAAACAAGTTTGTAAATAATAAGAATTTTATAAAAAAATAGAATAATATTGTAATAATTATAAAAACAAGATTCTATTGTTAATTTAATACAAAAATATTATGAGCGATACGGGAATCGAACCCATGTCACCTGCTTGGAAGGCAGATATGTTAACCACTACACCAATCGCCCTACTTTTCTTACTATGAGAAAAGAAAAGAAAATATAAATATAAGAGATATGAAATATATTGTTAATATTTTACCTTGTTTATATTTTAATAAAATAATATATTCAAACGATATGAGGTTATTTTTAAAAATAGATAATAATGTACTCAATGGTTAATAAATTTTAATATAACCTATACAAGTGTTAGATTGAAAAGATCATTTTTTTTTAAGTCAAAATGTTAAATGATTGGCTTAATAAATGTTAGAAAACACTAAAATAATCAAACAAGTAATTTTATTAGTCCAGTATAATATAATTTTAAGTTAATAATTAATTGTGTTGTACTTATAGTTAATCTAAATTTTAATATTTTGAATAATTTTGTTTAGGAGGTATAAAAGTCTGAATCGCACGGTAAAAATATGAGGGTCAGAAAAGAGAACAACTAAGAATAAATTTGAAATCACTTTGTACAATTATTAGAGTAAAATGCCAAAATTAGAGGATTGGGAAATAAAGAAATATTGGGAGATTTTCCAAGGATTAAGTCCAGTTGATAACAAATTAACAGGCGACCGAGTTTCGCATGTACTCAAGAATTCAAGGTTAGATGATTCACAGTTGACTAAGATTTGGGATTTGAGTGATATTGATGCTGATGGGAAATTAGACTTCGAGGAATTTTGTATTACCATGAGGTTGATATTTGATACAGTGAATGGATCAATTTCATCAATACCAGATGAATTGCCTGATTGGTTAATTCCATCATCCAAAGCACATTTAATTCAAGCAAATAGGGCGGTTTCCCAAGGAAGCAACAGAAATAATGAAGATTATGATGAAGACGATGCATTGAGTGACGATTTTGATTGGTACATTTCACCAACTGATAAGGCTACATATGAAACTATATATAACTCAAACTCTGATTCATATGGTAGAGTAAGGTTTGAAACCTTAAATAAGTTATATGAATCATTAAAGAACGTACCTTCTAGTGATATTTCTTCTGCATGGAACCTTGTTAATCCAAAGTCGTTCGAAACGATAGATAAAGATCAAGTAATGGTCTTTCTTCACATTTTAAACCAACGAGAAAATGGAAAACGTATTCCAAGGGGTGTTCCAGCATCATTAAGAGCAACATTCTCGAAGGAACAGCCTAGTTATGATATAAATTCTGTATCAACAGTAAAGCCTCAATTTAATAGTTATTCTGGCCAAAAAAAATCATTTGCTAATGATTATCTTAATAAAATAGGCCAAGCAAACACTCGTACAGAAAAAGGTACAGACTTTTCTGCTACCGAAGGGACTGATTGGGAAGAAGTGAGGTTAAGAAGAGAATTAAATGAATTGGAAACATTATTAGCAAAGGTTGAATCAGGTGCACAAGACAACGATGAATTGTCAACAAGAAAGTTTGAGTATGAGCAATTGTTAAAGTATAAAGAAGGCAAATTAGAGAATGCAAAATCAGCATCAAATAGCTTGAATGACTTAGAAAACATAAAGAGTGATATCAATTTGATAGAAAATCAAACTAATACTTTGAAAGAGTTCTTACAACAAAAAGAAAATGAACTCAAAAAAATTAATGAAGAAATTCGTACTTTAGAAGCAAATTGAATTATCTTTTTTTGAACTGATGCCTACAGTATTTATAACGTTTAAAATTCAATATAAATTATAAATAAATAGTATTGTTAAAAGAGAATAATATATGTAAGATGAAGATTTTTAAATAAAATGCAAAGATGATCGGTATGTAAATTTATTAATTTAATTTAGCATTATTTCTTTTCTTCATCTGTAGTTGGTTCTGGTTCTGGAGTGGGTAACTTGAATGATTCTGGAGTGAAGTCTTTACCTTCACCAACTTGTTCCCAAACAGATGAACCAACAGTGAAGTTTCTCCATGCTTGTGTCAATTCTAATGGTTCGTAAACAACTCTCTTCTTTTCTTCGTCATACCTAACTTCAGTATAACCAGTAGTAGGGAAGTCTTTTCTTAATGGGTGGCCTTCAAAACCGTAATCAGTCATAATTCTTCTCAAATCTGGGTGGCCTTCGAAGAAAATACCAAATAGATCATAAGTTTCTCTTTCAAACCAGTTAGTACCTTGGAATAATGGAACAACAGATGGAACAGAGCTAGTTTCGCTAGCATAAGTCTTGACCCTAATTCTGGAGTTGTGTCTGACAGATAACATATTGTAAACAACATCAAATCTATTAATTCTAGATGGGTAGTCTGCAGCAGTAACGTCCATTACAGACTTGAATTGAGCAGAAGTGTGGTTTTTCAAAAAAATCATAGTTGGTCTAAGAGCAGATGGAGCAACGTAAATGGTTAATTCATCTTTCCAAACTGAGAATTGTTGAATGTATTTTGGCATACAACTCATGATATATCTACCGAATTTGTGTAATTCTTCGGATTGTTCTTTGTATTTATCTGCTGGGTTGACCAAAGGGACTATATTTTCCTTTGGTTGTCTTCTTGGTAAATTATTCAAGTTTGGAAGTTCTTCATTTTCATTTTGAACTAATCTTGATGAGGAAAAGAATCTATTATAACTTAATGAGAAAACTCTTAAATTGGTATTACCAACCTTCTTTAAAGCTGATCTTGTAGAAAGCATCAGTAATATATTCTATATAATGAACGTATGATCTTCACTTTTAAGGTTTTAGTGAGGGTTATTTGATTACATTACTATAAAAAATTGTTTCACTACAATTGGACAATTGAGAATTTGAAATTGCACGACTGGTGAAGGAGAATTTTTTTTCAATCTGATTTTGAATGAGGGTGAACTTTAAGCTAAATTTTAATCTAATATAACGCGTAATAAGCAAGTTAAAATCCAACATTTTTCCATAAAACGGCATTATACAGATATATATATATATATGCACAATATGATCAAATCATAATGATTATTTTATCTAAATTAGAAGTATTTTTTTTTTTACAATTCGACATGCGTAACTTAAATTTTCAGCTTTTGGTATGCTGTCATTGTTATGTTAGATTTCCATAGCCTTATGACCAAATGAGAATAATTTAATTAATTACTTCTCCACAAAAGAAAAAAAAAGATTAGTTTTTTTAATTTATTAATTTTAGAAGTATATTAGAAATGTGGAACTGATAAACTTCACACTGTTGGTCACATAATTTTAAATTTACTGTCCTGTATTTATGGTGATTACCCCATTAATTTTGGATAAGGATCGCACTAAATATTTTGTGGCCTTTAATGCCATATGTTATAATGTGTAGAATATTACACAGCAACTTAATCTCTAATGACATTTTATGCTTTAATATCTTTTGTCTGAGACTGTAAATTTATGTGGTTATATAAAATTTCACTTGAGATGTGGTAATGCCTTTCTTTTGTGATATAAAAACGTCCCAATAGTGTTAGAAATTTACAGATAACGTAACTTATTACATCACCATTTACAACAAGCCGAGAATTTTGTTGTCATGAATTATGTAGTGAATATCGGAAAAGACTCAAGAAATATCCTATGATGTGGCTAGCCAAATCAAGGGGCTTTATTTGTATACAAGGGTACTTTATATGTCGATCCGATATCCAAAAGCATATTATGCCCGATTTTGCCAAGTTTTATTCTGCTTAATTTATTGCTTCCGTATTAACTGTATTAAATTACACACATTATACGCTAATTATTCTCTATTGTCTTATTATCAATATGTATCACCCTTCATGATCAATCAAACCTTAATATTGGTCAGTAATGTACCCATAGTCGATAAATTACGAAGCTTAAATAGTGTATCCGAATGAAATACTATAAAAGGTAGCCTAAGAAAGGAAATTACTGAGGAATTTTAATTGGCATACTAAAAATGATTTATTTAGACTATTGGGTTAACATTACGTTTTTATTAATACTATTTCATACTGTTTTAGCACTGGATGGAATTTTCAGAATTAACTATGAAGTACATAGAGGAAATTCTATTACAGATCTGGAGATTGGTGCCAAGCCTAAATTTGTAAGAAGAAAAGACTCTCTTGAAATGGAGCTTGAAAATATGAAAACTTATTACATTTCTATTCTTGAAATTGGCTCCAATGAAGATAAAAATAAAGTACTTGTTGATACTGGTTCATCTGACTTATGGGTTATGGCTTCTGATGTTAAATGTGATTATTATTATTATTCATACAAGAAGGCAGTTCGTCCAAAAAACTTGAGAACAAATAATTTTCTACAAAAAAATGTCAAGGCCACATCCAATGAAGATTGTCTTACGTATGGATCTTTCGACTATGAAAATTCCAATACATTCAAGAAAAATAATACTGCAAGCATCTTTTATATTGAATATATGGATGAAACATATTCTATTGGTATTTGGGGAAACGACAATGTGAAGATAAATGGTGCTACAGTAGAAGATTTATATTTCGCGGTTGCAAATCAGTCTAGTAGTAATATTGGCGTCCTTGGAATTGGACCACAATACCAAGAGACTTCTGATGAGATATATCCAAACTTACCATTTGCTTTAAAAGAACAAGGTATTATAAATAAAGTAGCATACTCTGTATTTTTGAATAAACCAGAAGCAGATAATGGTACTATTTTATTTGGAGCTGTTGATCTGTCAAAATACACCGGTAGTTTAGGAACGCTTCCTATTATTGATGACTATTATTACGAAGAACCAATATCTTTACAAGTTCTTCAAAGTGGATTGTACTTCTCTGATGGAAAAGGTGATATAGATCTTATTTCTAATTATACTATTGCTGCATTGTTGGATACAGGAACTACACTTTCTTATTTACCTCCCCATATGGTAGGTAATATATCTGAAAAGTTAAATGGTAAGTGGTCCCGTTCTTATGGAGCTTATAAGATTGATTGTAAAGTAGATTCCGATTATGAATTGATTTTTGATTTTAATGGACAGCAAATAAGAGTGCCGATTTCATCATTTATTTTAAAATCTACAGATCATAATTGCTATTTAGGAATAATGGAATCATCATATTCTTATACTTTAGGAGACAACTTTTTGAGATACGCTTATATGGTTGTTAATTTAGAGGATAACGAAATTTCATTAGCACAGGCAAGTTTCTCGGACAAAGATGAAGATATTCAAGTAATTTCAGACTCAGTTCCAAATGCATCTAGAGTTCCAAACTATTCGTACACTAAACAATTTGACTATATTACACTGACAGCTTCAGTTTCTGCTAATTCAGGTACTGGTTCTATAACAACTATTTCAGAATCTGAATCAGTTTTTGAAGGAAGTGAAAGTGGAATTAGATCATATACTAGGTCTATAATATATACTGAATCAAATATAGAGACCATGGATAGTTTCAGTACGACTTCAACTTCAATTTCAACTTCAACTACTAAAGACTCAGTCAGAAGTTCGAGCACAACTGATGGATCAAGTTCAAAGCTGACATCTTCAAACGGTTCTGATTCCACATCTACTAAACAGGGTGGTTTAGCTGGTACTATACAGCCACCAATATACTTTTCATCATTATTAACTATTTTAGCTGGTATACTTATTGTTTGAAAAATATAAAAATTAAATTTATTATTTTTGATAATTTCTTATTTATTTGAAATAAATTATTTATTCTATTTATAAATAGCAATATTACCTGATAAGATATACATAACCATATAAACTCAACATTAAATTAAAATATACCATAGCTCTTTTCATTAGCAACTTATATATATATATTTGCAGTAATTATAGGAGTTACAATAGGCTCTAGATGCATGGAATAGCTAAATGAGGGTTATTCATTCTCATTCTTTCCCGAGATGCGTCATGTTCCCGTTAAACCCTCGGCCAAGAATTAGAGAAAAGAAAAACTAAGATAACAAACTGCAATAAAAAGTCACTAATTTAATCACAGCATTATGTTAACTCTATATTACATAAGTATATCAAAATGAGAGATTATCTTAAAATAGAATTTTTGACGATTAATCAATATATTGATAGGATGCTAATAATAACTCATAGACATGAATTTACGATTATGTCTACGAAATGTCTACGAAATAAAACATGAATATTTTTTTCGCCCAATAAGATTAAAAACCAATATTCATGTTAGCACCGTTTACAAGCCTTATTGTGAAGACAAGGTCATGCTATGTCGGCCCAAAAAGAAAGCTATATGCACCACGTATTATGCAGGATGATAATTGGCAGTACATCTGAAATATATTTATAGACGGTGAAAGCAATAGCCTGTTAAAGTATTAAGTCTCTAAGATTTAATTTTAAATATAATTATACTAATGGTTTGGAATCTTGCAATAGCAGCACTTTTATTACCATTAGAAGCTTTAGCTTCTAATTCTATAGATAATTCAATATACAGATTGGATTTCACAGTTTCTAGAGGTAATTCTGTTCAAGATAGGGGTGTTGAAAGAAGAGCTCAAATTAGAAAAAGAGAATTTTCCATGGAAGTAGATAATCAAGATACATATTATCTGGTAGAATTAGAAATTGGAAGTGAGGGGGATGTCAACGAAGTGTTAGTAGATACTGGTTCATCTGATTTATGGGTTTTTTCATCGGATATTGATTGTATATCTAGTCTGGATAATCAAAAGAGAGATTTATATAGAACTTATGAAGGATATAGAAAGAATGTTGTTCTTCATGATTTCAGCGAACTTTCAGAGAAAAATACTGGCTTAAAGAACAAAATTGGCAGTGCCACAGAGAATATTGAACAGAAAGCAGCACTTCCTATTGGAGGAGAGAGCTCCGCTACTACTGGATCTTGTAATCAATATGGTTCATTCAGTACTTCACTGTCTGATACTTTCAATAAAAATTCATCTGCTCCCAAATTTTCCATTCTGTATGCTGATGGTAGCAGTGCGAGTGGTTTTTGGGGATATGATACTGTTAAAGTCGGTAATATTTCAGTTTCAGACTTATCATTTGCTGTTGCTACTGAAGCTTCTCCTGGTACAGGTGTTTTAGGAATTGGACTTAGTGCTGGTGAAGTTACATACTCGCAAATAACAGATACAGGTGTAAAACGTTATCAATACGAAAATTTCCCTATGGTTTTGAAATCTCAAGGTTTAATTGATAAAGTTGCGTTTTCAATTTACTTAGGTGATGAGAATTCAAAAACAGGAACTATATTATTTGGGGCAGTAGATCACGAAAAATATACTGGTGATTTACAGATAGTTCCGATGGTTAATTCTTATGCTGACAGTGGTTACGATGAACCACCTTCAATTGAAGTTATGCTTGATTCCGTCTCTTTCAATTCATCAGGAAGTGTTACTTCAGTGACTAATTATAGTCACTATGCAATTCTTGATACTGGATCCACATTATCTTATTTTACCACTAACTTGTTCCATTCTTTTGGAGAGCAATTAGGTGGAACTTATTTAAGTGACGTTGGTACTTACGAAGTTCCTTGCCCATCAAATCTGGATAATTATGTCATATTCAATTTTAGTGGAAAAGAAATTCAAGTACCATACAAATCATTATTAATGGAATACGGTAACAGCTGTCTTTTGGGTATTTTTAATTCCTCTTATGTCCTTCTAGGTGATAATTTCTTGAGAAGTGCTTATATCGTTATGGATTACGATGATTTAGAAGTTTCCTTAGCACAAGTACATTATACTGATAAAGAAGATATTGAAGTGATACATAGTTCTATTCCTAGTGCTGTTTCGGCTAAAGGATATTCTTCTACTTCTTGGGCTTCAGAAAGTGAGTCTGTAGAAACTGATATTTCATACAATAGTGGAACCTCTGGTAGCAGTAGCTCAAAAGAAAGTAATGCTCATTCATTATATTCTACTAATTTTTATATTACAGCTATTATAACATTATTAGCATTAGCCTTTATAGCCTAGGCTAATTTAAAAATTAACAGTATATAGATAAATAAAGGTATTTAATTTAATTCCGGTTCTATAATTTCACAAATTCACAAAATGATAAAATCTCGAGCATATTACTAATATTGATCTTAATCTTTATTAACAACTAATATTTTCTTTTGTTTCTTTAGAAACATTGACCATATTAATAAAATTGAATCTAATTTCTATTTTCATTTAAAAAGTAGAGTATTTAAATTAAAGCTTTGGATTTTTTAACATGGTAAAGTATGTGATATTTTTTTTATAGTAATTACCAAGTAAACCTCAACTAACATATTTTAGTGTCAATGACGAAAGCAATACTGGTGAAGATATAAATAACTCTGAAAGTATCAATGAACAAAATGAACGTGAATTACTGGAAACGGGTCGTGATGGAGAAATATCAAATTCAAATAATAATGTAAACGGTGTAGATAGTAACAGTGTGGGAATTTTTGAAAGATTTATGGATACAGTTCTTGGGATGAACAGAAATAATAATCAGGCAAGTCCAACTACTGGGATAAATGATGATAGTACTAATAGTCCGGCAACTCCTAGAAATACACAAACACAGGATCAAAGTGGAGTAACACATACTACAGCTCAGGATACAGTAAATGGAGGAGCTATTGTGATTACAGTAAACTATGTTTTCTCGGATGAAAACAATCCCCAAAATCCTAATAGATCAGGATCATTGGTGATGACATTACCAAATAGTTCCTCAAACAGGGATCCTAGAGTGATACAAGAATTTATAAGACTAGCAACCCAAATGGCATATTCAACAATCATGCAGGGCCTCAATAAAGAAAACGGTATTACAGTGGATAAGTTTAATTCGTTCCCAATAAAGGAAATCAAGAATAAAGATCTGAGCTCCTGTTCCATTTGTTTTGAGAAGTATGACGAAGTGAGTACAAAAAAGAGAAGCATTTCGTCTGATCCTCCCAAAGAAGATGAAGACGGAATGATTTCAAAGAAGAGAAAGACCAAACTAACACCCTCTACAGAACTTGAAGTCACCTCTGGATCCAACTTACAATCATTCTTATCTGTATCAGAATCATTAACCCCGTCATCATCAACACTAACATCAACAACTACATCTGAAGATTCTTCAACTAGAGAAAACATTTCGAGAACAGTTCCTAAGAGAGAACCAAAATTCTTATCTGAGTTTACAGGAACATTTACACATATTCCTATCGAAATGCCTTGTGGTCATCTTTTTGGTAAAACTTGTTTATTTGAGTGGTTAAAAAACCATACAACATGTCCCTTATGTAGATGTTCAGTTGCAGATCAACCAGAGACTCCACGATCTCAACCTGAAACAACTGCCAATCCTGCTATTGGTCTAAATAACCTTCAATACTATACCCTGGGAAGCATATCTGGATCCACTACATCAGGTACAAGTCGTATTTCTAATATATTGAATAGTTTAAACAGATCTGAAACTCCTTCAATTAGAAGAGTACTTAGGTCTGGAAGTGGGATACCTACAGTTAATTTAACCCAACTACAAAGTTCCCAAGAACAAGCCGCTGGTACATCAGATAACAGACAAAGTACTATTATTTCACATTTATTAACATATTTAGCTCGTCCACAACAGCTGAATAATGAGCAACCTTTGTTCCCTACTGGTGTCATGAGTAGAAGAACAGAAAGTGGCGTTGAAACAAGACAATCTGATAATACCAATACTACTACTACTACTAATAATAATGATGATGTAGTTAATTTCATGAATTTGCAAAGCTTAGTTGCTGATGATGAAAATAACTCAAATAACGATAATACCCAATTGCCTGAACAAAATGAAAACAATTCAACCTCTGATAATAATGATAATAATAACCAAGACCATAATAGCACATAGATAATAGGATATCTATAATTTTAATTGTATAGGTTTATATTAATTATTATTACTTTTGAATATTTATTAACATATATTATCTTTTATGAAAAGAATTTCGCAAAATTAGCCTTAGCCTTTGCTTTATGCTGTTCAATAATCATTTCAACCTTTTCTATCTCTTGGTTAATAGCAGCGTCTCCTGGAAGTATTTTTTTAGCTTTTTTGAGTGATTCGAGAGCCTCATCATATTTCTTTCCTCCGATTAACCCAGACCCCATTCTATAATAAGCTTTAGCAATTTCTGGTTTTGTCAAATTATTCATTTCAACCAAGAATGAAGAATAATTAACTGCTTTAGAGTAATTTTTCAATTGAAGATACACCAAAGACATATTCAAGTAAAGTTTCTTTTTAAGTTCATTATATTTCTTATTCCATTCGGGTTCTTGTTCTTCATCAGGAATAAAGATCATAACATATCTTAAACTTTTAATATACTTCAATAATGCCTTTTCTTTCTCTCCTTTCTTGAATAACAAAGTTCCACTTTCTTTGATTGTTGATGCTGCATTAAACGCAGATTCAGAACTTTCTTTGTCAATGATTTCATCATCGTCAGGATGTTCTTCATATATATCGCCTCCAATTTGATCATAACAGGCATTAAAAATTGGAACATCATCTCCTTCTTCCCATCTCCCACATGCTTCGATAACAGTCATTTCATTTTTCAATGGTACATTTTTGTCATTAGTGCTGACTCTTTCAATTTCACGAACAACCGATTTTCCATGAATAACCTTTCCAAAAACAGAATGTTTACCTGTAAGGTGTGGCTGAGGGTAAGTTGTAATAAAAAATTGAGAACCATTATTATTGGCATCACCATTATTAGCACTACACAATTTGAATGGACCATCGATAGGCTCCATCAAGTTTTCATCTTCTATAGTTTCACCTAAAGTAGAAATATTACTTGTTCCAATATCATCACTAGGGTAAGTATCATTTGTAGATTTGGCATTAATAATGTCACCACCTTGTATAACAAAGTTTTTAATTACTCTATGAAAATAAGTCTTTTGGAAACTTTGTCCCTTTTCATTTGTACAAAGATTCAAGAAATTTTGAGAAGCTTTTGGAGCGATATCATCATAAAGTTCGACTACTATTCTTCCAATAGCCTTTCCTCCAATAGAAATATCCAAGAATGCTTTTTCTCTAGCTGCTTCAACTAACATGGAGTCAATGCTTGAAACAAATCAAAAAAAAAAAAGTAGTACTACATATAAAATTACAAGAGACCTCATTGTAATTAATGAAATGCTAGTGGTATTTATAAATAGTGAATTGCTTTAGTCTACAGAAATGTTTCTTATTAGAAGAGAAATATTAAGTAAGAAGCGTATAATACCAAGATTTTATTCTACTGGTGATAGTTATCAATCTCAAATTTATAAAGCTAGCGAAAATGTTAATGCGTTATTAGAAAAGCATGATAGATCATCATACATCTTAGCCCAATACATCCCAGAGCCAGCTAGAAATGCATTTTTAGCTATAAGGGCATTTAACTTGGAAATTAACAAAATTAATGATGGTGGTAATAACCAGAATTCTATAGCTTCGCAAGCATCAAATCAGCTTTCAAATTCTATAGGGATTTCAACTATTGATATTAAGATTAAATTTTGGAGTGATTTGTTATCTAGCATTTTTACAGATCCTTATTCAGAAAAGAATATTGGTGAACCAATTGCATTTTTGTTGAGAGATGCTTTAAGAAATGACTTAAACTTGGATATTTCTTATTTCCACCAATTTTTGCAAACTAGATTGCACTTCTTGAAAAACAAATCATTCAATAGCGTCAATGATATCTGTTCTTATGGTGAAGGGACATATTCTCAATTAAATTATTTAACACAAGGCTTGCTTTTATCTCCATCTATTTCTCCTTCGGCCGTCAATTTGCTTGAACATTCTCCCAAATTGCAATCTTTAATCAGTGATATTGCTGCTCATATTGGTCAAGCTACTGCTGTTAGTTCCATGATTTTGGGATTGATATATTATTCCAAATCAAGAAACCAAATCACTTTACCAGTTGATCTTATGACAAAATTCGAGTTATCTCAAGAATCATTATTGAGATTAACCCAAGGTCATATTCAAAATGAAAGCGAAATCAATGAAATAAGAGAAAAGTTGAAGAATGTAGTATTTGAAACTGCCACCACTGCAAATGACCATATTCTCACTGCAAAAGACAAGTTGGAGAAGACGAGAGCAGAAATTTCAGAAATTACCAAGGAATCTAACGATAAGTTAATCAAAGTGCACTCAAAGCATTGGAAAAGATCAATTCCAGATGTCTTATTCACTCCACTTATGGTAGGAATTCCTGCTAACTTATATTTGAAAAAATTAGAGAGATGTGATTTTGATGTCTTCCATAAAAAATTACAAGAAACTGAATGGAGATTAGCATGGACATCATTTAAAAACTACTATCAAAGAACCCTATAAGATCATCATTATATATCATTCATGTAAATAAATTAACTCTGCAAACTTTTTGGATCATGTCGTGTGAACAACATTTGAGCAAGTCGCGTCAATGTTGACAGTGTACCAAATTCTCAACGATTCTTATTTTAAGATGCTGTAAACTATTTTGTAAATTATTTTTAGTTGATTTAGAATTGGAAAACTATAATAACAAGTTAGGCCATATAATACTATCTAATCCGAGAATTGATATTTTAGTTAATTTTTATACGAAATTAATCAAGTGTTAATGAACGAGATCCATCCGAAATCACCTACACCGATAGGTGTTCAGTATAGATTAGGTATGAAATCAACCCTGATGACTCAGTTAGCCCAAATTGGTGGAGTTGCAGTGGATCCTATTACCATTATGATTAAAGAATGTATGACGATATCATCGGCAATGAGAAAAATGACAAGGTGGTCTCAAAGTGGTGTCGCTGCCATATTAGGAGCAGGGGATATATTTGGTGAGGATGATCCAATTAATGGGTTAGCATCAAATTTATCAAGTGGAAGCAGAGCTATTAATGACAATCCCCTTTTATCTAGTTTTTTCCAATTAAGAACGATCTTGACCGAAGCTGAGAATTTGAATGACATTGATTGTTTAACTTTAACCCAACCATTCTTACTTTTGATTAAATCGCCATCTACTTCTGGTTATATTACTTCCTTAGCGTTGAATGCAATTTCAAAGTTTATTGACTATGAAATCATATCTTGGAACTCAAAGAACTTACAAGGCACTTTGATACAAATAATTTCTTCATTAACCCATTGTCGTTTTGAGGCTTCTGATCAAAACTCTGATGATGCTGTATCTTTAAAAGTTATCAGATTATTGGAGCAAATTATTGTTAGTCCTTTATCAAATTTATTGCCTGATGCTGTTATCTCCGAAGTATCACAGACATGTTTATCTTTAGCTTGTAATAAAAAGAGAAGCGAGGTTTTACGGAAAGCAGCAGAAATGGCTATGATGTCAATTACGATTCGTGTTTTCAGCCAGCTCAAACATATTGAAGCAGAAACCAACACTGATTTACAAACTAATTTTGAAGATACAAAATTAAGAGAAGATATTATTGGAAGCACAGAGACAGATAATCCTGAGGATACCTTAGAAGTAAATACAGAAGAAAATGATATTGTGAAGGAAGGAGACAATGTAAACTCTAAAAACAAAGAAACCGAAGGTTTCGAAGAAAAATTGTCAAAAGATGAAGTTAAATTTGAAGAACCATTTGGTATTTTAAGTATTAATGAATTACTAGGTATACTAATTTTAATGATCTCTCCATATAACCAGTACCAGCAGATGGAAAGTACAAGAGTATTTGCATTAGTTTTAATTAATACTGCTATCGAAGTTGCTGGTCACGAAATTCCAAAACATACATCTCTTATGAATTTAGTATCAGACACTGTATCTAAACATGTGCTTCAAATAATTACTTCTACAGACTCACCTGCTTTACTGCAAGCATCTTTGCAATTATTTTCTACTATTGCTGTTGTATTAGGAGCTCATTTAAAGTCTCAAATTGAATTAACACTTACTTTAATGTTAAAATCAATTGTACCAGATTCCCCACAAAATACTAACGATATGATAAATGATGCAACCATACATAGAAGAAGCCCTGGTTTAAAAGAAATGTTTATTGAATGCTTGTCTTTACTTTGGACCAGATCCCCTACTTTCTTTACAAACCTTTTTATTGATTATGATTGTGACTTTGATAGATCAGATTTAGCTGTAAAAGTCATAGAGCTCTTATGTACCTTGGCATTACCCGAATCAGCAATTATAACAACGGATAATGTCCCACCTATTTGCTTAGAAGGAATTTTATCATTTATTAGTGGAGTAAATGATAGAATGAAGACAGCTAATCATAATTCTAATAATGATAGTGTTTCAAGGTTAATTAAAGATAAAGACTATAAAACTTCTTTTATAAAATGTACTGAAATTTTAAATAAAAACCCAAAAGAAGGTATTAATGCACTTAAAGCGGATGGATTTATTTCAAATGTAGATGATAATGATGAGTTAGCAACCTTTTTCTTTACAAAATCCGGAAGATTAAACAAAAAAATACTTGGAGAGTATTTAGCAAAACCTTCTAATACGGAGTTATTAAAGAAATATATTAATCTATTTGAATTTGAAGATTTAAGAGTAGATGAAGCTCTCAGAATACTACTTAAAGGATTCAGATTACCTGGTGAATCGCAACAAATAGAACGTGTTGTTGAATTATTTGCTGAAAGATATGTAGCTTGCCAAGAAAATTCTACTCTAGATGAGGAGGAGGTTGTTAGACCAGATAGGGACTCTGTGTTTATTTTATCATACTCAGTTATTATGTTAAATACAGATCTCCATAATCCACAAGTTAAGCAGCAAATGTTATTGGAAGATTATAGAAGAAATTTGAGAGGTGTCTATAACGGAAAAGATTTTCCAGAGTGGTACTTATCCAAGATATATAACTCCATCAAAGATAAAGAAATTATTATGCCCGAAGAACATCATGGTACTGATAAATGGTTTGATGATGTTTGGCATAATTTGGTGTCTTCCCAATCCTATACACCAGATCAAATTGAATTTGATTTGAACCAAACTTGTCAATTTGATAAAGTTATTTTTGGTCTTGCTATTGATAAAATTATTGATACTTTAATAGCAGTATTCAAAGAAGCTTCAGATGATCATATTATCACTAAATTAATGGCTTCTATCGACAAATGTGCAAATATTTGTATCTCTTACAATGAAACATCAGCTATTGATAAATTAATTAATTTATTATCAGATTTGACATCATTAACCAATGATAAAAGAACGGTAACAGGTGAAGATGAAGCAGAGGCTATACCTATTACACAGATCAAAGTCGAAAACAAAGATGAAGCAATTACCGTAAGTGAAATGGCTGTGTGGTTTGGAAGAGATTTTAAAGCACAACTATCTACAGTTGTTTTGTTCAGATTAATTAAGAAGACAGATTGTAAAGTGACTAAATCATGGACCCAAGTGATCCGTATGATTTTAACATTATTTGAAAATTGTTTGATCAACCCTAACTTATTTAGCGAATTCCAAAAGAGAATTAGATTGGGCCCATTGCCAAAGGTCAAACCTCGCTATATTGTTAATAGATCAAGCTTAAATAATACTGGAATCTTATCCACATTTTCATCATTTTTCAAGGGTTATTCTGATGAACCCCCTGAACCTACTACTCAAGAAATAGAATCTACTTTATCAACAATTGATTGTGTTAAATCAGTCAATTTCCCTAATTTTTTTGATGGTATATCTAGATCAAAAGATTTAAAGGCTTTTATTGAGCTTCTTCTTGAATCTTTCCCTGAATTTAATGTCTCTAAAAAGCGTTTTTATGAAAGTGAAGTTCTCTTTTTATCTGAAATAATTGTTTGTTTCTGTTTACTATTGGATGACAATTCAATCATTTTAAAAGCATTAAATAGCTTATCCGGGAAAGAGTTATCTAGAAAAGGCCAAATTAGAATTTTAACTTACAAATTATTATTATCAAGAAGATATGAATCAGATATCACTAGTATAATCGAAGAAATCGTTAATTTTGAAAAGGAAGATCTTGCTTTATTGGGCGCACAACTTATCCAACCATTATTTTCATTAGTCGATCATGATTCATGGTGTTGTAAGAAATTAATGAGCTATGAAGGTTATTGGAAGGTATTAAGAATTCTTGCTTCAACACCAGCATATGCAAAAGAAATATTAGATTTTATGTCTACTATTATTGAGCAATCATTTAATGAGATTAATATCAATAATTTCATGCCCTTATTAGGTTTATTGGATGAAATATCTTCATTGGGTGCTATTGGATCTCAACTAGAACAAGAAAATCAAGCTAATAATGAGGAATCCTACTATATTGAAATTATAGCTCTTTCAAAAAAGTCAATTTCTTTAACCTCAACATTAGATAAGGTTTTAAAAGAGAGTGATTTTGAAAACAATGATAACTCCCACTCTGTCATTCAGGCAATTGCTCATCAATGCTTCAATCCTTGCCGTGAAGTTAGATCATTTGCTCTTAATGCCTTGCAAATGAGAATCTTAAAAATGGAATTAAACGAATTTTTAACACCATTCAAAGTCTTTGAATTTGGATTGTTTCCATTATTATCAGAATTAGCAAAACCAGAAGTTATTCAGACTGATGTCAATGGATTTCCTACTACTCATGGGGAAACATTATCTTTAATTAGTAAAACATTTTTACAATACTATAATAGGTTTAATTCAGAAGAAATGGAGAAAATTTGGTTTGCTGTTTTAGACAATTTCAACATTTTTCATGAATTGAATACTAAAGACAATGATAAATTCAACGAAGCAAGTTTAGAATTATTAAAGAATATGTTTTTAGTTTTACAAAATAACGAAACACTTGTCACAGATTCAGATTTGTGGAAGAATTCTTTAGAAAAAGTATCTGTTAGTTATCCAAATTTCAAAAAAGAAGTTATCGATGATACTGAAAGCAACAAGGATGACAACGAAGAAAAATTGGCTACAACCAATGAGGAAGTAGTTGCTGATGAAGTTGATGCTAAGACTGAAGTTGATGCTAAGACTGAAGCTGAAGCTCACGAACTGCCTGCTTCAACAGAAACTGCAGATTCTGATTAAATACATATTATATACACATATACTTTACACTGCTCCTGCATACGACACAAAGATTTAGAATAATTCTGATTTAGTAGACTTAAAAAAGTTTATGAATAAGTAGTAAAAGAAATGGTTAACACTCAAACTTATACCCAAAGAGCTGAATCTCATAACTCTCCAGTAGCACAAAGATTATTTCGTCTTATGGATGAAAAGAAAACTAACTTATGTGCTTCTGTTGATGTTAAGACTACTGCTGAATTTTTGAACCTCATCGAGAAATTAGGTCCATACATTTGTCTTGTCAAGACTCACATTGATATAATTGATGACTTTTCTTACGAGGGAACTATTCTTCCATTATTAGAGCTTTCTAAGAAGTACAATTTCATGATCTTTGAAGATAGAAAGTTTGCTGATATTGGAAATACAGTTAAATCTCAATACTCTGGAGGTGTTTATAAAATTTCCAAATGGTCTGATATTACTAATGCTCATGGTATTACTGGTGAAGGTATTGTCAAGGGCCTTAAGGAAGCAGCAGCTGAAACTACTTCTGAACCTAGAGGATTATTAATGTTAGCTGAGCTTTCATCTAAAGGATCTTTAGCATATGGGGAATACTCAGAAAAGACAATTGAAATCGCTAAGAGTGATAAAGAATTCGTAATTGGTTTTATTGCTCAAAGAGCCGTTGAAGCTGAAGGTTTCGATTGGATTGTAATGACTCCAGGTGTAGGTTTAGATGACAAGGGTGATGGATTAGGTCAACAATACAGAACCGTAGATGAAGTTGTTTCTACTGGTACTGATATTATTATTGTTGGTAGAGGTTTATTTGGTAAAGGTAGAAACCCAGAAGAAGAAGGAAAGAGATATAGAGATGCTGGTTGGAATGCATACTTGAAGAAAACTAAGCAAATTTAATCATTCAATTTTAGTATTAATAAATATATTTATCTATAGATAAGGTTAACTTGGTCGTAAATAATCATCTTCTAAACTATCTGAAAGTTTTGTCCTCATAATTTCAAATACCAATAACCCAACAGAAGTTGCCGGTATTGTAGTGAGTGCATTTCTTACGAAGCCTTTATAACCCAACTCAAACCATGTAAGTTTTGATTTATTTTTCATCTTCATAATTTGAAGGTATGTATCAATGTATGAATTATAATATAATTTTATGAATGGCCTAGCGGTCAATCTAGATTGATTGTAGACATCTAATGCTTCTAATCTCGACAAGTGTATTTTTTGAATTTTCGTAAGTGGATATTGTACTGCTAGTAATGAAAATGCTGCAGATGCACCAGCAAGCAAAACAAATGAAGATTTCAATATTTTGGTCAGTTTGTTATGCTCAAGTCTTATTAAATTTTCGTCTAGCTTTAATTCATTTCCAGTAATGTTTGAAAACTTTGATCTAAATGAAGATTTCATTTTTCTATATGCTGTTATCATTCGATACGATAAATTATAACCTTGAGTTTTGATAATTTCAAATGTTGAAAAATAAAAGGCAAATCCTAAACTTTCTTTTATCAAAGAAAATCCATATCCAGCAAACACACCAACTAGCCCAATTTCTTTCAATTTATTAAGTCCATATACCCACAAGTTTTGATGTTTACCATTTAACATTTCTGCAGTCGACAGTCTAGTATATATTGCATCAACTGGTGCAGCAGCCAAAGATTGTGCAGCACCTGCTATAAATCCAGCCTTCCATGTATCAAAATATGTTTTCCCATTGATATTATCTAATGCTGTTAAGTAAGTACCATATAAAATTAAACCTGTCGCTGAATTGGCAATTAATGGTGGTAAAACTTGATCGGGTATAAATTTCCACCCTTCCTTCTTAATGACATTAACAAGCATACCTATCGAGGAATGTGTACGAAACTTATATGGCTTCATTAATATATTATCATGTTTGTTTGCTAATTCCCTAACATAAGCTAAATAGTCAAATCTAGAAGGACGGAAAAGCTTGACTGGTGTTCTGAGATATAATGCCTGAAGTTGGTACACAATCGCACGTATACCTGCAGTGGAAACAGTAACAGTTTGGTTGCTATTTTTACTAGAAGGAAGACTATTATTAGCATGTAAACTATTTTTATCATCTATTTCATTTAAGTGATTTGTAGTCAAAACTGTAGATTCATTCTTTATGATTAGTGGCGAACCCTGCTCATTCATTTTACTTTCTTAATATGAACTTCATAAAAACAAACAATTAATCCTATTCTTCTATCTACAAGAAAATCAATGTACAACGGAACAAACTAAAATCAGAGTATATGACTGGAGCGTAACTTCATCTATATAAGTAGTTAGACTGATATTAATCCTCAGGAAAATATTATTCTTATATACAGGGACCAACCAAATCTAAGCATCTCTATAGAGAATGATCTCACTTTGTTTGAAGTATCTTCTAGCATCCTCATCGATCAATACCAAGGATAAATATGTCCTGGTAGAGAATTTCTTATTAACGTCCCGATAAGTTGGAATGAGGTCAAATCCCCCAAGAAATAAACGAATTGGAATCGTCTCACCCTTTACCGGAGCACCATCCATAATTTCAAATCGAAGAACAGTTTCGCTATCTGTTACTTGGTTAGGAGAAGCACCAACTGTTTCTCTTCGGATTAGAGATAATTCCATATGCTTGATTTTAAGACGAACTAATAAAAAGTATATTCTTCCCACTATAACGTCTTTTAGTGAAAACCTGGACTTCAGGTATTCAAATTCGATATGCAAGCAATCTTCTATACCAACATCCATTTTGACAGTTGGTGCATCTTTTTTCAATATAGGTGGGCTGTTTATTTGATATACCCATAATTCCTTTTCTCTGATAATATCAGAAGATGACTTTCTAGATACCACTACTTTTATATAATATCTAAGTCTTGCATTTTTACCTCTATAACTTTCGTACTGCTTCTCCACATTCTTAAATTCGAATGGATATGTTTCAGAATGATTCAATTGAGATGGTGCTGCTAATTCAGTTGCCAATGACAAAAAGTCATCCGATATTACCCCATCTATATTGGTTTCAATAGACCCCAACAATTGGACCTTCACTCCTAAGTGATCAACCTTACGTCCCTCCTTAGTTCTTATTATAGCTGTTCCCTTAACTGATTCTCCATCTTTATAAATTGGCAATTTTTCAAATCTCCCTTGTGGTGTTTTAACATCGATACTTTTTCTGTTCTCTTCATTATCTAATCTTATTTCAATATCTAGTGGTGCTTTAAAGAAAATTGACATCACTATAATACAAATTTACGAGGTTTAATGCTATTAGTACAATCCTAATTGGTTTGTACAATTAATATATGACACTATAAATATTAATCAGTTAACTTAGACCTCCCTACTCTATATACAGGTCAGATATAATAAGGTTTGATATTCACTAATTTTAAAATTCCCAAGCATAAATAACTGTCTAGACAACTATATATGCTACATATACTAAATACTTTTACCACACTGGTGTCAGATTCCGTATTTCATGTGTGATATTCGGTTAGACGTGTCATTTAGAGGATATTTCCTATCTCGTCAAATCAGCCAGGTGTAACCTGTAAGTCTATTAATAAGCCAAAAATGCAGTTTAAGCCAACCCTGAAAAAGTAGACGCTTTGTATACGAAACTAGGGTGACTTAATACTGCTAGTGTAATATTATTGAATAAGTTAGTAATTGCAGAAGCTTAATTAACAACAAGCTATGTCAAATTATATGGACGAAATTGCACCGGATGTTGTTTCTCCTCATGATGATAATCGACAGGATGTACCACTTAAGTTTCTTGATACTGCAATAGCGTTGTATGACTTTCCAGGTACTCAACCGTCACATTTACCATTAAACATTGGTGATACTGTTTACATTCTTTCTAAATCAGAATCAGGTTGGTGGGATGGGGTCATTATTCACACTAGCGGTGAGTTAATGAGAGGATGGTTTCCACACAATTATATAAGGTCTGTTAATTACGTTCAACCAGTACTCAATAAATTGAAGAATAATAAGGAGATAGATTCAATCACTGCTGCAAATACTGCTGCAAATGTTCTTATTCCATCATTTACAAGTCTCTTACAGAAGAACCTTCTTGATTCAGAAAAAAATAGCCCTATAAACTCGACAAGAAAAAATTCGGGTGTCAGTTTTGCTAGCTCTGAAACTAGTGTAGCGACTGATTTAAAGAATATTTCTAATCTGCATACCTCACACAATCATTCTGTTTCTAACAGCATCTTGTCTAAGGGTAGTATCGATAGCAGGTCTTTCGCAGATTCAGTAGATGCAGAGAGAGCTGCAGAAGAATATAAAAAAGCCAACAATAGACAGGTAATTTGGATGCCAAGATGTACTACTGATGGTGATATTATTTACTATAGTCCAGAACTCAATATGTATTGTGATTCTGATATCACATACTCAATATTTGATCCTTCTTGTATGATAAATTTCAATATACCACCTAATGAAGTTTTGAATGAGTCTTCAGTCAATACTAATCTTAAGGATGTAACTGACTCATTCTTTAACAATAGATCAGCAACATTTAATTTAGGTCTGAGGTCATCTAATGCATTTTCAATGAATTCGCAAAGTAGTACAGGTACTTCTATAACTTATCATAATTTTTCACAACCATTATTTTCAATGAATAAACTATTTTATCAACATCGAAGTGATTTAACTCGTTGGACTCAAACAAAAGATGAATTCAACAATCTCTTGGATCTTTCGTTCAAAGCCTTAAAAGACCAAAACAAACAGCTATTTAGTACCCTGTTTTCAAGGTTAAATAAAGTATTGATGTACATATTGTATGCTTCTAGATTGATTCAAAATGACTTTGCTCAAACAAATTACGAAGGTTCAGTGAAAAGAAAAATAAAGCGTATTTCTACTGCATTTTCTCAGGTATATATAAATGGTTTATTACATTTAAATGTAATGCATTATTCACTGAATATTCCGGATGGTCAACTATTTAGTTTTGATATGACAAAATTAAATAAATCGACAAGTTTGGCAACTAGTTCCGTGACAACATCAGTAAGTTCTACAACATCTACAGTGAAAGAAAGTGAATTAAATTCGTTAAAAGCCAATAATCAACAATTAATGTTGAATAATGACAGCTTTTCTTCATATATTAATCAAATTGAATTTGAAGTCTATACTTTAAGACGGAATATTGAATCATTAATCAAGATATTTATAAAACTAAGCAAAGGAAAGAAAGTAAAATATTCTGATTACGATAATTCAGATATGTCTGAAGATGAAGGAGAAGAAAGATATGATATTATGCCCCAAATATATCCTAGATTTTTAAGTGACGAACTTAATGGTGGAAATTGGTGCAATCCATTCTTTCCCAGTACAAATCCTGTATTAAATATCAGTGGTGATGAATTGAAAAATCATCATCGTTCTAAGCAAATAATTGATAATCAAACACACAAGTCTATTTTGACATTGATAGATGGTGTTTTGAAGGTTACTAATGAAATTTCCACTTATTTAAAACCTTCTCAGTATTATAATAATTCTTTGAAAACTGAAAGAAACACTCAGATATTAAGATTGATGTACAAATATTTACTTAGCACAAGTTCTATTATGGATTACTTAGAATCTCTAGATTTTACTGTCTTTTGTTTAATTGAAATGTCTAAAACTGACCCTGATGGCCATGATAAACACCCAAAGCCAAAGACAGATGATTTTAATTCTAGTTTGACATTTGCATACCCTGTTGTTTTAGAGTTTTTTAAACTAAAGCAAGAATTTCATGATTTTATCAGTAACATATTTATGTCAACTCAGGCCTTAACTTTAGATGACCCAGAAGTATTTAAGGGTTTAAAGGAAACAGATCATATATTTTTAGATAAAAATACTCTTAAAATACCTTCTGAAAAGGCCGCTATTTTACTATCAGATATATTAATGGAGCAAATGAATGAAGTTAGAGGTAATGCTATTTCATTTCATACAGATACACTCCTTTCAGAGTATCTTTCAGATGGTGTTAGGTTGTGTAATACTATTCTGTCTGTTATATTACAATTAATAGATGAAAGAGATTCAATATTAAATTATGCTACAAGAGTTATGCATGAAGATTTCAATGTCCAGTTGCTTATTGCTGAAAGAAATAACACTATTTCCTCTGATAAAACTGACGAGGGAAATACCTATTACGCAAGGGAAAAGAATTCAAAGGATATTCCTTGGTACTTAGAAGGAGATGAAGAGTACGATTTATTATTCGATATCAAGGGTAATGTTAAAGGTGGTACAAAGGAAGCTTTAATTTGTCATTTAACTCATCATGATATGTTTGATAGTACATTTAATACTGCATTCTTACTTACATTTGCAACAATGATGTCATTAAATGAGTTTATAGGCCATCTAATTACAAGATTTAATATTGATGCACCAGAAGGATTAAGTTATGATGAATATAATAGCTGGATTTCCAAAAAACAAAGTCCAATAAGACTTAGGGTTTTAAATGTTATGAAGTTACTTTTGGAAAAGCATTGGACTAAGTCATATTACAACGAAAGTGTAATTAAAAGATGGTTAGCATTTATACAACGTCCATCTGTTCAATCTTATTCTATTGGAAAGACTTTGCAATCTCACCTTAATAATTTATTAAAAAATGTTCAAGTATGTGTAGAAAGGGAACCAATTATTGAAAATACTAGACCACCTGCGCCTTTATTGAAGGGTGGATTTAGTTTGAAGAAAATTAAACTTTTAGACATTGATTACATTGAATTAGCACGTCAATTGACATTAAAAGAGTTCCAGCTTTATTCTAACATATCAAAATACGCTTGCTTAGTTAAAGTATGGGGTAAAAAATCAGGTGTTATTGAAGATATTACAAGTATTGGTGAATTCATTAGATTTTCTAATCAGTTAACCAATTTTGTTGCATATATGATTTTAAGAAAGCAAGACGTTAGAAAAAGAGTACAGTTAATCAGGTACTTTGTTCAAGTTGCAGAAAGATGCAGACAGTACAACAATTTTTCATCTATGACTGCCATTATTTCTGCATTGTATTCTTCTCCAATTCATAGATTAAAGAAAACATGGAAATTTGTTAGCGCTGATACATTATCTTACTTACAAAATATGAACAAATTAATGAATTCGTCTAGAAACTTTAACGAATATCGTGACATGCTAAAATTTGTTGGTTCAGAACCTTGTATCCCATTTTTTGGTGTCTTTTTAAGTGACTTGACTTTTGTTTTTCACGGTAACCCTGATTACTTAATGAGTAGATCAAGAATGATTAATTTTGCTAAAAGAGCAAAGACATGTGAAATTGTGCAAGGTATTGATAGATTCAAAGTAAGTGGTTATAATTTATTAGAAGTTCCCGAATTTCAAAGGTTCCTTAAGGAATGGTTTGATAAATGCCCATCTATTGATGAGCAATATCAATTATCATTGACCTTAGAGCCAAGAGAACTTCCTACGCAGCCAACTACATCAAGTTTAAGAACCCAAAAGCTGTCCATCAGCAATAGACAATTAAAGTGATGTCATAATTTAAAGTAATTATTATAATTAAGTCATTAGGTACGTTATTAAATATGATAATATATATTATTTAAATTTATAGGGGCCAAAACTTGGCATTGTTTGAATCACTTTGTCAACTTGATGTTAAACGAATTATATGGAACACTCCTAGTCATATCTGCAACAAATACAAGGAGTTTTTCCTCAATAAATCTGGTTTCTTGCTGTATCATATCACTCATGCAATCTAGTATATTATTCAAGTTTTCATGTTTGTCGATAAGTTTTCGATGAATTGTACTATTATCAGATTTTGCAGACAATCCTGTGAGAGTCTTCTCGCGAAGGCTTGATCGAATTGATGTTACTCGAGTTTCGTTAGAATTTATGCTTGATACGTCACTAATATCACTTGGATTATAACTATTTATCAAAGTATTACCTTCTTCATAGCCATCAAAACCACCGTAGTCTTCACAAATAGTCCCTTTTTGGAGATATGGTGTCAGCATATCTGAGGGTAGATCTTCTACAGATATAGTTAACAAATCATCTATTTGTTGTAATAAATCACTTGAAATAGACATCAAAGAGCAACAAAGTGAAAAATGATACAGAAAGTGCTAATATGAAGCCAAATCTAATCTATTTAAGGGCTAATTTATCTTAGACCCTAGAACGCGATTTATCTAAATACGAGATATATTAGCAATTTCGCGTTAAAAAAGCTAAAGGGAATGGTTCTCGACCCCTCCAAATTGAATAGCTAGAAAAAATACTTTATAAATATGCAGCATAAGGGCCTGAGTATCAGTAAGATATAAATTTAGGGCTCTTATAGTACATAGTGTGTGGTATCTTTACTATATAGATCTTAAGATAAAGTTAAAACTAAATAGGTAATCATAAATTACTCCAATATTTAACTTAATTAGAGAATTAGTTGGTGCATAAGTAGGTTCTATGCATATGAGACAAGATACAAACAGCGAGTGACTGCACAATATCACAAGAAATTAAATTCAAATTTGGTCAAATGGGTTGTGATTATATTGACCTGCATAGTTAATTGTGTGTATGGTATTAAAGGTGGCAAAAAAATTGAATGTGTTCATAATTTCTTAAGTGAAACAACCACGAGGTCTCCATTGGACCAAACTACAACTAGATTGATTATACTTCATAAATCATTAGAATAATAGTTAGTAAATAAATTATCACTATCGTTGGTTTACAGTTCAATGTCAGGAATCTCGTGCTAAATTGCTTATCTAGTATCAATAGTTAAGTGGTCCTGTTTATAGCATTACGCATAATACCACAATACTATATCCCCGTAGTTTCTCACTATAGTGAAATTTGCAGAAAAGCATTATAAATTCTCTAGATCTGTAAATGGAATTTACAATTGGGGAAAATATGTTTTCATTGTACAAATTAAATTCACTTATCAGTAATGACCATGTTCCGTTCTTGGAACTTTATCAAAGACATGAATCATAATCTCGGAGAGACGTGATGTTCCGCGGGGACATTGCAGATTATTTGACAAGTATAAAACGCAAAGATTCCCAAGATTTGTTTAAACTATTTTTTTTACCTATTTATTTATATATTCATTATTTATAAAGACATTAACAATTAATACAAGAACTAATGACTACAGCATCTCCGAAAAAAACTATTTGTGTATTTTGCGGATCTTCGTTTGGTAACAAGGAATCATACGCTGAAAGTGCTACCACTTTAGGTAAAACATTGGCAGAAATGAATTGGGGTTTAGTATATGGTGGTGGATCTACTGGTATCATGGGTGCAGTTGCTAGAGGGTGTGCTACAAATGGTGGTTATGTTCATGGAATCATCCCAGAAGCATTGATTGCAAGGGAAAGAACTTCAGAAGAAGAGCTTAATGAAAAGTTGAAGGAATCCATCAACAACCATGATGGTTCTACACCAATTCCAGACTCAAAAGAATATGGAAAAACTACTTTAGTTAAAGATATGCATACTAGAAAGAGATTGATGGGTGAAGAGGCTGATGCTTTTGTCGCTTTACCAGGTGGATATGGAACTTTGGAAGAATTAATGGAAGTAGTTACTTGGTTCCAATTAAATATCCATAATAAGCCAATTGTCATATTTAACATGGATGGATTCTATGATAATTTTTTGAAATTTATTGAAGATTCTATTGCTAGCGAATTTGTCAGTGCCAAGAATGGTGAAATTATCCAAGTAGCTAATACAGTTGAAGAAATCATTAGTAAGATTGAAAATTACAAGATCCCTGATGGTAGATTCAACCTAAACTGGAAGTCTACTTAAATAACGTACCGATTAGTAACAACATATCTCATTTCAAGAACAAAAACAAAAATAAAACCAAAAAATAAAACTCCCCTCAACATTATCTAAAAAAATATTAATATAATAGATTAAAATAATAAAATAATATATATCAATATATACATGAATTCATCTAAACCATAATAAGAACTGAAATTATGAAATGATTTAATGGGCTTGATATTCATCATCAGCACCATCGTGAACATGGAAGAGATCTTCATGAATATCATCAGGAATTTCAACTTCACTTAAAAGACCAGTGGAAACATCGTATATCATACCCCAAACCTCTATTTCTCCATTTTTAATGGCAGTAGTAGCAGATGGATGTCTCTTTAAAGCAGTTACACTATTGATAACATTTAATTCAACCAACTTTCTTGCTTTAGTCTTTGGATCGTTGTTGAATTCGTTCAAATAGGCTAAGTTTTGAGCTCTAACATGTCTAACAGGATTTAACCAGAGATCTAAAACACCACCAATTTTCTTTGATGATAAAGCAGCCCAGATACCACCACAATCAGTATGGCCACAAACAATAATTTTTTTCACTTTCAAGACATCGACAGCAAACTGAATTACACCTTGAGACGAAATATCGTTGGAATTTACAATATTAGCAATATTTCTGTGGGTGAAAATCTCACCTGGTAAGGTAGCTAAACAAGATTCACCAGCTCTTGAATCAGAGCAACCAATCCATAAAGTGTGAGGAGATTGACCTTTTCCATTTGAATCAAAAATTTCATTAGAGTGATTATGCTTGATAGATTCGACAAAAAATTTGTTATTTTCCAAATAATCTTGCATTGTAGAGTTCTTGTCTAATGTGAATGGAAAAGCACTTCTATTCTTTGGTAAGTTTGGCTTGTCATTATTTTCAGTTTCAAGAACTAAGTCAGATTCCTTATCGTGCTCGAGTTGGTACTTTAAAATGTTTTCTCTTCCCATGCTTATTGAACTGTTGAATAATTTTCGATTAGATGCTATACTTGATAAACGATTCAACCGCTTCATATACTTCTATTTTTTTGTACCCGTGGAAATTGGTTCTTGGGTATTATATATAAACTCCAGCTGCAATATCATATACGTAATCGTCTATCGTGCAGGATATGTAGGAAATGGAAAAATGATGGGCATAACTCATCTTAAGAAATCTCAACAACTGTCGCACTGCTATTACTAAACACTACAATACAGAAAAGTGCGGTCAATTAGAGACACAAAACCCTTAGATAAGATGACTTTTATTTTGATTGGCTAGGATAGCGTGAAAAGTAATTTCTAATTTACACATATTTGTGTTCTATCATTACTGTTATTACAGGCTGTTTATTGTTATCATAAGGCATTTACTGGAAGATCTATTTTTTAAGTATTTATATTATTTTATTTTTAAAGGATTAATACTGTATTATATTAACATCTATAATATTAACGTTCATATCAATGTGTTTATAAACTTTAGGAACTCTTTAAAATTCTCTGAAGACGAATTTCAATTGTACATAAACATTTTTGATGAGTAATTTGGCGTTCTAGCCTATTATTTCGTTTTTTCATATTTTTCTACAACGTTGATGATGTCACCATTTAATACTGCACATAACCATTATATGATCAATTAATCCGGAGTTTTTATGGTTTGGTAGCCATCAATATATATTAATCAACTAAATTTCTGGCTTGGTAAATGAATTATTAGTTTTTTCATATTTCATGTATAAATTTATAAACTTTAACTAATAGTTAAAGATTAAATTATTGATCCTATATATTATATCTAATGCCTGGCAATCGTTATGTAGAGATATGTGGACTAGTTTGTTTTGTGATGACTTAATATGTGATAGTGTCGTTGCGATGCAAATAAATATTTTTATATCCGATGATGTTCTAGTGTGTAGGATGCTCGGTTAGGAAAAGATTAGAAATAGTTGATCTTCTGATAAAACGTCTTATCATGTAGTATAGTAGACGAAAGCTGCTAGCTATATTTTAGAAAATAGAGATCATAGAGAGAGTACAACATTTTAACCTAAATCGTGTTACGACCAAGGATTGTATAATTTACAAATTTAGGACACTTATTACTCATTAGAAATAGTAGACGCGTCATGACAAATGATTATGAAGATGAAGATTTAAATGGTTTAATTCCCACTGAACCAATTACCGATGAACAGCATGAGTTCAACAGGTTGCCAACTGACTCAAGGCTTGATAGACTTAATTCATTAATTAAGAGATCTCAAATATATTCACAAATCATTGCGGATAACATTCTAGAGAGCAGTTTAAATAAAAGAAAAAGAGAAGAGGAAAACCCAGAAAAGCAAGGTAATTCACCAAAAAAAAGACAAACTAGAGAAAGAAAAAGAAATGCAGTAAAAAAGGAAAAAGTCCAACATGATATCACTAAAATGCTATCCCAAAAAGTTTCAGATTCAACTACTACCACCAAAAAAGCCATAGAAACTGCACAATCAAACTCTACACATACACAGAAGCAACCTAAATTAATAACTGGATGTGTTATGAAAGATTATCAATTAGATGGACTAGAGTGGCTTACCACCCTATATGAAAATGGATTAAATGGTATTTTGGCTGATGAAATGGGATTAGGGAAAACCCTACAATGTATTTCATTTTTAAGTTTTCTTATTGAAAATAAAATAGAAGGTCCATTCTTAATTGTCGTACCATTATCAACTTTATCTAATTGGTACAATGAAATTGCAAGATTTGCCCCATCATTAAGTGTCTTGAAATATAACGGAACAAAGAGTGAACGCCTGAAAATTAAAATATCAGACAGTTATAACATTGTATTAACATCTTATGAAATATCTATTAGAGACTATAACAAATTGAATTCAGTCAACTGGAAATTCTTGATAGTTGATGAAGGTCATAGATTAAAAAATAGTAGTTGTCTTTTAATAAGATTTTTAAAGAAATTGAATGTAACAAATAGATTACTCATTACAGGTACACCATTACAAAACAATTTAGATGAACTTTGGTCATTATTAAATTTTATCCTTCCTGATATCTTTCATGATTTAGAACTTTTTCAACAGTGGTTTAATTTCGATGAAATTATGAATATTATAAACGAAGATGATGAAGAAAACCAAGAAACTAAGAAGGCACTTAAAATAAATATCCAAGAAAACTTGATCAAGAATTTACATACAATTTTGAAACCGTTTTTGCTTAGAAGATTAAAAAAAGATGTGATAAAAGATTTACCTCCTAAGAAGGAGTATTTAATCCATATACCTTTATCAAATCTACAACATAAAATCTATAATGATGCAATCAATAATGATCTATACCATTCTTTGATTGAGATGTATTTAAAGGAATATTTGTGCTATAATCATGGTGATTTATTCAAATTTCCTAAAGATAATGGTTTGATTGATAATTTTTTGAAATCAAATACAACGAATACTAATCTAACTGAAAGAGTGAAGAAAGACAATTATAGAGAAACATCTTCTGATGATGAATTTGAATTTGAAGTGGAAAATAATATAATTATATCTACAAAAATTAAAGGGGATATGGGAGTTTCTAAAGAGGACAAAAAAAAATATTTGTTAGAAGAATTATTTAAAAGATTTTCAAGAGAAATAAAGAATTTATCATTGCAGAATCTTGTTATTCAACTTAGAAATATTTGTAATTCACCTTATATTTATTATGAACCATTTCCAAGAACCGAAATAAATTCACAAGAAAATAAAAAGTTTATGGAATTATTATATCAAAATTCAGCAAAGTTGCAGGTATTGGATCAAATCTGTTCAAGATTATTGTCAAATCATAAGATATTAATTTTTTCTCAGTTTACAAAAATGCTAGATCTTCTCCATGATTGGTTTATATTTAAAGGGATTGAAGTCTGTAGATTAGATGGGTCAACTTCACATGATGAAAGAGATGTTGAAATTAATTCTTTTAAAGAAGATTCCCAAAAAAGGGTATTTTTGCTATCTACCAGAGCTGGGGGTCTAGGAATAAATTTGACTGCAGCCGATACAGTGATATTATTTGATAATGACTGGAATCCCCAAATTGATTTACAAGCTATTGACAGGGTACATAGAATAGGCCAAACCAAACCAGTAAAAATCTTCAGATTTTTAATTAAAAATTCAATTGAAGAATTATTAATAAGTAAAAGCTCATCAAAGAGATTTCTTGAACGACTTGTTATTCAAATGGGTCACTTTAAATTTAACAAATTACAGAAATTAATTGAGGAAAAAGACTTTAGCATTAGAGATTTTATAGAGATTTCAAAAACATTTAAAACTATTGACGATAAAACAAAAAATTATTCTGGAGAAGAATATATCTTCCAAGGAAAAATCAGAAAAAGAAATACGAAATTATTGGACGAACGAGAAATATCTGAATTATTAGATAGAAGTAAAGGCTGTTATAATACCGATGATGACAGCTTATTTAAAAACATTTCTGTTTTTGAAAGTGTGAATAATTTAGATAAGTGAAGATACATATATTGAAGAAAAAAGAAAATATCATAGATCAATAAAATATTAAAATACAAAAACGATTTGTATCTATTCATTGTAAAAAACCTCCATTACCTTTTTCCTCCATCTAAGTGCATTCCAAACTGCACTGTAACTCCATGTCAAATCTGTGGCGCCTTGCATAAAACCATGGTATTTATTAAATTGTTCAGACATATGTCCTTGGTTATCCACATGATCTTTTATAATCTCCAAAAAAGAGTCAGAGTACTTAAATAACCCAACTATAATAACCCAATATTTTGGTGAACCATATGCAATTACGTGGTCTTCTTGTATCTCCTTAGAAAACTGTCTATAGAAGTCTATGTTGAATTTTGTGACAATCAAATCTTGTTGAGTTGCATTTACTTTATAAATCAATTTATAAATAGTCTCAGCAGCAGATGCAGTAGAAATAAACCATGGATTACCTTCTGATGTAGCATAGCCATCATAAACATCTTCAGGATAACGTCCAATAGCAACACCAACTGCTTTATCAAAATCTATTTTGTTTCTGTTTATAGGGTATCGGTACTTCATATCTGATACTAAAGCAGTTAAAGTATTAAGTATATAAATATCATTCACATCGAATGGAATCTCAGAATGATCCCCATCTTCTAAATTATGAGAATGTAAAGTTCCTAACAAAATAGCAGAATCAAGACCACCTCTTTTGCCTTGAATCAAAAGATTTGGAGTTTCAACAATATGGTAAAGAACATTAGATTTATAACCAGACTCATTTTCGATATAATGCTTCAAGCTTATAAAGGATGATTGCAAATCCTTAAAAAATTCATGATCATTGTAGATATTTGCAAATTTCATACCATCATTTAATGCCCTTAGCTGAGTAATAGAAGTGAAGAAGTGCATACCAGTAACTTCTTCCCATAAATCAAAACCTTCCTTTTCCCAGTTTCTAATAACGTACTCTAAGTCGGGTTTTAAAATTTCATCATATATAAATTTTGGAGATTTTAAAAACTCATTAGTTACAAACTTGTGATGTTTTTCAAGTAACAGCAAATATTGCATAATAGCAATAGCTCTTAACCCTGGTCCATCCCTCTGAGGTCTACCCCATTTTTCATCAAAAACTTTATTGCAGGGTAAAAATTTTGGTTCACCTAATCCAGATCTTTCTGCATCGTTGAATTTTCCTGATTTATTATCTAATCTTTGAATATGGTAGTTATTCTCTATATATGATTCAACAATAGAGACAAGTTTAGGGTCTTCAAAAGCAATATCATCTAAATGGAAAAGCAACGATTTAATAGTTAAAGCAGCATCTCTAGTCCATTGGTAAAAATAGTTCGGTTTAACCTTTGAAGGTGATGCAATCACAGCACCTTTTGCAACTTCTTTTTCATTAAGAACTTTGCTAATACCTCCAATATTATTTAAAATATTATCAAAGCAAATAGCTTGTTGTTGGCTTAACCATTCATTAAAATCAGACCTAATTATTGATTCTTGTACTTCAAAGATTACTTGCTGTTTGAAGAACAGTAAATAGATAGGTAAACTTAATACCAGTTGAACTGCTACAAACACAAGTAATACTTGAACCAACCTCATTATTATTGTGATTATATAGATATATTCTAAACGTAACTTTCTAAATTCTATATCAACGAACTAAATTGTGTCTATGTTTAATGTACTTAAAAAGACGTAGTTATGTATAAAAAACTTTTCTTGAGACTAGTCACTCTTTCTTTTAGTACGATTAAATTATTTCATTTTGGGGAATCTTATACTATATATGTTTACAAATGCAACTACCTAAAATTTATGGTCATAAATTCATCGCACGTCATTAGTAAATTTTTGCATTCGCAAATATCTTCACCCCATGTTATTATGATACTGAGAAAAACAGTTACAAAATTATTTATGTTTAACTTGAATATTGAATAACTTACCAACAGCATAATACTGCATTTATAATGTAGACAAAGAGTGGAATGAAATATGGGGAAGTAGAGATCCGATTTGCATCAAATCAACGACATTTTTTCTGAATCGTGGGGTAGAAAATGTTTGTTTTTTTTTTCAGATTCTTGCACAATAAAAATAATATAATAAAATTTCATTAATGGTCATTTTTTCTAATCTTGAGACTTAATTTTCGTCAATACTCAAAGTTATTGATGGGGTGCATAATATTATGACCTACAGGCTGTTCATTAATATATTTCAAGAAAACCAATAAACATGAATATGTTAGGTGCTAAATGTAGTACTTAAGACTAAATAAAAATAGACTTCTCAATAGCCCAGAACATTATCCATTGGGATCTTGCTTAAAAGATCTTCTAGTAAATCTATTATAATTTATATATACATATATTATACAGTCCGGTGAAGTAATATGCAATAGTGTAACTATTATAATTAATATTGCATATAGTTGTAATATCAACCTAGCAAATATTAGTGGTGTTGTTTACATTGACTATAGTAATCAAATAGGATCAGAGGGTGCAATTATACTCTTTTTGGAACCAGCCTAAGTGATGGTATTTACCCACCAAAATGCACAATCCCATCACAACATCTGCAAGAGATTAAAGTACTGCACATTATTTGCATAAATACACAGTTGCACAAAAACATCTGCAAAAGAATATAATAAATGTTCGATATTAATTAAACTAAAACTATTTCTATATTGTGAACATTAGATATAATAATTTCAAATTGTTTAGTAAGTTGTTAAAAATGGCAATAATAAAAAATTTAAAAAATTATAATTAGGATCTTCTAAAGATGGATCCAATATTAGATATTATTTTGTTGAAAGAAAATCTTTTATGTGGAACTCTAATAAGCCAGTACATTAGTAACATAGCAACAATGTTGAATACAATATAAACCCAGATAAATCCAAAATCTCTCCACCTCTGGTTCCAATAAATTCCAACTTTCGATAAATAGTCGTCACCAACTGAGTATTGACAGTAAGCACAATTAGAAGTATCATCTGGATTTGAAATATAACCAGCGTTTAATTCTAAGAATTTAGACATAAAATTACCACAAGTCATACCATTTGGTGGTTGTAAGTAATTAAATTCTTCAATTGTACATTGTACTTTTTTTCCAGACAAGAAAGTGTCTGACATCATTTGAATAAAATATGTCATAGGACTCAACTTATACATAAATGTCCAGAAACCGACCATAGATGGTACTGGTTGCACAACACCACAGAATGAAATCAAAAAAGCAAAGAATAAACTGATAATTGTTTGAGCAGAAGGTACATCAGGAGAAAAATAAATAACCCAAAGAGCTAAACCGGTATAGAAAAGCTGGAACATGAAACAATAGGCTAAATAGAAATATCCAGCCCTTTCAGGTGTGTTCCATATTTTCATAGGAAAATAATATGCAAAGAAGTATAAAGTTGAGATGAAAATTTGATATGGAACCTCATTAATATATTGTGACAATAACAATGTGGACCAATGGTATGTATTAGACTTGGATTCCCTGACCTCAAAAATTTCTCTAGATGCAAGTGCTCTTTCTTGAATTTGATTCAAGACTGGGGAAATAAGGAGCAAGTTAATAAATCCAGCAAAAACTGCCATCTGCATACCGGCAACAGAGCCAGGAATTTTCCAGAAACAAAAACCAACAAAAATACCGCTAATAACCATAAGAAGAATTTTTGAGAAAAAATAAAGTGGATCTCTCCATAATTGAAGAAATGTCCTCCATAAGAGCCACTTAAATTGCTGAGAATAGGGAACGGCAAAAGTTTGTAACAAGGCTGGATCTGATGACTTTTCCTTCTTGCTCAATTCTTCTCTCATGTTTGAAATTTCTCTTGTAACATCAAGGCATTTTTTAGAATTAATCCAAATTTCTGCCCAATCTTTATCAGTACTAGCTGTTGCACCCGCACCAATTGCTTCTAAAATATATTCAGCCGGGTTTTCCAGAGGATCACAAACTCTAGCACCATTACTTTCAAAATAACCTAATAGGTCTCTCGAGTGTTCACCAATATCGCCAAAATATACAGTCTTACCACCCTTCTTTAACAATAACAACCTATCGAAACATTCAAATAATGTGGCCGAAGGTTGATGAATAGTACATAAAATTGATTGGCCTGCCATTGCTAATTTTCTCAACAACTGAACTATAGCCCAAGAAGATTGAGAATCTAAACCAGAAGTTGGCTCATCAAGGAAAACCAACAAAGATGGTTTCGCAACTAATTCAACTCCAATAGATAACTTCTTTCTTTGTTCAACATTTAAACCATTACCTACAAGACCAACTACTGCATCAGCATAGTTTCCCATACCAAGAATATCAATAATAGTTTCAACATAACTTAATTTTTCTTCATCTGGAACAGACATAGGTCTTCTTAATCTAGCCACAAATCTTAAAGATTCTCTTACAGTTAACTCTGCGATATGCAAATCTTGTTGCTGTACATACCCTGTTGATCTTTCAAAAGATTTATCTAATGGTCTACCATTAACTAAGATATCACCCGAAATAGTACCCACATCAACTCTTTGAGAAAGAACATTTAATAAAGTAGTTTTACCAGCACCAGATTCACCCATAAGTGCGGTCAAAGTTCCAGGTTTTACGAATCCTTGTACATTGTCCAACAACTTTCTTGGTTTACCTTTAATTTCAATGGTATAGTTAAGGTTTTGCCACATAAATATGTCCTTTTCTTCGGTTGTTTCCTCAAATGCATTTTTAAGCATTTCTTCTTTTTCTTTAATTTTTTTTTCTATCTGAAAATAGCCATCAATATTACCACCAATAGAGCTTTCTAAATCAGCATTTGCTTCACTATCTAAAACATCCTCCTCCATAAGGATTTCTTCTGGAATAGGAACACCTTTCTTAAAAATCAATCTGTCACCTCCAGATTTATTAGATGATCTAATTTCAGTAAAAAAACATGTAACAGCAATATTGAATACTAAGAAACCAATTAAGATACCAAAATTCCTCCACACATGGGAATATACAAATTGATAGGTTCCACTGATAAAAGCATCACCACTGACAAATAAATTTCCTGGTTCACCAGCAACCATTGGGCAAACCTGGTTTGCAACAGTAATATTTTCATACCCTACTCCAGATGGAATCAAACTTGCTGTGCAATCAATCTCTTGCCCGTGGAAATTAGACACTAACATTGATTCGAAACTGTAGAAAATAGGATTAATATATGAAATCCATTTCCACCAATCGTGCATATTCGGTCTTTGAATGGCATAAGATGACATCAAGAAAAGGGCCAACATAAAAATACCTGAGGCTGCATTTGCAACTGCAATAGTTGGTGATATAGCTCCAACCATTTGAAATGTTGTTCCCATAACTAAAGCTGATAATGAATTAAACAATAAAAATATGAAGAATTTACCAGCACCAAGTGTCAATCCAGATAAGAAATATACAATAATAGTAAACGTAATTAAAGATATCATTTGAAATGGAATATTTGTCAAAAAGTATGACAAAGCATCAATACCAGGATGATAAAATGTATAAGACTTTTGCTTTTGCAAAATTGGACGATTACTAAACGAGTTAGAAATTTCAGCCATACCCATAACTGTAAAATATAAACAACAAAAGAAAATATCACCAGAGAGAGAAAATGACCCATCCTTTGTAAGAGGTGTCTTGTAATAAAGAGAACCTGAAATAAGAGCTTGAATAATTGCACAACAAATTTGCGTAATTGTATAAGCCTTATCACCATATATTCTATCAAAACCTCTTTGAACACAAATCTTTAGTTGTGTTTGTAGGTTAACTGTGAACTTAGAGCCTGATCTTTGTTTCTTACCCTTTTCTTGTGCTTGTGAATTTTCAAACATTTCTAATGTTTTATGATAATCAATATTCTTTTCATAACGATCCATTTCATTTAACAATTTCTTATAATCTTTGGATTTAACCCAATAGTCATGAAATTCTTTTGAAGTTTTTGGTACCTTTAATTCGTACCCTGGCCTTGCTTTTCTTCCTTCTGGGTCAGTAACTGAAGTTAAAAATTCACTTGAAGCTTGTCTTGGTGACAACTCAAATCCCATATTAATGAAATATTGTTTAGCTTCCTCAATTGGACCAAAGTACACTTGATATCCATCATAAAGGATAGTGACTTTATCAAATGTTTCATAAATATTATCACTAGCCTGAGAAATTGTAACAAATGCTGTTGATTGAAGTAAATTAGTAGATGTTCTGACAGCTTGGGCAAATTCTAAAGCAGTAGATGAATCTAACCCTCTTGTAACATTATCCCAACAATATATGGTAGCTCTAGTAGCCATGGCTTCAGCAATTGAAACTCTCTTTCTTTCACCACCTGAAACTCCTCTAACTAAGTCATTACCAACCTTTGTATTATAGGTGTGAGTCAAGCCAAATGTTGTACCCAAAACATCTTTCATATTTTCGATATATTCTTTTCTTGTTTGGCCCCCAACTCTAGTATCTGGTGTTTTATATCCAATTGCATATTTTAAGGTTTTACCAACTGTTAAATGTGGAAAATGAACATCCAATTCAGCATTATAAATAACATCACCTTTGTACTTCTTCATCATTAATTTTTGGTCAATACCATCATAGTGAATATCACCATTCACTGATACAAAGGAATTGGTCTCACCACCAATAGTTTTTAAGAGTGTAGAACAGCCACTACCAGTTCTACCAAGAACTAGGACCATTTCTCCAGGGGCAGCATAACCATTAATACCCTTAAGAATAGACCTAATTTTTGGTTTTTCTCTTAGAATAAAATGTTTTGCTGCAACAAATGGATCAGAGAAAATATTTGCTACAGTGGATTGAAGTTCTGAAGCAGAATGTATACCCTTAGTGATAATATCCCTAAATACTATACCTGTATTTCTTAAATGGACTCCTTCATCTTCTGCTCCTTTAACAAAATTTTCTAAAACAATCTTTAAGGCATAATCGTTCTCAGCAACCTCTAATGGCGAATCTCTCGTAGTTCTCCTTTGAATTTCTTTAGTATAAGTGGAAAGTCTTTCAAGAACATTTGAATCATTTTTCATCACCTTGTCAAATTCCTCCATTCTATTTTGTAGTGAAGCCTCAGGGCGATAGTCCTTATCACTTCCGCTCTCAGTAGATTGAGAGTCATAGTCACCTTTCTCTTTTAAACTATATGGCGTCGTATTGCTCATAGTCTACTTACTTTATTTAAATCATCTTAAGAGAAAAATTTGAAATCCTTTTATACTATTACAACGTTGTTGCTTCTCGAATAGTAAATTTGCAACTTTACTAATGAGAATTAGATATCACCGTCGTGCATTACTAAATTACTAAGGACACAATTTCAGTTATCAGCCGAATTATTTTTAATTTAATATTTGGTTTAATTAATGATTATTTTATAGATTTTTTTTTTTACTAATTTTAACAATAGGCTACTAAAAGCATAGATATTTCTATCTTTAGTGTTTCAAGTGTTGCAAGTTTTTTTCTCTGAATACTCAAATAAAGTGGTATTCACTTTTCTCCTAGACAATACTATAACCGGCCAGAATACTTCAGATCCGAGCTTAGTAAGAGAGTTTAAGACAAAACATATTCCTGTATATAAAACAAATTTTAAGCAATAAATTCCAGGGAATAAAAAAGTTATTCCAAGGTTTACTAATGATGATAAATAGGTCTAGCCTTGCATATTTTTTGGGATTGCTTTTGCTAATCCACAGTGGTTATTCATCATATGAATGGCATCAGTTACTCCAGGCAAACAATCAACCATTTGATGGTTTACCCAGAGATATAGTTTTAGAAACATTGATAGGAATGATGGTGGTGATATTTGGATCAATCTTGTCAATTGAAAATTTGAGCTTTTACACGATAAACAATAAACTCAAAAAACCATCTACTAAATATTTAAAGCCAATTGAATTGAAACACAATATTAAAAATTTAGAGATCTTTGGTGTTGATCATTACGAAGAATTAGACTCTAGACTCGATTTTATGGATATTCGTAAAAAGAGAGAAGAATATAGCAATTGGATTAACCGAACTTGAATATCCGCGTTTACTTAACATAAACTAATATCTCAGTTTTAAGTCATGCATATAATATTCTAACATTAATGTATTTAACTATATTATATTAATCTATATTAAAAACCATAACATGTGAACGATGATTATAAACAAGTAGCCCGCTTAATTGAGACCATATAGTTCGTTATGTGGGAATTAGTTGTTTTTCTTTTGTAATTTTTCAGCCTTGATTTTATTTCTTTGTTCTCTATTAGCCTTTGCAACAGGACCAGCTTCAGTGTCTAATACGAAATCCCACCACCTAAAAGAAGAGGCGTAACTTCCAATAAAATGGTGATGATGTTCATCATGATGATCAGCGCCAGCCCAGAATGGTAAGAAATGGTGTAATGACCATGGGAATTCGTAACCGGAGTGAGCATCAACTGCTTGGAATAATCTTAAGGTAATCCAGATACAGATGGTGAACAAATGTAAGTTGCCAGTTAAGAAACACCAGACAATCGGAATACCAACAGTACCGAAACCTAATAACATAACTTCAATTGGGTGAGCATATTCAGCAGCCAAACCAAATGGAGCGGCATATCTGTGATGTTGTTTGTGAATATATTTATAGAAGACACCGTAGTGTAAACCTCTGTGAAGCCAGTAGTGCCAAGCATCTTCAAGAACGAAGAAGACGGCGATTTGAGTACAGATATCTGTGATAGATGGGAATGGAACACTAAAACTAATACCAATTTGTTGACATAATGGGTGGAAAAACCAAATTGGGAATGCTTCAACTAAGAAGTGAGAAGTTAAAACTGACTTTAAACATTCCCATTGCTCTTTGGTAGATGGAATTTTAGTCTCTTGGATTTTATACTTGTTGAAGTATGGAATTCTATCTATGATCATCCAAGGAACACATCTTCCAAAGTACATAAATTCGTGTAATGTAAAGAATAGTAATCCTGTGGCAAATAAATCATTATTCATATAATAATAATAAGCACCCCATACTTGTTCTAAGAAATTTAAATTATCAAGTTTTTGAAAATTTTGTAACGCATCTCCAAAAGTGGTGACATTAGTAAAGCTTGAATAATCATGATAAACACTATAACAAAGTTAGTATGTGACAAAAAGTCGATTAGATGAATTTGAATATACTTACCTAGACATGTTGAATATCTTTATGGTTTTAATTCTAGAGATCAGATACCAGGTGAGTGGATAGTGGGCTCATTTATAATATTTTCGGAAATTCTTCTTTTCTAACGGGACGTGACGGCACAAAACAATAATATTTTCCTGGCCTATACGATGGGAACGAAAATGCTATACGAGTGAACGAGACAATAATATGAATGTGAGCATGTGACCACAAAATTCCTTTTTTTTTTTCTCTGAAGGAAAATATGTTTAAGCACCAGCATCACGTGATAAAATATACATCTAGCCAAATTTCTACCGTTTTCTTTAGAATCGACTCAGGAGAATCCGAGAATAAGTTTACTCGGCCCGAACACACATGTGGCTGAAATCTGTTGGATAAACTAATCCTTATCAAACTTCAGTTACGTGGAAGAGAAAAAAAGCTCTTTCGTTAGTAACGGCAAATCTAAATATTTTCTCTTCATAAATATCAGCAATGAATTTTTCATAATAAATATCAGTAATGAATTTTTCATTAAAAAATACCTCTTTAAATTGTTGTAACAATTTCTTTAATCGTAATAAGCAAATTCACCATGTACAAACTACAAATCTTAGTAAAACAACTAACCGGAGAAAATTGAACTTTTCCGATGAGCATTAAAAGTCGAAATGATTTCTAATTGAACCTTAAATCAACGAATGAAAATAATTAAATCTTTGAAATCAAACATTTAGCATACTAAGGTTATGCAACAGTGACTATTTTTTTTAATACGGAGAAAAGGGTGTAGAATTAATTAGGGACATAGAATTGATCCATCTATTTATCGGGAATATATGATATATAAGATGGGGTCTCGCACTGGTAGACAGAAGAGGCTCATAACCATAGTTTCTGTCAAAGTTATATATATTTGAAGTCTCCCAGATTTTATCTGTGCCAACAATCAAATTATAGATACAGAAAGAATAAGCATTTCAATAGTAATGCTGCTAATGATTGAGAGCTCAAATCTGAAAGAATTTGAGGATTCATCTTCTGAAAATAAGAATGCAAGAAGAGGCATTAATACCAGTTCTCTTAGTATTTCAGAATTGAAGAATAATTCCGATATCAATTCACTATCATCATCAGATTTAGATAATTATAATAGAATACCAGAAAAAATTTCAAACGAAGATAAATTTCAAAATGAGAAATCAATATTAGATAATGGAAACCAATTGTCAAGAAATCCTACTAGTTATTCAGTCAAAGATATATATGGTGAAATGAAAGAGGAGAATATCCAACTTAAAAGAACTGCAACCAAAAATACTATATTGACTGCATTATCTAACAGAGTATACGGTACTAGTAATTCTGATTTAGAAAAAACTGGAGATAAGATTAGTTCGAGCCTGGAATTAAACGAAATACCAATACCACTGAAGAATTTTGGTGTTGAGTTTAGTTCATTAGATCCAGAATTGGTAACATGGGATGGAACTGATGATCCAGAATATCCTAGAAACTGGTCAAAGAAAACTAAAATTCTACATACAGCAATCGTTTCATTCTACACGTTAATTTCCCCAATGTCATCTTCTGTACTTTCGCCTGCAATGGATGATATCGCTATATCATTAAATATTAATAGTACATTCTTAGAATCATTCTCAGTTTCTATTATGGTTCTAGCTTGGGCTATAGGCCCATTATTAATTGCACCATTATCTGAAGATGCCAGAATTGGAAGACTTCCAGTATTAAATATTTCCATTTGGATCAATTGTGCTTTTCTTTTAGGTTGTGGATTTGCTAAGACTACAGTTCAATTATGTGTATTTAGATTCTTAGGTGGCTTAGGTGGTTGTGCTGCTCTTAATGTTGGTGCAGGTACTCTTAGTGATTTATGGAGTGATATAGAGAGACAATTTGCAATGGCATTGTATTCTTTATGTCCCACACTTGGGCCAATTATTTCTCCTATAATATCTAGTTGGATTGCACAATATGCTTCTTGGAGATGGTGCTTCTGGGTATTATGTATTTTTAATGGTATAATTGCATTATTTGGTACTACTTTCTTTGTCGAAACTTATTCTCCAAAACTTTTAAGAGACAAAGCTAAGTTCTTGAGAAAAGAAACAGGCAATGAAAGTTTGCATACTATATATGAAATAGCAGATGGTGAAACCCAAATGGAAAAAATTATTGTAGCTACTACACGTCCTATTAAATTACTTTTCACTCACCCTATGGTTATTGGACTTGGTGCTTTCATGGCATTTACATATGGATTTTTATACTTAATGATCGTGACATTTCCTACAGTATGGAGAGATCAATATGGGTTTTCTGTAGGAGTTTCTGGGTTAATGTTCATTCCTATGGGTATTGCATATATTATTGGTACAGCATTTTGGTCACCAGTGATAAACAGAATTTATATTAAAATGATTGACAAAAATAATGGTATTGCAAAACCAGAATTTAGACTCCCATGTTTATGCGCATCTGGTATAGGTCTTCCAATTGGCTTGATTTGGTATGGTTGGTCTGCTGAAAAGGAATTACATTGGATAATGCCAGCAATAGGTTCTGCAATCTTTGCATTCTTTTTTATTGCAGTGTTTTTAACAATTCAAAACTATTTGATTGATATGAACAATAGATTTGCTGCTAGTTCTATAGCCGCTGCGGCCGTTTTCAGATCTATATTTGGCTTCACTTTTCCACTATTTGCTGATCCAATGTATTCAGTATTGGGATATGGATGGGGTAATACACTTTTTGGTTTAATAGGTATTTTATTAGGAATACCTTTCCCTATTTTTTGCCTATTATATGGAGAAAGATTGAGAGAATGGGCTAATAGAAGAATTGTTGTAGACCAAACTAAGAGAGATGCAAGAAACTTAGAAAGATTAAAAAGTTTTCAACAGCAAAGGGCCTGCTAAGAAGGTGTTAATTTAACCATAATTTTCTTAGCATTTAGCGATTTTTGCAACTTTCCTTATTAGTGAGTAGGTGCGGCTCAATATAGCCAATTTCCGCATTCTCGACATTCTTCACATTAGCCGTATTACTTATTATTTTCAACATAAAAAAACTAACTTTCATTTAATAACTTTATAGACTTTAATTAACTAATATTAATATTGAATTTGATATTATCTCAAGTTATATAAATAAACCAACTCTTAAATAAAAGACCTATATGTATAATTTGATAAATAAGTAGTAAATCTTGAATATTGGATTGAAAATCAAAGAGTAAATCTAAGATGAAGGTTGAAACTTCTAATCAAAATAGTCAGTTACTAAATTCTTCACAATTTAGACAAGCCATTACTAATGATTATGATAAATTACCTATAAAAGATAGCAATGATTTAGAAATACTCCCACTTCATGATTCTATGAAACTATGAAGTCCAGGAAGAGTCAGTGAAAGAACTTCACATGAAAGTCAGTTCTTTATCTCTAGCACTTCTTTAGAACAAAATGAAATATATAAAAGGTAATCTCAATACTTCATAAGGGATATCTATGAAGACTTGAGCCAAGATGATATTAGCTTGTAGAGATTTATTACAAGGGGTACAATTTTGGCCCATCAAATAGAGTTCATGACGTTATTGGGAACCAGGATGACAATGAACATAAAATAGATATTATTATTTCTAGACAGAACTTGTATGAAGAGCTTTCTGACACTTCTATTCCGTCAAAGAACATTGAAGTGGAGTTTAGTTCGTTAGATCCAGAATTAGTAACCTGGGATGGAATGGATGATTATGAATATCCAAGAAATTGGACTCAAAAAAAGAAGATATTCTATACTCTTATAATTTCTGTTTATAAATTAATATCTCCAATATTTTCCTCGATTCTTCTGCAATTTATGATATTGGCGAAGTATTACATATTAATAGTACATTCTTAGAATCATTCTCAGTTTCTATTATGGTTCTAGCTTGGGATATAGGCCCATTATTAATTGCATCATTATCTGAAGATGCCAGAATTGGAAGACTTCCAGTATTAAATATTTCCATTTGGATCAATTGTGTTTTTCTTTTAGGTTGTGGATTTGCTAAGACTACAGTTCAATTATGTGTATTTAGATTCTTAGGTGGCTTAGGTGGTTGTGCTGCTCTTAATGTTGGTGCAAGTACTCTTTATGTCCCACACTTGGGCCAATTATTTCTCCTATAATATCTAGTTGGATTGCACAATATGCTTCTTGGAGATGGTGCTTCTGGGTATTATGTATTTTTAATGGTATAATTGCATTATTTGGTACTACTTTCTTTGTCAAAACTTATTCCCCAAAGCTTTTGAAGACTAAGGCCAAGCGTCAAGTGTCTTAGAAAAGAAACTGGTAATATTAACTTACATACTATATATGAAATAGCAGATGGTGAAACTCAAATAGAAAAAATTATTATTACTTCAACCCATCCTATTAAATTATTATTCACAAACATTGTGATTATATGACTTGATGCACGCATTGCCTTTATATATGGGTTTTTATATTTAATAATAGTAACTTTCCATTAATTTAGCAAGATCAATATGGATTTTATATAGGCATATCTAGGTTAATGCTCATTATTGTGAGTATATCTTACGTTACAGCTAGCATTGCTTGGATACCAATTATAACTAAGATTTATAAAAATTTGGTTGACAAAAATACTGGCGTTGCAAAACCAGAATTTAGACTCCCATGTTTATGCGCATCTGGTATAGGTCTTCCAATTGGCTTGATTTGGTATGGTTGGTCTGCTGAAAAGGAATTACATTGGATAATGCCAGCAATAGGTTCTGCAATCTTTGCATTCTTTTTTATTGCAGTGTTTTTAACAATTCAAAACTATTTGATTGATATGAACAATAGATTTACCGCAAGTTCCATTGCAGCAGCAGTTTTTAGGTCGCTATTTAGATTCACATTCCTCCTTTTTGCCCCTAAGATGTGTGATATTTTAAGTTACGATAGAGAAATACGTTCTTTGTTCTAAATTTTTTTTAGGAATGCCTTTTCCTATTTTTTGTCTTCTTTACTAGTAAAGGTTAAGAGAATGGGTTAACAGAATGATTAAAGTCAAGGCTACTAGAGATGCGAAGAATCTAGAAAGACTTAGAAGATTAAAACATACTAAGGGGTCAAAATAGTAAAAACAGTAATTTTACGTTCTTTTTTCGTAGCTATCTTGTTTTGCAGCTCTATGATGTAGTTATGTTGTCATATGTGTATGATGACGTTTCATTTATCCGATATCGTTCCGTCGTTAAGACCAATAACCATTACATACAGTACTTGATTATTTAATAAACTTCCGGTAAATCTAATATATGCAGTCCTTTTTATAACTGTAAATATTCAAATTGTCCTGTTGACATTATTTCCAGAAGATAATTTCGCCTACCCCCTCTCTCTAGTTCCCAAATTTGATATTACCTTATTAGAATATTATCATGACCATTGTCTTGAGTATGGTTACAGTCAACTAGATTCCAATTTGCAATGTTATAACATTTACTTTTACACCTTAGTTTCATTTCTAACACTAACGTATGTAGTTACAATGCATCCTTATCAAACATTCAACGTAATCGCTGTTGTGGACCTAGTCCCACAAACCACTGTAATTATGCAGTAGGCTCGCCGGTTAGTCGTTTCATCAAAAATTCGATGTAGCGAATATCTCGGTGTCTTCCATTTTTAGAAAAATGTCAGTATTGTGCTGCTACTAAATACTAAAAAGGCAACAACAACAAGGACCTCGTGCAAGCCCAATCCCATTTATCCCACACCTGCTAATTAAAGTTCGTTGCCACTATAACTATTGATTCTAAATATATCCTCCTAATTACTGGTTTATTTACTAATGCGTTATGTTATCATTCATTTGTTACTCTTAGTAATCGGTGAAATAGAACTCCGAGCTCTTCTCCGGTCATGAAATTGCTTTTTCTCCCCTGGTCATCTCCCTTTATCTATAGCGGATTCATTACCGGGCAAACAATTCCCGCCTCTGGCATGGCTAATCGTTTCTTTTAGTACTACAAAATTTTTAATCCGGGGTACCAATTGTGCCTTGACAAGAAACTATAAATATTAATAGTATCCGTAGCTCAGGGAGTTAAAAATAATTCTATATTAACTAAATTCAGATACTACTTAATAACAATTTTAGAAATAAAAATGGATTTTTCATACGCCAACGTTGTTCCAAACTTTAGACTTGATGGTAGACTAGCCATTATTACAGGAGGAAGTGGTGGTCTTGCCAGTGTTGTTTCTAGAGCCTTGCTAGCACAAGGTGCTCATATTGCATTGGTTGATATGAATTTGGAAAGAACTAAGACGGCAGCCAAGGAATTAATCCAATGGGGAGAAGATGCCTTGAAGGGTACTCATGAATCTCCAGTAGGTGAAGTTTCTGCTTGGTCTTGTAATATTGGTGACTACGAATCTGTTGAAAGTACTTTCACAGCCATCAACGAGCAACACGGTATCATAGCTGATTTATTGATCAACACTGCTGGTTACTGTGAAAACTTTCCAGCAGAAGAATACCCACATCAAAACGCTGAGGGTATCATGAAGGTTAACGGTTTAGGTGCCTTCTACGTTTCTCAAGTTTTTGCAAAGCCATTGATTGTCAACAAAAAAAGAGGTTCAATTATCTTAATTGGTTCCATGTCTGGTACTATTGTTAATGACCCACAACCACAATGTATATACAACATGTCTAAGGCGGCTGTTATCCACTTGACTAGATCTTTAGCATGTGAATGGGCAAAATATAACATCAGAGTTAATACTTTATCTCCAGGTTACATTTTAACCCCATTAACTAGAAATGTCATTTCTGGTCACGCTGACATGAAGGATGAATGGGAATCTAAGATTCCAATGAAAAGAATGGCTGAACCAAAGGAATTTGTTGGTTCAATCTTATACTTGGCAAGTGAATCAGCATCTTCATATACAACAGGTCATAATTTAGTTGTCGATGGTGGTTACGAATGTTGGTAATGGCTTTTAAGCAATATGCTAAGCTAATATTTTGTATATTAATATTATCAAGTTTAAAACTTGATATCATAGTCTGAGTTTGATATTTCTGCATAAATAATTATATAAAGTTAATTAAAAAATTTATTAATAATCATACTTTAAAAAAGATATTTAATTGTGAAATATATTTATATCGTGCTTATTGGTGTTCATAAGCTTGTTCTTGAAGTTGTGCCGCCAGTATGAATTTTGAGTTCTGCCACATTTTCATAAGTGACTTTTTAAAAAGATTTAAGTTAAATTCAATGATAGTTAATGATTTCTCAAGATTTTGATTATCTTCATCATTTCTAATTAGTGCAACTAATGCTAAACCTCTAATCATTTGCTTTAAATATAATATTGACCCATTAGATAAATGACTAATAGATTTTAATTCTTTCAGTTTAACTGATTTTTTATCATCCTTATCTTCTTCCAAATAAAGATCATCTAAATCAATAGTGATATCGATAAATTCTGCACATACTTCATATGTTTGAATATCAACTGGAGAAGAGTCAGTTGCCACGTAAATTTTAGAATTTACATCAAATAAAAATAGTTTATCGATAGAAGAATGTTGAACTAAATTATCCAACATATTTTCCAATGAAGGTAATTCAGGTATTAATTTTTGTACTATTCTTGAAAACGCTTCATAAATAGAATGGTCAAATATTGATGTTAAATAGAATGATACTTGTACTCCCTCTAAACCTAAAACGAGTAACTCATCACCTGTTCTTTGCATTATGTCTCTTTGAGCATCAATTCTATAATCTTCAGATAAGCCATCAATTTTGTGAATCAAAACTTCGATATTAATATTAGGGTTAACCTTATAAGCATATTCAACAATCATGGATAAGTTTGTTAGAGCATTTAAGTATTCATCTTGAGAGTCAATAACATATACCAACGCACCCACACTTGAAAACAACCTTTCGGAATCATAATTAGGTTCAAAATAATTAAGTTGACCGGGCAACTCCATAACAGATAAATCAATTAACAGAGAAAATTGTTCCGTAGTAGGCTTAGATGTACTTTCTAAATACAAAGTATCAAGGGGTTGCATATTATGAAATACCACCTTACAAATAGACGACTTACCACCCCTTCTAAGTCCCATTAATAATATAGTGGCATTTGTATCTTTAGGATTGGGTAATATTGCTGCCTCCATTTGTATTTATTATTATTACTATTATTAAATTATTATTAGTACGTGGTAGGTATAACTTGATTATAATTCTTCGATGTTAATAGAGATTCTTCTGAAGTTCTCTTATCACAGAAAATATTACACAAAAATGTTGGCTAACATTAAATAAAATATTAGCATGTTATATACCTATAAACCTATATATTATTAAACTAAGGAGTAACACGCTTAGGATCTCTTGGGAATAAGGAAGCACGACGAATGTTCTTTAAGTCTAAGAAGAACATAACAACTCTTTCTAAACCAATACCACCACCAGCATGTGGAGCACAACCATAAGAGAAGGATTCAATGTATTCTCTTATACCTGGAACATCAGTGTTGACACCATGTGCATTTATTCTTTCCTTTAATAATTCCGGATCATGAATACGTTGAGCACCAGATAAGATTTCCTCACCTCTCATAAAGAAATCATATGAGTTAGAATATCTTGGGTCTTCAGCATCTGGCATAGTATAGAAAGGTCTGATAGCTAATGGGAATTTATCTAAGATATAGAAATCAGTGTTATATTTTTCTCTAACAAGCTTACCTAAGAGCTTTTCATTTTCAGTAGATAAATCTTCAAAGTCGTCAACTTCCTTACCAGCATCTCTTAACATTTGAACACCTTCTTTAAAGTGAAGCTTAACCATTTTACCATCTTCAGGGAACTTAAATTCTTCTACTGGGAATTGTTTTCTTACAGCATCAATTTCCTTGCCATATCTTTTCTTTAATTCAGTAAAGATAAAGAAGAATAAACCTTGTAAACGGTCAAGAACTTCGTCATAATGCTCTTCAAATGCCATTTCTAAATCTAAACCAGTGAACTCAGTCATGTGACGGTGAGTATTAGAGTTTTCAGCTCTGAAAACAGTACCAACTTCGTAAACCTTTTCGAAATCGGCAGCAATCAATTGTTGCTTGTAGAATTGTGGAGATTGAGCTAAATAAGCGTTACCCTTGAAGTAAGAAATTTCAAAAACATTACCACCACCTTCAGATGGAGCTGCAATAATTTTTGGTGTGTGGATTTCGGTGAAACCATTAATGTTCAAGTATTCTCTGAATAATTGACAAACACCAGATTGAATCTTAAAGATAGCTTGGTTTGTTGGAGTTCTCAAATCAATAACTCTGGAGTCTAATCTAGTGTCTAAGTTAACAACAGGTAAACCTAAAGCTTCAGCTTCAGCATCAGATCTTGAAGCATCTTCAATTAACATTGGTAATTGTTCTGGAGTTTCACGGATAGTGAAAATCTTAGTAACTTGAATTTCAACATCTTGGACAGTGGCAGATTTGATTGGTTCTTCGACTTTTCTGACAATACCGTGAACTAAAACAATGGATTCTAAGTTAATAGAGCCTGCCCACTTAACAAGTTGTTTAGAAATAGCCTTTTCATTAGTTTCTTTATTAGTTTTAACTAAAGCTTGGATTAAAGCAGTTTGTTGTCTTAAAGTTAAGAAAGCTAAAGTAGCACCTTGTTGTCTAGTCTTGTGAACTCTAGCTCTGAAAACAACTTGTTCACCGTCATTTTGAGCATTTAAATCACTAATGTTGATTCTCTTTTGGTCAGTCTTGAAAGAAGAGTTGACTAATGGTAACTTACCATAGTTTTCTTTAGCTGGATCGTTGGCAGCTTCAGCTTCTCTCTTGGCCTTTTCTTCAGCTAATTGTGCTTCTCTTTCGGCTTTCTTACGTGCTTTTTCTTGTTCCTTTTCTAACTTCTTTAAAGCCTTTTTAGATAATGGCTTACCATCTTCACCTAATGGAACTTCCGGCTTAGGTTCATCAATTTTCAATTTTTCAATTTTTTCAACTGGTACAGACATTTTTTAAATCTCTTTCTAGTATTAGATATCAGTTTTTTTTCAAAAATCAGAACATGAGTCTTAAAAAGTTTTAGTGTACTCTTGATTACATAATGACTAAAAACATATCCGCATAGTGACATCGATTTCTTTTATTATAGAGGGTTTTATTACAATTATACATACATATATAATACATTAGTAATTATTACTATTTGCTTGCAGTTACTTGAAGTTCTTTAGCCTCCTTTTCCTGCTTTAATTTTAATTTCATCTTTCTAACATCTTCTCTTCTTGCCATTCCTTCTTGAATTTTTCTTTGCCTTCTTTCTTCTTTTGTTTCCTTCTTTTCAGAAACTTCACCCTTATAGAATGGACTAGATTCAATTGCATCTTTAAGTATGTTCAAACGCTTGAAATTTTCTGAAAATCTATCATAGGATAATTTTGTTATTACTTTTAAATACTCTTGGGTGACAAATATTCTATATTTATCTTTCCCATCTAAGTAACCAATTGGCACATCTAACTTGATTGATATTCTAATAGCAACAACATTGTTACTACCAATTCCTGATTCTCTGAACCCACAATTCATGGCAATAGAAAATAATGCGTTAGCAGATTGTAAATCACGACATTTTACATGTAAAATTAAAGGTTCAAACTTGTAAAGAATGTATCTTGTATTGATAGAAAGATTATCTTGACTTATATCAAGATTATAAACAAAATTTTGCTCTTCATGCCAGTTATTTAAATCTTTTGGATCGTGAGTCACAAAGAGCCAACGTCCTTGGTTACCTTTTGCCCCTATCTTAGTATCATTGTCACTAGCATCTTTAATGCCTTCTAAAAAGATGGAAACTCTTCCAGAACATGAAGAAGTCGTAACCATGTCTTTGTGTGAATTTATAACGTTAATTATAGGTATGCAAAAAATATCAATAGAACCCTTTGGTGATGCATCAGGAGTTCCCAGAGTAGTTTCACCTATTTCTTTCAAAATAGAAGCCTTTTTCTGGTCAAATGGATCCTGCATTATAATTCTTATGAATGGCTATATTATTATAAATTATGTATATATATCTACTATAGTGCTTTATCAAATATTTTCAAAAAATTTAATCTGAGCATCGCACTGGTTATTTTAATGCTAACAATAATTTTTGTTCTTCTTCATTATTAAAATGGAATAAAGTTTTAACTACAGGTAGAAGCTGATCTCTTTGATCCTTATATTCGAAAAACCCTAAAAGAACATTCTTCAAATATGCAATATTAGTATCTTGACTTTGTTTATCATCATTAGTCTTAGACTTTAAAGCTTCTGAGGAACTATTTTCACTCGAAATAGATATCCTCAGCTCATCCTTTATCTGGCGGTACTGATTGGATAAAATCTTATAATTTTTCGATAATCTTTCAAATTTTAGATTAGATTCTTCATTTAATTTTTTCAAAACATTATTCATCCTTTCATACTCATTTAATTTCATTGATGAATTTTGTAAAGAAAGACGCATTGTTTCAATAGTTTTAGAAAGCTCCTCAAATGATCTTATTTCTGAATTATCAACTTTCATATGTTGCAGTTTATTAGCATTTTCTTGAAGCTCAAGATTCTTAGTTTCTAATTCCTTTACCTTAATAGAAAGTAAATTGTATGAAGATTTAATTTCGTCTAATTCTCTTTGTTTTTTTTTGAATAAGTTTTGAGAAGCTAATTCGGAATCAACCTTATCTTCTTTTATCTTCTTTAGTTCTAATTTGAATTCCAGCTCTTTCAAATTAATTTGTTCTTCAACATCTGTCAACAAATCTTTCACAGTATTATATTGACGGGATTTCTCCTTAAGAGAATTTTTAGTTTCTAATAATTCATCTTCAAGGTTTTCAATTTTAAGAATTGATTCCTTAGATTTCATTAAAATTTCTTCATATTGTTGCTTAAATGACTCAATTGCACCTTTAGAATCCGATTTCTCATTGACAAGATTATCATGCTTTTTCTTTAAAATTTCTAATTCTGAAAAAAGAGCTTGTTTTTCACTTTGTAAATTAGAAAAATCCTTAGTTAATGAGTTTGAATTTTCTACAGAGCGTTCATACTTTGTAACTAAAGTACTTTTATCATTCATTAAGGACTTGTTATTATTCATAAGTTCAGAGTTAGTATTTCTTAATTTGGTTAATGAGGATGTTAATTCTTCTTTAGACTTAGTGATATTGATAATTTCTTCTTTTAATGTGTCAACTTGCTTCTCTTTGCGTTCAATAGAAGTATTCAATGAAGCTATTTCAAGCTTTAATGACGTATCATTACTTTTAAACTTGTTGATTTCATTGATTCTATTGTTTAAGTCAGCTTTCTCCTTTTGTAAGTTTTGAACTTCTTTCTGAAGTGATTCAACTTTGTTTGTTGTATCTTGTAATTTTTTCAGTAATACATCCTTCTCATCTTTCAAATCTTTGACAACTATTTTTTCTTTATTGACCGATTCATTCAATTTCTCAACATTTTCCATATATTCTGATATTTTAGATTTATTATCTCTAATAATATTATCAAGTTTTTGTTTGAGATTATCCTGTTCCTTTGTAAGAGAATTTATTTCCAACTCTAAATTTGAAATTATCATTTCTTTATTCAGAATATTCCTATTCAAATATTCATTTGATTCTTTCAAAGTATCTCTTTCAGAAGTAGCTAATTCCAAAACCTTTTGTATTTCACTAAGTTTTTCCTTAGAATTATTAACATCGAGATCCCTAGACTTAATATTTTTCATTTGTTCTCTAGATTGTACAAGGTCATCGCCAAGATCCTTTAACAGGTCTCTTAAATCTTCAACATCGGCCTTTTTAAGTTCTAATTCGGATTTAGCAGACCTATAATCACTTAATAATTTTTCATTGTCCTTTTTGACACTGTTCAATTCATCAGTTAGTAATGTAATCTTTTCTTCAGCTAGCTTGAGTTCTTCTTGTAAAACCTGCTTCTCTGGAGTAGTTTGATCTTCTTTTTTAGGTTCATATAATGGTCCAGAAGTTTGTGATGTTGAAGTAATTTGGCTTTTAGATTTACTCTTCTTCTTCTTCTTCTTATTTTTATTAGTGTTTGGTATATTGTTAATGTCAGGACTATCTTTAGTTATTTCTTTCATGATATCATCTTGTCCCAATAATTGATATGAATCTAATTTTGTGGTTAATTGCAAAATTTTAGCTTCCAGCTCTGCTATTTTATGATTAAGCTCTTCAATTTTTAATTCAAAAGCTGTTTCATTTTCTTGTAATTGTTTCAAAGAATTATTGGACTTCTCTAATTCGTTTATTCCACATTCTTTTTCATGTTCAAGTTGCTTAATTTCATCTTTTAAGTTTTGCAAATCCATAGATTTTTTTGAAATATCAAGTTTTAAATTGGAAATTTCTTCACCAAGAACTTCAATTTTTTGCTTATAAGAAGATTTTTTTCTTTCAAATTCTTGTAAAACTCTTTCACCATCCTCCTTTGCTTTCTCTGTTGCTGTATTTGCTTCTTCTAGCTTCTTAGACATTTCATTAAGTTTCTGTTGAACTTGTTCAAGTTGAATTGTAAGATCTTTTATTTTAACAGAATCATCTAAACTAGATTTTGACTTAAATTCAAGATTTTGCTTCTCTTTTGGCGATTCTAAATCCTTTTCTTTTTCAAACATGTCAACCTTATCATTTACTTCTCTCAACTTGTTTTCTAACAGTTTCACCTTGTTCGTAAGATCATTATTAATTTTGGTTAAATTAGTATTTTCTTTTGAATATCTTCTCATTTCACCATTAAGCATTGAGGTTTTATTGTTCAAACCCTTCAAATAATCCACCAAAAGTCCAGCATCAGAAATTTTTGATATCGGAGTATTTTCCTGTAAAACTTTTTCAAAAATTGATATGAGCTCACCTTTACGTTTTTCTGTCTTATATGCTTCCAATAAAATAGGATATTTTTCTTCATATTTTGCAAACTTCTTCATTTTAGCTCTTATTACAGGTGGTAGATCATTCAAATCTACCTCAGAGGGTACTGGAGAATTAGTTTTACTTCCATTTTCCTTGGCTAGATTTTGCTCTACAACTTCATCTTCTGGTTGAGTGAGTTTTGTCACATCTGGTGTTTCAGTATTTAAAACCTTCTCTTCTTTCTTCAATTCCTGGGTAGGGTTCACACGTCGGATCTGGTTATTTCCATGACCCAGATCTCCATTGTTAATCTCATTGAAACTCTTAGCCACATCTTCAGAAAAGTTCTTGAGTTTATTGAACATGGCTAACTTACCTTTTCTTCAACTATACTAGACTGATCAACTGGTATTTCTAATACTATTATTATTATTCTTATAATGTTAGCTGTCCGGTATATTTAAAAATCCCCCCACTATCACATGACCACCCTCAATATATACCGATAGATGAAGAAGATTAGGACTAATCTATGTATATTGTATAATGACAAAGTTTACAGAAATAGCACAATCATTAGATAAGACTGATATACTTCTATCACAATTGGAATCTACTATAGAGGAGAGAAATAAGCTTATAACTTCTCTAAACCTTACACCATCTTCTAATGATAATTATGACCTAATTAATTTATTGAACCGGGCCATTTTGTCATTTAATTTGATCCAGAATGAGTTGTTAGACATTGCAGACAATAATGGAGATATTGAAGATATAATTTTGCAATTTCAACAGTTTATTTCTAGATATTCCCAATCTTTAAAATGCTTGGAATTTGATTCAGATATTGACGTAAATAAGTATAAGTTTGAAGCTACTTTACCAACTGAGTCTAAAGAAATAAATAAAACAGTTAGATTTAGAGATAATCTAGTCGAATATGATGATGAAACAAATAATGAACAAATAATTTCTTCGTTTAAGCCATTTAAAGATGATATTTCTGAGGTTTCCTCTTTTGATAATGTTACAAACCAACAATTATTTGCTGAGCATCAACAGATGTTGCTTGATCAGGATAACCATTTAGATTCTTTGCATAATTCTATACAAATACAGCATTCTATGGGGTTAAATATAAATAGAGAATTGGATGACCATTTAATACTTTTGGATGACTTGGAACAAGGTGTGGAAAGTTCGCAATTTAATTTGAATAGGGCAACGAATAGATTAAACAGCTTCCGTAAGAAGGTTAAGGAAAACGGTAATTTGACTACGATAATTGTACTTGTTATAATATTAATACTTTTATTGGTTGTTTTAAATTGACTGTAAGTAGAAATAAATGAATTTTATCACTCTATATATAGTTGAATAGTCGTTAATGTTAATATGGGAATACATCGGTTTTAGAACTGAATTAGCTTCTAGTCAGAAATTAAAGTCTTCATTTTCATCTTCCCCTTCACTAAAGAACCAAACAAATATTACAATATCACCATAAACGATTAAACCACCTAATATACTCATAATCATGGCACCAAACTCGATTAATTTTGAATGGTACAAAGTTAATGGTAATGATATACCACTGATAATTAAAGTTCCTGTTACATATTTGCAGAATTCATCTAATGCAGATGGGTTATTATCGTTGTTGTTGTTGAATGTGAGGAAGTTATCTCTTGAATCCTCAACTGTTCTTGATATCATGTTTGGTAAGGGTGCGAGTAAGAATATTAAAATTACCCATAATGGTTTATAATTGTTATACAAAGCACATGATAATAGTATTAACAAGAATCCAGATGCTAAAAATGCTGATAAAAAGATAATTTTATTCAATGGATTCATAATTAAGACCGTGAATTTTACTAATATACAATTGTAAATACCGATTTATCAGTAATCCTTTAACAGACGCTTATTACACAAAACCATATACATTCATTTATACTATAAAACAAGAGATAAAAAAAATATCATTTCTTATCATTATAAAACTGGAAAAATAAACTCCATATCAAACATTATCAATTCTCCTTAGAGTCCCAAAACCACCCAGTATTCTTAGTGTCGTTAATATCAGCATCTAAATTAGAAGAAACATCAATCCATTCGTTAGAACCTTCAGGCTTGATTTTGTTAATGGTATTGGTTACAGTTTTACCATCATTGTAAATTTCAGTATTGATTTTCTTGTATTCAACTTCTTTGGTATCAGGGTTAGTAGAATAAAAGATCTGAACAGATTTGGACACGATATCATTACTATTTTCATCCAGTATTTCTGCTTCAGGTTTTGCAATTCTATTATTCAAAAATCTTTCTCTTCTGAGTTCTCTCTCTCTTTTCACATTTTCATACATTATATTCTTCCAATTCAAAAAGTCCTCAAATCTATGGAAAAATTTACCCTTTGCACCCAAATCAATTACACCATCTGAAGAGTTACCAGATGATGTAGATTCCAAGTCTTCTTTAGTTAAAACTGCATTTGGGTAGGTCTCCTTTTTATAAGCAAGGTAGTTCTCAGGAACAGCACTATTTGGAAATAAACATCTCCAATGGCCCTCTGAATCCCATACAGAAGCACCATCATGTTTCATACAATCGTTATATGCTCTTATAGAAGGGCTACTATGACGACTAAAGTACCCAAATGGTGTTCTTCCCTTTCTGAAAAAACCTGAATCTGAAAAGTCTCTTGGGCTCCAAAAATCGAACTTAGTGAACGGATGAATACCAATAGAATCAACACTCATCTCATCGTCTATGCGATCAAATATTGACTTCCATGAATGATCTGGTTGTTTAACATATTTATCAGAGCCATCAGTTCCAAATAACCAATTCAATGAGTAATCTCTAGCCTTATCGTTCATATCTTTCATCGATTCATGTGTAAACCCAATAAACGATTTTGTGATATCAGATAAATTTGATTTCAAGTCTTCAACTTGGTCATAGAATATATCCAAGTCTTGCTTGTGGGAATCATTGGTACTTTCTTTATTTTCTAGCGCTTTAGAATCGTTATTTATCCAGTTTCTGGACTTACACATTATAATTTGTTTGCTACAATTATTTAGTCTAGCAAGAAAATTTTGTACTATATATATTGCCACCATTAATCCTTATCGAATATATAGAATGATCTTTTCACGTGACTTTATATTCTTGATGAAGTATATATATATATATGGACTATAATGAATTAAAGATTAATGCATTAAAGATTAATGCATTAAAGATTAATGTATTAAAGATTATATATAATAGACATTATAATATTAATTATGATATTTTAAATATATAAATAATTTTATCTAAACACGATGCTCTCTTTAATAAATATTATAGGTTAAAATGATAAACATAAATGCAGAAAGCTCTGTCTAAAATAATAAACAGAGAAAATGTAATTGTTGTTTGAAATGGATTTATTTTGAAATTGCCCCCATAAAAATACTCATAAGTTCATAAAAAACTGTTGACAAAGAAACAAAAAAAAAAAAAAAATAACAAAAAACTCCCAAATGCCGATGTAAATTGTACATGAAATAAAATTGCAAAACTGCAAAATAGTAATAAGACCTAACAGTATCTTCCCTTTAACCACTCAGCTAATAGAATTTGAATGAAAAAGTTTTTTTTATAATAAAAAAATTGTAGTCAAAGACTTACCAGTTTCTGCCATTTATATTATTATAAGCCGCCATGTGTTGCCCTTGACCATTACCCATTGGTCTCAAAGATTGTGAGTTAATATTAGGGTGATTTTGTGAAACTTTTCTCCTGGATCCTGTTGGTAAACCACCATTACGTTTGGGTGAATGGGTCATATGTGCAGATCTGGTCTTTGGAGTTGTCATTCCTATATTGATCTTCTGACTATAATCAAAACTATTCACAGAATAATAATCATTTCTCATACTAGAATGTAACATATCAAGGTGGTTATTAATAATTTGGTTTTGTTTGGATGCTTCTATTGGTAAAGATGGCAAAAATTCTAAATCCGACTGGAAGTCAAATGATTTGTGGATATAAAACTTATTTTTAATTGCTTTTAATAATTGAAGTTTTGTAATATCGCTGTTAGCAGGGGCGCTGTAAGCTTCAGAGTCCATTGTATAATTTTTAATACTAATATTTATGGCTCTAACTAAGTTGAAAAATTTTGTAACTTAGTTTTCAGGAAGATGCAGGGCATCTCACTTAAAGCGAAAAAACGAAATTTCGTGGATAACTTCAATAATGATTACTGGGATATAATAATGAGAGTTCCTGTATCTTTAATTCATGTAAGAGCATATTCTAAAAAGTTTAGCTTCAAACGAAAATCCCCAAAAAATGTTGCTAAAGTTTCAGTCCAGCCGCAAACCCCAGTGAGAACTAGATTTGCACCTTCTCCAACTGGTTACTTACATCTTGGTTCATTAAGGACAGCATTGTATAATTATCTTTTGGCTAGAAGTACAGGTGGTCAGTTTTTGTTGAGACTTGAGGATACAGACCAAAAGAGATTAGTTAAGGACGCTGAAGAGAATATCTATGAGAGCTTAAAATGGTGTAATTTGTCTGTCGATGAAGGCCCAGTACAAGGTGGCCCATATGGTCCGTATAGACAATCTGATAGAATGGAAATATATAAGAAATACGCTAATATTTTAATTGAAAAAGGATATGCTTATTATTGTGGTTGTTCAAAGGAAAGACTAAATGACCTTAGGGAATCAGCTATGAAATTGAAACCTCCAACCACAGTAACTTATGACCGCCACTGTTTACACGAAAAAACTACTGATACTAACAATGTTATTAGATTTAAGTCTCCAGATTCATACAATGCTTTTACTGATTTATTACATGGAGAATTAAACATGCAACCACAATATAATCTTAGTGATCGTAGATACGACGATTTTGTAATAATGAAATCCGACGGATTACCAACTTACCATTTTGCAAATGTAGTTGATGATCATTTGATGAAAATTACACATGTCATTAGAGGGGAAGAATGGCTTCCTTCAACGCCTAAGCATATTGCTTTGTATCATGCTTTTGGTTGGGAACCACCCTCATATATTCATATTCCTTTACTCACATCTTTGGAGGACAAAAAATTATCCAAAAGAGCTGGTGATAAGGGAGTTTTAAGTATGAAAGATCAAGGAATATTACCAGAAGCTTTAATCAATTTTGTGGCTCTTTTTGGGTGGTCACCTCCTAGATTGGAACATGGTAAGAGTGAAAATGAGACAATGACTCTTGATCAAATAATCAAATCCTTTTCTCTTGATAATTTAACAAAGGGAAATGCTAAAGTTAACGACACTAAGTTATATTTCTTTAACAAACATCATTTAATTCAAAAGATAAACGACCCAGAATCTATTCATATTTTGGTTGATGAACTCTATCTTAAATTAAAAGTGAGCACTGGCAAAGAAATTGATAAGAACTACTTAAAGAAAGTTTTGAAAACGTTAGGTCCAAGTTTAAATAGCTTAGATGATATTTTATTGCATCATTCTTATATTTTCCATGTTGAACATAGAAAACCCCCATCTAAAAAGGAATTTGATATTCTTATCAGTTTAATCAAATTGCCAGTGTTAGAATTTAATGAAAATGTCAAGAAAATCGTGAGTGCAAATTCTGAGGTTACAAAGAAGGATGTATTTCAAACAGTAAGAGAGGCCTTGTCAGGTGGAATAGCTGGATTAAAAATACCAGTATTGATAGACTTATTGGGTAAAAATGAAGTTAAATTAAGATTAAAGAAGTGTATAGATTTATATACTAATTAATCTTTTAAAATCCATAAAATCTGATTCAGTTGATTCTCGATCAACTGGATCAATCAATGGACCTGTATATATACAATGAACAACCATATCTGGATGATAGTAAAGGCCAGTCAATAATTTTGGTGTAACTAAAAAGTATTGAGAATTACTATTATTACATGCTGTATGAACCAAAAATCTATGTGCCATTTTTTCATTTCTTGGATCCATACCTTGATTAATTTCATCGACAACTCTTAATGGTGCTTCGGTTTGGCCTTGTAAAGACATTATGAAAAATATAGTTGACACCGCTCTTTCTCCTCCTGATTGAGATTGGTGATCTAAAATTTTCAATTCAGACTCTTGTCTAAATTTAACTAAGATTTGTAATCTCCAATCTTTAAAGCGGTCATTTTTTGCTAGCTCTATTTGGCCATCGCTTGCAACCTTAGTAAATTTTTTATTAAAAGATACAGATATCTTTTGGATTAAATTAGAAAGTTCTGGCTCCCATAATTTTCTAATTGATTCCATTCTCTCGTCGAGTCCATTCTTTGCAAGTCTTATTCTCGGAAGTTCTTTTTCAGAATACAGTATTTCTTCTAATTTTCTCTTGAGATTGTTAATTGAGCTTTGGTCTGCTGTGGCCATAACTGATCTTTCATCTTCAAGAAGATCAATTTTTTCCCTAATTTTTTGTTCAGTAAATATTCCGGAGTCCATGTAATGCTTAGCAAGGTCTGATAAAATCGACCTCTCTTCTTCAGTATAATTTTCACTTTGTTCTCTTATTTTTTGTGCAGCATCACTCTTCTTAATTTCGTCATATTTAGCTTTAGCTGAGTTATATTCTTCTAAAAGTTTTTCTTTATGCAGATTCAAACTTTCTAGTAATTGTACTATAGTAGTCACCCTATTTTGTGCTTGAAGAAATTTAAGTTCTTGTTGAGAAACCTTTATAGCAAGTACAGATAATTCTTTTATTTTACTTACAATGTTTTTCATGATCTTCCCATTAATAATAAATTTTTCATTAATCTTACTTTCAATCTGCTTTATTTTTTCACTATAATCCTTCCGTGCTTGTACTTCTAACTTTTCTATTTGGTCATTCTTTGATTTAATTGAGCTGTCTAAAGCAGCAATTTTTGATTTTATCTTTTGAAAATTCTCGAGTTTGTCTCTGGTGTTATTTAAATTTGTATATTCGTCTGTGAGTTTAGTCTTGAGTTCATTTGATTTATCTTGTAAGTCTTGATATGCTTCTCTTTTAATACTAACATCCTCCTTTAATTTCTCTATTTTTGATTTGATTTCATCTTTAGTTTGTTGGGTGAGTCCATCTCTACCAAAATAATGTGAAACAGGGTTAATTGATTCAGTTGAATAAAAATACTGTCTTGAACCATATTGAGAACGATGTATGTTGAATAGTGTGTCACCTGAAATAAATTTTTTAAATAAAACCTGACCATCTTTGTTTGGTTGGGTTAAAAATTGAATTTGTTTATCATTCAACCCACTAGCACTCACTGGAATAGTATCAAGTTTTGATGTATCATATAACATACCTAATACTTCTTTTGGTCCATTGATAAAATCAGATAAATAACCATCAAAACCTAATTTTTCAAGTGCTTCTTTACGAATATTCAGTCTTGGTTTGGAAATTTGTTGTATTACTCTCATTGGGATATTACATTGTCTAAGTAAGAAATTTGATACTTTCTCATATTCATCTTGGGAAGTTAAAGTAATAGCAAATAAAGTGTTATTATCAATTACTTTTTCTAAATATCGTGCATATATTTTATCGGTTGTGTTACAAGATACAACTGGACATTCAGAATAAGTAAATCCACTATTTTCTCTTAATAATAAATGCCCTTTATATGCGTCATCCCTTAATTTATTAATATACCTAGAATTGGGTTCCAATAAACTTAATTTATCAGTGGATACCAATCTCTGCTCTTCCCTTTTTATTTCTTCTCTATTTTTTTTGATATATGCAACAAGAGGTAACAATTTATCTTGAATTAATTCTATTTCTGCTTCTAATTCATTTATTGCACTATGCTTAAGATCTCTTGTAAGTTTCAACTTTTCTATTTCATCCTCATTAGGCTCTATTATTTTCTCTCTAGTTCTCTTAAATTCTTCTCGGCTTTCTTTCATAGTTTTTAATTCCTTGAACTTATCTATTGACCTCAGAGACAATGTTTTCTTTGTTGTTTTAAGAGCATCGATCTTATTGTTATTTTCTATATGTTTCTTTCTGTGTTCTTCGAGTTCTGCTTCTACTTTTTCATAATCTTCTACAAATTTATTATAGGTACTTTCCCTTTTGTGGGATTCATTTCGGGATTCAACAATTAACTGATCAAGAGGTTTTAGCTTTTCAAGAAAAAGTTCAAAAGCTTTTTTTGCTGCATTTCTTTCTTCTTTAATATGTTTTTGGCGAACTTTAAGATCCTGTAATTGTGCATAGGGTATTAGCATTTCATGATTTTTTAATTCTTTAGTCTTCTCCTCATATTCTTCATACTTTTTAGCTTCATCTTCAAGCTTATCTTTTTCTTCTTTTAATTTACTTAATTTTGATTCGATTTCATTAATTTCCTGTACAAGAATCTGATTCTGGCCATCCATCTTAATTAAATCTTCATGCATATGTAATAAATGACCATCACCTAGAGTTCTTTCAGTTTCTAATAGCAATTGTTCAGGTGATAATCCAGCAAATTCAGCTACTCTTTCTTGAGGTAAAAAGTGGCATAAATTATCCAATTGGATATTGAACTTTTTACATATTTCTCGAACGGTCCTCTCTGTAGAATGCTCACCATTAACTGTCCATACAGTTTCTTTAGCCGTGAATTGTCTATTGATAACAACATTTGGCTTATCATCTGAGTTCTTCAAATGTATCTCTATCATTGCCCGATCTTGCCCTGTTTTTATCATTGATTTTAAATTTTTTCTTTTAATGAGATCAACCTTTCCTCCAAGCCCTAAGCATATTGCCGCAACTAATGTACTTTTACCACTTCCATTAGGACCTATTATCATGTTTAGTGATGGCGACAAATTAAACTCAGCGTATGAGTATGTAGTGAAATTTTGAAGTTTAACCTTTAAAATGAATCCTGGTCTAAATTTTGAAGTTGTTTCAACTTTTCTCCTTTTACTTGAATTTATATCATTGTTAATAAACTGACTTAAATCTCCTAAAGCACTTAGATCAGACATTGTAAATTCTAGACAATCGTCAATCAACGCGTTTCTGATATAACTTTTTCAAATATTATACAATCAATATTATCTGAATTATTATACACGTTATATGATTAAACAGAACTACTTTGTATCTTAAATAGCCTGGGTGTTCTTTTATTACTTTATATTATATAGCAGGCTAATATCTATAATATTAGTCCGGGTAATTTGTTTTGCTTATGTAAACTTTGTTTATGTATAGAAATCAAAATGCGCTACGGTTGATCTAATATCGTAACAAATACACATTATCTTAAATATAAAAACCAATAACTTGAATGGTAAGATATCTAAATTAGTTGTATTATTAACTGCGGGATTATAATGTTTTTGATTATACTAACATTGCTATTTTTAGTCACAAAATACTAAAACTTACAGAGACGCATTTGCTCTCTTCGATAAAAAAGGTACAGGTAAGATTCCAAAGGAACACTTGGGTGATTTATTAAGAGCTGTTGGTCAAAACCCAACCTTAGCTGAAATTTCTGAATTACAAGACTCAATTAAATCTGATGAATTCGATTTCGATACTTACCAAGATATTATCAATAGACCAGATGGTTTCAAGCCATTGGGATTACCAGAAGACTACATTAAGGGTTTCCAAGTATTTGATAAAGAACAAACTGGTTACATTGGTGTTGGCGAATTAAGATACATTTTGACTTCTATTGGTGAAAAGCTAACTGACTCTGAAATTGATGAGTTATTAAAGGGTGTTAATGTAACCTCTGATGGTAATGTTGACTACGTAGAATTTGTTAAGTCAATTTTGGACCAATAGATAATGTATACATAATGTACCGAAACAATTTTGGAGGATATTTTCAATTTATTGATTTTTATGATACCACCCTATAAATTATCTCTTATACATGGATAATTACAATGAAATTGTTCATTTTCTTGATATATATAAACTAAGATATAATGATGTAGGCCTTTTTGTATAGATTGTGTTTGTATTTATTATATTGGGCTAGTGAAATATCGATTTTGTGTAATATTAAGTAGTTAAATGAATTTCTGACTAGGAACTTTTAGTCTATTAGGCATTTATATAAAATGGCTACAAATGTATCAGTAGAAGGTGTAGAGGTGGATTTAAAGGCAAATGAGAGATTTCATTTGTATCCCCAAGAAAGAATAGAATCTATTGCTGGTGTTAGTGGTTTTATTGGGGTTTTATCTGGGTTTTATAGTGGTGTTAAGACTTCATCGTTACGTTATTTGACTGAAAATGGACATAGGTTACCAAGAACTGTGGGTGGGTGGTATTTTTACCACAAAAAGAAGAATTATGTTATGATTGTTAATGGTCTTAAAGAGGGTGTAAAGCAAGGTATGAAATTTTCATTTGCTCTTACTGGTTTTTTTGGGTTAGAATGGGTAATGGATACATATGTCAGAAGAGGAACTATTGATCTTTTAAATACAACATCAGCAGCTGTTGCTACATCGGCCATTTATGCTATTTATCATAAATTAAGCAGAATACAAGCAAAAAATTATATTATAAGAGGTGCAGGCTTAGGTCTTAGTTTGGGTCTCGCTCAAGATATAATGATACACTCAAGAGGTGGTAGAATATGGTATTTTGAGAAGTTAGGATTCTCCAACTCCGAAAGAAATCCTGACCAACGAATTACCCACGACTTGAAAATATAAATAATTTGCATTTGTCTATATATTGTATATATCATTCTTCTTCCTCATCTAAATCAGGGATGGGGTAATTTAATAATACAGCAACACCAGTTAATTGGTTTAATTGCTCACCTGATTCGTGCAAACTTGAAAATATAAGAACCTCACCACCTTGATTTCTAACACTTTCAGTTAATGATATATAATGCTTTCTGATCGATATATCGTCACTTCTGAAAAGTGTATCAGTAATCATAAAATACTTGACAGCACCAAGCTCAACTGCTTTTTTAACTTCATTAGGACCATACCAAGCTCTGTCATCATCCTCATTAAGTACACGTTGGAAATCATCAAATACACTAGCTTCTCTTGCAAATTTAGTATTACTTAAACGCTTTTGAATTTCTGGATTCTTCATAGTTTCTTCTAAACCTTGTAAGTACCCAGTAGAAGAATGTGCTATTATAAATTTAGATTTATTCTGAAAAATTATTTTATTGTCATCCTTAACTGCTTGAGCCATTAATTTTTTATATAAAGCTTCAGCTGTGAATCCTGGAGAAGCGAGAATAATGGCTTTCAACTTCACCATGTCGAAGTTTCTTAACATAGTTGATACAACCATATCATAAAATTTATCTAATGCTTTATCGTGGCTACTACCCCCACTTTCACCTCTTCTCTTCTTAGGAATAGACTTTTCAATCTTATTTCTCAATACTGTCATATTATCAGTTATCAAACACAAATGAGCAACACCTTCTTCCATGACAATAGCACCTACCTCTGCTTTATCTTCAATAGAACATGCTTTTACCACTAATCCATAAGATATTTCATCCCACTCTGGTTTAAATAAAGTAAGTGGTTTCTGCAATTGAATCTCTGCTGTGTGATATGTTTGAAGTGGAACAAAATCGTTGACTTCTACTGTCTTTCCTCTTACTCTCATACATTCATCAGAAGGAGTATACTCAACATCCTCTACTGAAATCCTTAGATTCACCAATTTTCTTTCTGCTTTAACCTTGTCCTTTCCTCCTGAGGTGGTGCTACCGGTAGTTTTTTTAATATTTCTATGAGTAGATATTTTAATCTCATCACCTTTTTGAATTAAATTATACAATTGCCACAAATCTTCCTTATCTTCAGGAATTAAAGTAGTCAGGCCACTTCTATCTTTTTCAAACTGTTGTTTGGAAAGTTTCATTTGCAGAATATTGTATAATGAGCTTAGATGTATAGCTATGTTGCTTCGATGATATTGCACATTTATTCAGTAATTGATTATGTAATATAAAATGATGGAATCTAACTAACATGAGCATTAACAAAGGTAGAATTCTTACAGAATTCACCCTTAGCATTAACCAATTTCTTAACATCTTTACCTTCTTCAGTATAAGTTACTTCAAAGTTTTCGTTAGTAGAAAATCTTGGTTGGACAGTTTCCCAGATCTTCTTTTTTGGGTTCATCTGTTTTTCTGGAACACCATCATAACCTTCAAAGAAAAGCTTATCACCGGCCTTGGAATCAGCTGGTGGATTGATAAATTCAACCTTACCATCAGCAGAAGCACATAAAACCATACCACACGACTTAATACCTCTCATGGTGACAGGCTTTAAGTTGGCAATAACTACAACGTATCTTTCTTGCATATCTTCGATAGCAACATGCTTGACTAAACCAGAACAAATAGTTCTTGGACCCTCTTCATCACCACAGTCAATAGTAGAAACATATAATGAGTCAGCATTAGGGTGTTTAATGGCTTTCTGAATGAAACCTACTCTGAAGTCAACCATAGTTGGGCTTGGTGCAACAGCAGTAGCTTGTTGCTTAGCATTTTGTTCAGCCTTAGCCTTGGCCTTGGCAGCCTTCTTAGCTTTTTGTGCTTCAGCTTTAGCCTTCTTTTCTTCTTCAGTCAATTCAACTCTCTTACCATCTTGAGCAGCGGTAGCAGCTGGTTTTTCGACCTTTTTTTCTTCCTTAGCATCTGCAGCAGCTGGCTTTTTCTTTTCCTTGACTTCTCTTGGTAATTCAATGTCGTAATTGATGTTTAATTTTTCAGCTTCTGGAACTTCAACTAAAGCATTTTGGACTAAATCACCCCATCTTAAGATGTGTCTGAATTTAGCAATATCTTCGACAGAAGTCCATTTAGAAGCGAATGGTAAGACTTTTTCAAATAATGTTAAGTCAATCTTAGCTGGAGTGTTACCAGTGACAAAAGTCTTGTTTCTTAAGGAATCGTTTAAGGTTACAAGAGTTTGTGGTTCTTCAAGTCTAGAAGATAAAGTTTGAAATTGAGAAGCTAATGCTTTTTGTTCGTCATTTAAGCTTCCAAATACAGCTTCATCAGCTGTAGAAATATCCTTCAAAGATAATTTAGAAAATTTTGGAATAAAGTTGGCCATTTCTTGTTGATATGCTTTTCAATACTCTTTATCCTTTGGAAAAGTTTCAAAGCTTTCATCAAGAGCCAAAATTTTTGTCTCACGTGATACTAATATAAGATGTTTCAGTCAATAGCTATAGCTATACAACATAATTTACCAACAATTTAAGATGCTTTATATATTAGTAATCATATAAAATCTCTATCTTCTTTTTCATACTTAAACTAACCTTATATATATAAAAGGGAGTTTGTATTAATTGGAATAATTAAAAATTGCACTCAAGTCTTATATAGGTTCTAATTAAATCTAAGAAGGTACTGTTTTTCCAGTAAGTTAATATAAAATATATATTAAATTACCATATTTTATTGTATTTATAGCATTTATTTTCTGGGAATAGCTTCATAGATATTATATATGTTTTATTGACAAATACATGAGAATATATCATGTTTTTAATAATAAAAAGTAGGAGTGTAAAAATGTCTATAAATTTATCTATTAAGGTATATACATCATTCTATCAAAAACTTTCTATTAATATCTTATCATTTATTAAATAAAAAAATAATACTTGTCTCTTTTGTGTAAATTAAGTATCTTTTTATTTTTATTTTGAATATATTCAATTCTATACTTCGTTGTTCTTCTTGCAGACAGTACTATGAGATTCAAATAGCGTTGATTAACGACAAGGAGATCAAACTTAAAATTAAAATAAGACCTTTAGAATAATCCTTTAAACAAAAGAATCTATTATTATATCCTTAAATACCAAAACTACTATCAAAAAAAAAATTACTAACATTACTTATTCCGTCATCCATTGATTGCGCATAATTCCAAAACTTAATACCATTATTAATGCTTTCATTATAATCAGGTGATACTGTAGCATCTGTAGAATATAAATCCCCTTTTAGAAAGCTCAGGCTCAGTTCAGATTCATTATTTGAATGATGGTCATAATTCTGCCCATCATTTTCCATATTTTCCATATTACTTGTATGTTGTATTAACTCATTCCTAATAAATTTTTTGAAAATTGAAGGAAATTTTAATGTTAATTTATCAACATGCAGATTAAATTCTTCATTATCCTCCATAACATTGGAGTCTAAGTCTAAATCAATAATTCTACCACAAACATTTAACGTAATAACGCATAATAATTCATATTTCTTTTCTTTTGATAAAATGGAATCATTGACTTCATCATCAAAAATTCCATCCAAGGTACATATAGAAAAAAATCTCTTAGTAACTTTTAATAGTAATGAAATATCTTCTGGGGTCTTTGGTTGACCGGGATTAGTTACACATTTAAAAAGAAGACACAAAAAAGCTGATACAACATGGTGAATAATGGTATTTAAAACGGATCTAGGTATAATTTGACGATCTAATATAGCTGCAATTTCTAGAATGGTTCTGCAACAAATTTCACTGTTAGACTTATACTCGGAATATTCACGACGATAACCATCATCATCATCAGGTATATCATACATAGATGGAATCGTATTAATAAACATTAAATGTGAAACATAACTAATATGGGCTATTAATACCGAGAATCTTTCCATAATATTTCGACTTCCAGTATTGATCCATCTAGATAATCTATTAAGATTTAAATTCCCATTAGAAATTAGTAATGGTTTATACTTAAATGGGTATAAAAGAATAAGATTGTTCATTTCAGCTCCTATTATCTTCAATTTTTCATGTAAACTTTTAAAAGTTTTAATTGTTGGTGAATTAACTACATTCATGTAAGTATAGTTTCTAATCAGCGTTAAAGCTTTGGTAAATTCGTAAAAACATTGTGAATAATCAAATTTGTAATCTAAATCAAAGACGTCACTATCAGAAAAGTAATGTTCTTCATAACTTTTGCATTCACTAAATCCATCATCCATTTTTATCAAAAGGGATCTACCCTTTCTATGTGCCATTTCCATATCAAAATATTCAATAGCACACCATAATCTTTTCCGTGAAATTATTTGAACATCTGGTAATTTAGAATAAGTATTATATTCCTGAAGACCAATATCTTGTGCATATCTTACTGCTAAATATAATAGGCCATGGTCTAGACGAGAGTTTGCAATATTAGACTCAGTATAAATCAATAGTAACATAATAGCTTTTACTGTTTGAATTCCTTCATTCAAAAGCAGGATTCTATTGTAATAGAAAATCGAGCTCAGAAAACAGACATCATGAATTTCTTTGAGTTCTCCAATGATTGTATTATTACTCCTATCAGAAATAATGTTTTTTCTATATTGCAATTTATTTAATTCGTCCAATTTTCCAGATATGCTGATGACTAATGCCATATTCATTATTAAAAGTTCAGGTTCTTTTAATTTTCGACTCTGCAACCCATCATAATATATGGCAAATAATTCTTTCAATTCTTCAACAGAACAAACAAAACTTGCCCAAATATCTTGGATATAAAACTCTTGTAGCAAATCTATTATGAATTTATGGTCTTTAGGAAACACACCTTCCAAAAGTTGTTTCCGTTGATTACTATCTATCAAAGGAGTCTCAACCCAATTATCTTCATAAGATTTTACTGATTCTGAGAAAAGTATTGGCATTTTTTCAAATGGAATAAGAAGTTTGTGTTTATCTATTGGAACTTTTTTTTTTAGTAAATTAATGAAAGTCATGGGATGTTTACAGAAGTGGAAATGAGACCCTGTGAAACGTTCTATATGTACATTTCCTAGCTCTGATTCACCATTATGGAATTTGGGCAAGGATGGAGATCTAAAATTATTAATAAATGAAAGCTGATTAGAGTCGGGAACATTGTTTGGTGTATTCTGAAGATTAGATAAATTCATTTGAAACTGTGTACTTAAAACTTCAAGAAAATTTTCAACTTTTGTAAGCCTATCTTCCAAGCACTTGTTTTTTTGCTTACGATTATCTCTTAAGTTCTTAGTTTTTGTAGCTTCGTACTCACAATTTTGGGAGTTTAATTGTTGACAGTTCAAACATGGTATTTCGCCATCACATTTGATTTTTCTATGCCGACAAAAATTACAAGCCCTAGCAATCCTTTTTCTTCTCATTTTTCTTTTTAGCACTTATATGATCATCAAAAATGTCTTTTGGTGTTTATCTATGATTTTTCATGTGACTATATTAGAATTATATCAAATATTCTATTACAAACTATATTTATATCACGTGATTGTTATAAAATAATTTAGGTATTTATTAACAAATATATAAACATTGCGAATACTTACTTACATTAATAAAGAAGGGAATCAATCCCAAATAAACTGTTGGTCTATTGTATATATCATCAATTTCAATTATTTGAGATTTGCTTTCTATCAATTAACTGTTGGAACATTTCCGTAGATGATTCTTTAAGAGATCTATATTTCATATCAAGCTCTCTGATACTTTTAGAAGAATCTGCTTTAAGATCATAATTCACGTTTTGACAAATATATCTCCTTGTAATACTTTTATTAAGAATTGGACCCACTAACCATACGAGAGCTTTGGGTAATGCTCTACGTGGGATGGGATAGTTTTCAAATTCAGGTAGTAAAGACTTAGCTATTTGAAGAAACGAACTATTATGACCTGATATGATATAACGACCAGATGCATTTTTGGTGAAAGCTGCCTTTAAATGAGCTTCAGCTAAATCACGTACATCTACAACACCAACACCAATATCAGGTGTTCCATTCTTCATTTCACCATTTCCCATTTGACGTATAATATTGAAACTCTCTGATGTAGCTGATTCATTCAAAGAAGGTCCAAGGACAAGGCTAGGGTTAAGTGTCACTAGTTCCCAACGACTCTGTGCAGCATGAATTTTTATAGCTTCTTTTTCTGCTACTACTTTAGAATATGAATATGGGTTGTGGTTCAATGTAGATGTTGTGTTCCAATTCTCTTCTGTAATAGTATTATTCGGGAGTTTTAAAAGGTCAGCATTGTCACCATAAATTGCAGCACAGCTACTAGTTAATACAACACGTTTAATAGAATCTGTATTATTAACACTCTCAAGCACATTTCTGGTTCCAAGCTTAGCAGGGTCAACAAGATCCCTTTGAGGATCTTTTACATTAATGGTGAATGGAGAAGCTATATGGAAAACAATTGAACAGCCAAGCATTGCTTCTTCATAGGACCCTTTATCTAATAAATCAGATTTGAAATATTTTATCGTACCTGGTGTAGACTTCTTTAAGGCATCAAGGTGTTTAATCTTGTTTAAATTGTCTGGGTCCCTTACGCAAGCATGAACTGTGATACCTTCTTCTAGCAATCTCTTAATAACCCATCCCGCGACATAACCTGTTGCTCCTGTAACTAAGACAGGTTTATCTTTTTCAATAATAAATGGCATTTTATATATAAAAAATTATTTAAGAATAACTTTCAAGAATTTCTTTGTTATATTATTATGTTTTCATTACTAAAGACATATAATCTATGTTATATAAATATTGCAATATGAAATTTAGAAATTATAATCTTGTATCCGTCAGAAACCATTTTTCCCGTTTCCGACGGAAGTCACTTTCCCCATTCCACAAATTTTGGTCACATTTTGCAACTTGGCCGCCTTATCAGAAAAATTCTAAGATATTTATCAGCGATTTTATAATTTGTCTATATAGTACTAAAAAACTTCTCATATACATATGCTAACATTTATTGATAATTCTTATTCATGGATTTAGTTTTCCTATTCAATTACCAAATTCAATACCATACATGGTAAGTTTATCAGAATTGAACATTTATATTACATTATTAGTATGATTTATAATTTTTAAAATTTAAGATTCTATTCATTAATATTAAATTTGGGTTTGATTTCTCCAAATACTTCCTTGTATTTCTTGTACTTTAAATTAAATCTTTCTTTTGATCATAGGTATATCTTACTAGCTAAGAACTGCTATTAAGTAAACACATTTAATGATTTCTTTTCATCTGAAACAAATATATCTGTAACTGAGATTTTACTTTTAAAACCAGTTTTCTTTGTTGTCCTAGCACGCAATATCACCAATGCAGAATATATATTCTTATGATTCCAAATCAAGACAAGAATTATATTAGGTTTATTGATCTTCTGATACTATTGTTATTTGCAAATTACAATTGACAAACAAACAATATAGTTCTATTTTTGACAGCTTTATTTATTTTATTCATTTGACAAGAAAATTACTATTGAATTTTGAGCTATAATAAGATTATTCTTCTCAAATTTTACTTAAATAACTCTTTAAGAATAATAAGAAATTTTACAAGATATTATTTTAAAAAATTATAAAACTAATCTATCTATTACATTTAACCTTCATTATATTGCTTTTTCATTTAAGTTATAGTTTTTTCCTTTCATTTACTTCTATTAGAAAATTTATAGATTTACTTTTAATGAAGTTTAATCTAAATCAATGTTATAGTCATAGAAGTTATCCTCGAGGTTATCGAAAATAAAACCGTTATCCTTTAATGAGGTAAAGTCCATTCTGTTAAAATCTTCAAACATTTGATTTCCGTTGAAGTAATTATTGTTCATATTCAGAAAGGGTGAAAATAAACTTTCTATACTATGGGTAGAAATTTGGGTATTGGAAGACGATTCTTTAGTTTCAGGTGTATTTTTCTTTTTCAAGCTTTTTGATACATGATTTGTATCTCCTTTATCTTTTTCATGAGAATTATGAGATATGTAATCACTAGTGGATTGAAGTATTTCTCTATTATTGTGAAATAAAACAGGATGATATTTAATTAAAATCTTAATGTGTTCTTGAAGCCTTATGTCTTCACCGAAAAATATTGAAGGATTTTGCAATTCAAAAATCTTTTTGCCTATTCTTAAAGAAAAAACGCACCATAGTTCAAATTTGTTTTCGGTCGGTAGTAAAGATTTATTTCTTGAAAAGTCCGATGATTTATCAAGAATGGAGACATTAAAAAAAACATCACATAGCTTTATTAACAACTTCATATCTGATAATGTTTCAGGAGTTAGGCTATTGTTTATACAATTGAAAAGCAAGAACAAATAAGCTGTAGAAACCTGGTGAATAACAGTATTAATGAAAGCTTTGGGAATTAATGAACGATCTAAAGCTGAAGCCATGTTTAAAATTGTTCTACAACAATCAATAGCCATATTCTTATAATTATTAATGCATAGTGAACTAAGATCATAATTAGTTGGAATCATATTGAGCAAAAACAAATGCGAATAAAAAAAAATATGACTTAAGAATAATGGTAATGGGTATTTCATTTTTTGAAAATCACAACTTGACCACTCAGATAATTTATTTTGAAAATTTGGATCACTAAAAAGCAAAGGACGAAATCCAGGAAGAAAAGAGTAAGAGAGATTAGACATTTCCAATTTCAAACTATCTAATTTCACAATTATTTCTTGGTGTGACATAGAGGATTTCATATAAAATGTTCTGTAGGTACCAATACGTATGTTCGTTATTATTTTTATGAATTGGTAGAGTGTTTTAATATATTCCTTAGAAAATTCTGCTTGAAAATATTCGTTTGGTATTAAAGGATATCTTTTGTCATACGTATCATACTCTGGTTGGAAATCTTTACTCTTAATTTCATGTGTATCAATTAATGGTGAACAATTTTTTCTATAAGCCATTTCAATATCAAAAAATTTAAGCAAACACCATAATCGCTTGTGTTCTATGACTTGGTCATCAGATAATTCAAAAAGTGCTTCATTTTTATCTAAGCCAGCATCTTGAGCATATCTAACAGCCAAAGACATAAGTCCAAGATTTATACGAGAATCTGATATAATATATTCTGTATAAATTAATAACATAAGAAATGCTCTCACAGTTTGAACACCTTCATTTAATAACAGAATTCTTTGATAAAAGAACAAAGAATTTGAAAAATGTTTTTGCACATAAAAATCAATTTCTTTAAGATAATTTTCTGTTTTATTCTCTTTTAATGGATTGTCTGACTTTTGATTTATAACTGCATAATAATCTGCCTTAGAAGAAAATCCTATAAGTAATGCCACATTCAATATTAATAATTCTGAGTCAGATAATTTTCTAGTGTTACTATATTGAATTTGAAATAGTTCTTTTAGCTCCATTATAGAGTATACATAATTTGATAATATGTCTTGCAGATAATAATCATCTAATAATCTTGTCACAGTTTCTAAATTTTCAGGAAACATATCTTCTTGAGTACTTCTTTCTTGACTTTTATCCATTAATAAAAAGGGTTTTTGTATCCATCTTGATTCAAAATATCTTACAGACCCATTAAAATATTGTGGCAAGGATTCAAGAGGAATTAATAGGTTGTGTTCACTATTAGGTAGCTTAGACTTTAGCCATTCAACATAGATGTTTGGATACCTACAATAATGAAACTCAGAAGCTGAAAATTTTTCTAGATTCTGAAGGCTTATATTTGAATGTATGTTATATTTTATTCCATGAATGCTTTCATTACTCTCTTCATTGATATATAAGTCTTCAACCCTTGAAGTTATACTTGAGTTCTTGGGTATATGTTGTTGTGTTAGAGATTCTATTTCAATTTTAAGATCCTTCAATTTACTTTCAGCAGCTTTAAGTCTATCAACAGCAGCTAAATCTTTTTTATTCCTATCTTTTTTTTTTTCAGAATTCACTTTACTCACTTTACTAATATATATACATTTAGACTGGTTGAATTGTTGACAGTTAATACAGATACTACTACCATCACATTTAATTTTTCTTTGGCGACAAAAATTACAGGCTCTGGATACTCTACCTCTCACTCTTCTAGCAGTTGAATAATTATATGAGAACAAGTTATTATTATGAGAGTTTTTTGTTTCCATCTGAAAATTATATAGTATTCCTTACTTCATATGAGAAGGAAAATCATTGTATATAATAATTGCTTTATGATTAATATCTAAAAAAGAAATAGTACAAAAAAATGTGTCTCAATAAGTAAATGCCTGCATAAAAAAAATACTAGCAATTTCATCCTACTTACTGCAAATTTGTTTAACGTCAACCATTTGCTGAAACATATCAGTTACAGTTTCCTTTAGCGGTCTATATTTCATATGAAGCTCATTAATACTCTTACTAGGATCTGCCTGGAATGGATAATTCACATTACGATAAATGAATTTTCGAGTTAAAGTAGAATCAACATATGGCCCTACAAGCCACAAAAGATATTTTGGTAATATACGACTAGGAATTGGATATTCCTTAAATTTCGACAGTAAAATATTTGCAATTTCGATAAATGAAGTATTATGTCCCGAAATTATATAGCGGCCAGAGGCTGATTTTGTAAACGCAGCTTTAAAATGTGCTTCGGCTAAATCACGTACATCGACAATTCCAACTTCAATACTTGGAACACCAAGCTTCATCTGACCCCCTCCCAACAGACGCATAATATTAAAGCTCTCAGAAGTTGTCAATAAGCTCAAACTTGGACCAAAAACGAGACCTGGATTTAAAACAACTAAATCCCATTGTTTTTGCTTAGAGCAAATTTTCAATGCTTCTCTTTCTGCTAAAGTTTTTGAAAAAGGATATGGATTATGGTTCAAGGAGGATGAAAAATTCCAATTTTCCTCTGTTAGAACTTTTCTTGGAACTGATAAAATATCAATATTATCACCACAGACAGCAACAATACTACTAGTTAATACAACTCTTTCAACGGAGTTTGTTTTTGAAGCTGTTTCAAGAACATTTCTCGTACCTAATTTTGCAGGGTCTACTAGATCTTTTTGCGGATCCTTGACTTTCAGAATAAAAGGTGATGCTGTATGAAATACTGTTGAACATCCTAACATTGCTTCAATAAATGAGCCTTCTTGTAACAAATCCGTCTTAAAGTATTTTAAATTTCCTGGTGTAGATTCTTGTAACTTCTCTAGGTGTTTAAGTTTTTCTTTATTGTTTGGATTTCTTACACAAGCATGCACAGTAAAACCTTCTTCTAACAATTTTTTAATAATCCAACCAGCGACATACCCAGTGGAACCTGTAACTAATACAGGCTTTTGCTTGTTAATAAAAATACTCATTTTCCTTGTTATTGACTCTCAGTTACATCTATATTGAAAACTACTTGGTCTTTCCTTTCAGTATTTATAAAAGGTAATTTAGGTTTGTTGCAAGAAGAAAAGTTTCCGTCGGAAACTTATTGCAGCAAAATCCGCCGGAATAAAATTATTGCGGCAAAATCCACCGGAATAAAATTACTGTGGTAACTTTATTTTAACACCTTTTGGCTACTAAAAATATATATAAAAATCTATTTGTTTGGCAACTTTTTTTCTATAATTATTCTATGGTAGTTTCTATGGACTATCTTTTTAAGTAAAGTAAACCAATTAAATTAAATTAAATTTTTGAATATAAAATAATCAAATATTAAATTTTCTGGTATTTTGGTTTAACTGTGGCCACCTGAATTTGGAAAAAATAATATTTAAAGATAAAATGTTTATTATTAACAACATAATAATACTTCAGAATTTAACAAAGACTTTAAATAAGATTGAGCTATCTTCATCTTAAATGTTTATGAAATACTCTTTAAGGATAAATTAGAGTGTATTTGAAATTCCTATGTAGGTTCAATTTATTCTTTTCATATTAATATTGTTTATTATAATTTTCTTGATTTTAAATAGTGCTTTAGCCTATTTCTAAATTAATTAGTATATATATTATAATTCTAACTATGAATTTTAAGAACTTTTTTTCGCCAAATTCTATGAGTGATGAGCCGATTAGGATATTTCTACCATTGGGTATAATTAAAATAGTTTTTCTATCCCAAATCATTTTCCTTGCCTGATGTTTCATTATGCTATGATTCTAGTTAATCACCATAATGCCTTGAAGATAAATTTTGCAACAATTAAATTCCCATAAGCGAAATTGTGTTGTGCACTCTTCTCTTTTACTAATTTTGACCACACGTAATTTATATAAAGAGTAAATATTACACTGATTCCTCATTATATAATAAAATTGTATTTTCTATTGAAAAGTGAATGGTCCTTATATTAATTTGATCTTTCAAAATCCAAAAAAAGTTATTTATATTGTTTATTTGACCACCTATTGGTTTTGATACAATTTTATTCCAGGAGTTAAATCTATCATTCTCTTCTTCACTATCTTAATTTGACTCAGTTATATTATACACAAGCTTGGTACTTTTCTTACAAATATACCACTATGTGTTGATAGTTTACTACCAGAAAAATGTTTATCCTCTCTTTTCATAACCCGGGTTATATTTAGATTCATTATCAGAATAATTGATGTTGAAGTATTCCCTGTTTGTTGAATGTAAACTATTCTAATTTTCTATCCTAAAAAAAAGCAATCTTTCTTATTGGATTATTAAAGTATTAATATGCAACATAAATTTTGTATTTCCTTTTGAAACTGGTAATTGTTTTTTTAATTCGATAATTTTAACACTCAAATTTAGATTAATAATGATAAAAGTTCCAATTTTATTTCCTTAAGAATATTTTTTTGGTCGTGAAAAATATTATCTGGGGTACATAAAATAAGAAAATTACTAGAAATTCTAAGCAATAATGAGGGATCATAAAGGATTTCAGGATGTGCATGGTTAGAAATGCATTTGAAAAGCAAACATAAAAAAGCTGAAGCAGTATGATGAATGAAAATTTTCAAAAAAATGGTTTAGAAATATCCTGGCAGTCTAGAAGAGCTGTAATTTCTAAAATAATTTTGTAACACTACGTACTTGTAGTCTTATACTTGCTTTCTTATAATAAATGGGAGTGTATTTAGAACAATCAGATGAGAATAAAATTAAATTTGGAATATTAATAATGGATAGGTTTACCTTTTTTTGGATTTGTATTTTTAATTATATCAGAAATTTTTCTATGTTAATATCTATTAGATTGTATATATCCTCTCATTTAAGAACAGAACTCTATGGTGATAGAAAATGGTATTTAAAAAGCATTTATTATGAAGTTTCTTAAGCTCCCGAATGCTTATATCGTAATTAGGTATATTATAGGATTTCCTTTGGTATTTAAATATGTTCATTTATTCAATTTTTCATTTAAGCTAATAACTAAATACATGTCTATTATTAAAACATCAGACTCTATTAATTTTTGATCCTAGAAGGCATTTTCTAGATAATTTTTTTAACTCCTTTAAAGGTGAAAATATAATTAGCTAATATGGCTTGATTATAGTACTCCTCTAATAAATTTAAAATAAATTTCTTGCTCCTATTGAATGACTCTTGGAAGCATTGAATCTGGCTAAAATCATTCAAAGAGATATTGGTCAATTCTTCTTCAAAATATTTTATTTTTGAAAATAAAATAGGCATATCTCTAAATGTATCAGGGGGGGTCATAATTACCCTTTGGAAATTTAACTTTAAATTACCTAATGAATTTAGTTAAATCTACAAAATTGCAAATTAAAATTTGAAACCAATTTTAAACAATTTTTATCAAATCTTACATTCATATTATTTAACATTTTAATAGAGTCGGGCCTGAATTCATTAGTGAATTTAAGTGTATCTCTATGAAGATATTCCTTTAATTCATATTAAAGAGGCATAGCCATTTTATATTGTGTATTAAACTTCTCAGATAGAGCATTGATATACTTAGTCTATTTTCTATAGGTTTATTTTAATCCTTCTTATATTGATTTGTCCCTTTCGATGTAGAAGTAGAATATCAGTCAGTTGAAAATTCAAGTAAAGTGTTTTGTTGCCATATTTAATTTTTCGATGCCTATAAAAACTTAAAGCATTTGATATCCTTTCTCTTTTTTCATTTAGATGAAACTTTTAACTCTATGACTCACTTTTGGTTATCCATAATCGTTTTCATTATAATTACAACTCTTGTATGTACCCATCCAAGAAATGTAGAATTAAAGAATTATTAGGAAATAAATATGTCACGTGAAGATAATAAATGTTGATAGTGAAGATTTCGTTAGTTGATTTCATTGCTTAATATTATGTTGGATATTTGAGTTTTATTATGATAATATACTATATATTAGTGTACCCATTTACTACATAACTTATCCAAGAAATCAATATTTTAATGAAAGATTTTATATTTTCGTTTCTATTTTACTAAAATTATACTTAGTACAAATTACATAGAATTAATGATATAATTTATTTAAGAATATCTCCCTTCCTAAAAATTTACTAATACAAGTCAACAATGTAGCAATTTTTATTGCGATACATTATTAAAGATGTTCGATGTGAAAAAAAATATTATTAAATCAATTTCTAAATACTACCTTCTGTCCAGATACTTTATTTTCAATTAATAGTTTTAAAGCTTCATTTGATGACTCCAAACCATTTGGTAATACTTTTAATGGAGCCGTTTGAATCTTGTCCACTACAGTTGGAAGATGATTGTTCCAGAAATTAAGGAATGTTTGTAACATTTCCGATGAAGCAACATGTCCAAAGTGCTTTCTTCCATCAACTAAATATCCATCTGTTGAGGTTATTTTAACATTTCTGTTTGCTTTAGTAGTTATTGAGTTTTCCTTCAAGAATAAGAGGTTATCAATAACAACTTTTTCAGAACCTTCTGTTGCGTCGTATACAGATTGAAGGGTATCTGGACTAGAAACACAATCCAAACCATATTTAATTTTTCCTTCTCCTGCTTTCTTCAATTTTTCAATCACTTCTTTGTCATTATAGTCAAAAATTTTGTCAGCACCTAATGATAACAATTTTTCATGATGTTTCTTTGAAGCAGTAGTTATTACTTTAATTCCATAAATTAACTTAGCAATTTGAATGGCTAGTATTCCTGTTGCAGTAGCCCCTCCCCAAATCAAAATATAGTCATCTTTATTTTCTATTTTGTTTTCTGGTATTGCGAGATTGTAATGAAAACTTAAACCAACTGTCTTAAGACCAACTGGTAACGATGCAGCAGCTTCAAAAGAGTTGACAGGACCACTTGGATAGTCACCAATATCAAGAGAATTATTCAGGATTTGAGATTTAGGGTACTTGATGGTTGCATTAGGGCTGACCATTACATATTTTGAGAAGCCACCATTTTTACTTATCCCACCATGAAGAGATGCTGATACTATATCACCTTTTTGAATGTTTTTCACTTTCTTTCCAACAGCTTCCACAATTCCACTAACATCTGATCCAACAACAACCCCTTTCTGATACCATGTTCCTCTTTTTCCTAGAAAATACCCGATCCTTGAACCAATTGATCCTAATATACATTCCATATATCCAATTCCAAAACCAATCTTTTTGAAGTATTCTGAAGATAAATAAGAAATAAATGACTCTGGGAATATATGCTTCCAATCTGTAGGATTTACAGCATATGCAACTGTCTTAATGATGATCATATCATCTTCTAAAGTCGGGTAAGGAGTACTACCAACTGCAACAAGTTTATCTAAATTTCTTGAGCCTGTTACTATAGCACCTTCGTTAGTATTCATATTTAAACTAGTTATTTTTATTTTCAAGGTGAAAAAAATAAATTCTAAATTTATTTGGGTTTATTTATATATCTGGCATAAGTACATCACATGCATACAAATTTGCAGCAATACTAGCCTTTCCGTCAATACTTCCGTTCCGACGGAATTTTTTTTTTGCCACTTAAATGAAATAAGGCCACAATAGAACAACTATTGAACTAGACCAAATTGGGCTTATAATAAGCAATTAAGAAATAATAGAATCTTCTGGATAATCTAGACTTATCAGCCTCGATGAATAACTTATCTAATAGGGGGGGTATTATTAGAAAATATTTTACACTGAAATATTAAGGATTGGTAATTTGTCAATTAGGAACTCTCCTATAAATAATTTCATGGGTATAAATACAGCTTATTCAAATCAAAAATTCAAGAAAATCTTGGTAAATTATATCTAATAAAAAAATGTCTGGAGACGCTAGGTTAGAATTATCAGATGGAACTAAGCTTTATTATAAAGACTGGGGTATGGGAGACCCAATTGTATTCAGTCATGGATGGCCATTGACTGCAGATGCATTTGAGGATCAAATGATATTTTTAGCTCTGAAGGGTTATCGTGTCATTGCCCATGATCGTAGAGGGCATGGTAGGTCTTCACAGTCATGGGAGGGCCACACAATGGATCAATATGCTGATGATTTGGCAGAGCTTGTGAACCACTTGGATTTAGAAAATGTTATCCATATTGGACATTCCACTGGTGGTGGAGAAGTTGCTAGATACATCAGTAGACATGGGACTTCCAAGGTTCTGAAGGCAGTGTTAATTGGAGCAATCCCACCACTCATGGTGAAAACTCCAGAAAACCCTATTGGGACTCCTATTGAAGTATTTGACAACATTAGAAAGAATGTGTTAGCAGATAGATCTCAATTTTTCAGGGAATTGGCATATGTATTTTATGGCTTCAATCGTGAAGGAACAAAAACATCAACTGGGTTGGTAGATAGTTTTTGGCTACAAGGGATGCAGGGCTCAATTAAGGCTTTGTATGAATGTATAGGTGTTTTTTCAGAAACCAATCAGATAGCGGATTTAAAAAAGATGGACATTCCTACTTTAGTACTTTATGGGGATGATGATCAGATTGTGCCACCCGTTTCATCTAGTCAAGCTGCAGCTAAGTTATTACCACAACCTACTGAACTTGTTTATCCTGGTGCATCGCATGGATTATGTAGTACACATAAGGATAAAGTAAATGAAGATCTTTTGGAGTTTATAATTAAATAAATTGGCCATAAAGTCTTAATTTATCATAGATTAATATTAAGGTCTTAGCCATATTATATTATGATTGTATAAATTTTAAAATAGTTTACTTAATATAATGTTCTTTTATTATATGATACTGAAGAATCTATCTAGTTATAAAATGTTTTTATATCTCATATTTTTGTATAATTTTTTAAATTTTAAAATATTTTCAATATTTTTAATTAATTATATATAATTTAAAGATTAAACAATAATAGGTTTTTCTTTAAAGATTATATTTATACATACTGCTATCATCTAAGTATTATATTAAGTCATATACATAAATTTATCAAAACTAAGCACAAAGTTGCAGTAATGTGTTTGATGTGTGAGGCCTCTGTAAAAAAAAATAATGCTCCACATAGTATAATGTCGCTCTAAAATCCGAGCAGCATAGAACATAGTGACTTAAAAATTTATAAACTTATTATTAATTATAAAGTTTAATCCATAAAGATAATAAATATAGAAGTATTAATAGCTATACTGGAAAACGAAAAAAATGAAAAATAAAAAATTAAAACTGAACCAGAAATATGCATCTTAAGAAGAGCGATGTGATAGAAGTTGGTACTGTTACACATTTATTAATAGTATTTAAAGGTCATTTAGAATATTATTAAATTTTAATACTATTAATTTCTCTATTGCATCCCATATTGTTACTATATATTAACTATATATATGAATTTGCAACATCCGGTATATCCTGTATATAATCAAAAGCTTGCGGGATCGGAGTAAAATACGACAAAACCTTGAATTTCCTAATATATAGAAAGATTATGAGATAAACCAACGAAAATAAATGTCATAATCAGAATGATTAAAGACACCTCAGAAGAAATTCCAAAAAAATCTCTACTGGAGCTGATGAATGGTGCAGATGGTGTCACAAAACCAGTAAGTTTACTATTTAGAAAAATAACTCTTTAATGACTCTTACTAACTATGATAAAAGAAGCGCAAGAAGACTAATAGGGCATGCAATCATTGCCATAAGGCACATATGACTTGTGATAGTGGCAGGCCATGTAAGCGTTGTATCCAACGAGGCTTGAATAAGACATGTGAAGATGCACCAAGAAAGAGGAAAAAATATTTAGTGGATGTTCCAAATAGTGTACTATCAAACACTTCAATGTCATCAATAGATAATAACTTAGAAAATAAACAGGTAGCATTTCAACAAACTTTATTTCAGGGCTCTAGAAATAATAATATCCAAATTCCCAATAATAATATTTTAAATGGAGATACTTACTCTGGTTTGAATTATGATTTACCACAACAAAACCCATTAAATCATACGATATCTAATACCATCCAGAAAACTCAAACTTCAAGCATTATCTCTAACACTTTAGGGCATCAAATTGATGAACCACAGAATTCATTACATCTGACAATACAACTGCATCAAGCTCGAATAATAAACCCATTACAACAACATATTAATAGCTCACTCCTGCAACCACCTCTACAACCACTTCCACAAGACTTCCAATCACAAAACCTTGCATCAAATTTTCAACCAATTCAGCATCAAATTGGTGCGTCGTTTAACCCTAGAAGACGTACCAACTTTTTATCTTCAGCTGCTGATTTGGAATACTCAACTTTATCAAATATTTTACAAGACAACTTTACCCATCCATCTACATCGACTGAAGGTACTCCAAATTCAATGTCAATATCACCATCATTGTCATACCAAAATTCGAATAGCCAAATGAATAAGAAAGTAGTGCCTAATAAGTTACCAACTTATTTCACTGATAATTCACACACACCATCCCCTACCAATTCAATAGGAAGAGGTGTTACTAGCAATGTATTAGGGAATTCATCAGGTTTAAAATGTGATGAAACTATTAACCAGTACTTTTTGGGACTTACAGATAATGAACACGTTCTGATGTTTCCTGAAGTTATTACAGGTATAGAATCATTGAAAACATTTTATCCTGAAATTTATAAAGAACGTTGCTCTCGACTGGAATTATCATTTGCCATTGGTATTGTTCCTGACGAAAGAAATTATGCATCCCAAGAACAATTCAAAGAACCTGAAGATGTGTATGTTAAAGTTACTAAGCCATATTCATACACTCCTGGATTCCACTCTTTAATTGCTTACTTAAGAAAGAGGTTCCCAAAAGAAATGTTAGTGAAAATGGCTGAATCAATGGCTGCATACAGGCCATCGTTTATTGCATGTACAAATTCCTTAAAAGAAGAAGATCTTATTTTTATGGAACAATGCTTTCAGCGAACATTATTAACATATGATAATTTAATTAGGGTCAGTGGTACTCCAACAATTGTATGGAGGAGAACTGGCGAAATAGCTTATGTTGGAAGCGAATTTTGTATTCTTACTGGTTGGAAAAAGGAAGAACTACTTCAACAAAAAAAATTTATTGTAGAGTTATTAGATGATAAATCAGTTGTGGAATATTTTGAATTATTCCTGAAAATCGCATTTGGTGATTTCTTAGGTGCAACCATGACTGAATGTACCTTATTAACACCTAACGAAAATGTCAAGATACGAACAGGTTGTATTTGGACATTAAAAAGAGATGTCTTTGGCATTCCGATGATGATAATTGGTAATTTTTTGCCGATAGTTTAAGTTTGTATATATATATAGATCCTGCATTTAACCCCCTTTTATCTCATAGATTAGATCATATCTAATATAGATATAAATGTAGTGCTTATCACTTATACTATAGGAATAATGTCTTTAAATCCAAAGTCAGAACTTACGCTGAAATTAGTCCTTACAATTGCTGTGATATGCTTAGGTTCATTTCAATTTGGATATCATATGTCAGAATTGAATTCTCCTGAGGCGATCCTTTCTTGCCATAATTCAATACCTGGAAAAATTCCATATAGTAGTACTTGGTTTGCACAACATGGTTTTGATCAATGTATCTTATTAGATACTAAGCAAATTGGTTTAATTACATCAATTTTTAGTATTGGAGGTTTAATTGGCTCATTATACATTGGTAATTTCTCAGAGAAATGGGGTAGAAAGAAATCATTACTCTTACATTGCAGTTTATATACTATTGGTTCTATATTAAATGGTATTAGTAATAGTTACTATACTTTATTACTTGGAAGGTTTATAGCTGGGGTAGGAGCCGGAATGGCTATTGTTTTGACATCCTTGTATATTAATGAGATTTCCCCACAGGATTATAAAGGATTTCTAGGTTCTATGAATCAAGTATCTATTAATTGTGGTATCTTAACCACTCAATTATTGGCATTAAAATGGTGTACAGATAATAGTTGGAGATTACTTCTTTTCACTGGTGCTTTATTGGGTGTTATGACATTTATTTTAGTCATTATTTATGTTGACGAATCTCCAATGTGGTTGCTCAATAATGGCAAACCTGGAAAAGCATTTGAAGTTCTTCACAAGCTAAGAGGTGGTGAGTATATTAATGCCAGAAACGAAGTGAATAGTTGGAAGAACTCTAATACTGAATCTGATCATTTGTTAAATGAGGATGGAGAAAGTTCAGTTATAAATACATCGGTAACTCTTGAAACATATATTAAATCTGCAACATATAATAATTCTAAGCTTGTTGCGACAGGTATTCTTGTTTTGCAACAATTCTGTGGTATTAATTCTATTATTTTTTATGGGGTATCTGTATTAACTTCGCTTTTTCCAACCTATGCTATAGGTATTAATTGTTTAATATCAGTGGTTAATGCTATCGTCACTTTTGCTTCTGCTCCTTTAGTCGATAAACTTGGTAGAAAACCACTACTCTTAACCTCTGTTTCAGTGATGGGGATTGCGGCATCTCTTATGGGTTTTGGTATTATTACTAGCAGTCCTGTAATGTGTATTGTTGGCATATTTACTTATATTACATTCTTTGCAATTGGATTAGGACCAATCCCATTTTTACTAGTAGGAGAAGTCACTCAACCAGAAGCAAAGGCATCTGCACAGAGCTGGGGTACAACGATGAACTGGCTAGCTACCTTCGTTGTTGGATTTTTATTTCCACTTTTAAAGAACTCCTGGATAGGAAGTGGTGTCTATTTTATCTTTACTGTTATGTGTTTTCTTTCATATGGATTCATTAAAACTTTTATTCCAGAGACTAAGGGTACTACCTCATATGAACAAGTATGGGGTATCTCAAGGTTAGATTAACTAATTGAAAAGGCTAGATTTGATTCTACATTTTAATTGAGGGTTAATTGAATTTTATAGATAATATTAATATATAGGCTGGTTAAAGAATAATTTAGTTTAATGAATATTACAAAATTACATAAATCACCTTGCCAAATATTAATTAGATGGTGAGAAATAATACCAATGCACGTGATATATTATATGTATATCATTAGGGCACAGCCCTTCATGAAGATTAGAAACATCATATATTTTTGTGTAACAAATTTTGCTAATTGTAGGAAATCTATGGTGCGAAGTCTCGATGAAAAATTATGCTTCATAAAAGATTTTTAAAACAATTCTTTTAATATCTAAAGGTTTAGTCTATTATTAACAATGCCAACCAGATTAACTAAGACCAGAAAACACAGAGGTAACGTTTCCGGTATGTACTAAATGTTATAAATTAAAAGCGATGTTTACTGTATTTAATGGAGATGATTTTGAATGAAGTAAAAGTTTTCGATGGATGAAAAAGATGTATTAGTATTCAATAAAAGATATTAGAGTAAGATATTCAAAATAAAAGTATAATTTTATTAATAAAAAAGAAGAGAGGATATAATATAATTCTGGATACTGATAATACAATAGGTATAATGTTTTGTATTGAAATTAAAAATGGTAACCATCGTCTAGAATATGTATGGGATATTTTACTAACTCATTTTTAGCCGGTAAGGGTAGAATCGGTAAACACAGAAAGCATCCTGGTGGTCGTGGTAAGGCCGGTGGTCAACACCACCACAGAACCAACTTGGATAAGTACCACCCTGGTTACTTCGGTAAGGTTGGTATGAGATACTTCCACAAGCAACAAAACCACTTCTGGAGACCAGAAATTAACTTAGACAAATTATGGACTTTAGTTGACTCTGAAAAGAAGGAAGAATACTTAAAGTCTGCTTCTGCTTCTGCTGCTCCAGTCATTGACACCTTAGCTCACGGTTACGGTAAGGTCTTAGGTAAGGGTAGATTACCAGAAGTTCCAGTCATTGTCAAGGCTAGATTCGTCTCTAAGTTAGCTGAAGAAAAGATCAGAGCTGTTGGTGGTGTTGTTGAATTAGTTGCTTAAATGAATTAGTTATTAATTTGTTTTATATCTTCAATCAAATAAATAATTTCACGTGTTTATAAATGGCTTAATTGAACTTTGTACTTTAGTTTTAATATGCTTTGTAGTAATGTAATATGAGTTAAAGGACTTAAAGTGGCCATCTCATTGCGACTGCATACGATTCTAGATTTGTTTATATTAGTTTTAATTATTCTTCGAAATGAGTTTTTTAGTACAAAGCTTTAAATTTGTTTCCCGTCGTTCTAATCTTACTCACAGACGATTATATACTTTTAGAAAGACTTCAAGTTTCACCATGGACAACGGTTTTAACGATATATGGATTCCTGAGAACCAGGTTCCTGAGAACATCAAGAAACTCTTAGTTCCATCATCCGGAAAAATCAATTACATTCTTGCATTTATTCAAATTATTAGATTACTTAAAACTCAAAAGAGAACAGGATGGGTAGACAGAGGTATTCCAGTGGACAAAGTTGAAAGTATTAGTGATCATATGTATAGAATGTCTGTTATCTCAATGTTGATCCCAAACCAAAAGATTAACAAAGATAAATGTGTTAAAATAGCTATTGTCCATGATATTGCAGAGTCATTAGTTGGTGATATTACACCATTTGGTGGTGTTACTAAGAATGAAAAAAATAGGCGTGAATATGAAACCATAAAGTTCTTATCTTCATTAATAAAGCCTTACAATAAATCATTTGCCGAAGAAATTGTAGAATTATGGTTAGATTATGAAGAAATTAGAAACATTGAAGCTAGGTATGTAAAGGATATTGATAAGTATGAAATGATACAACAAGCCTGGGATTATGAACAAGAATATGGTCTTAAATATGACTTAAGTGAATTTTATGCATCTAGATCTAACATTGTATCAACTGAAATTGGGGATCTTTGCGACGAGGTGATTAGACAAAGAAACTTATATATTGAATCCTTGAAAAACACTAATTAAAATAGCATTTATATTCTTAATAAATTAGCATCTATCTTGGAGATTTTGTGTAATATTCATCATTACTGTATTAGTGAGGTTTTTCACAGCTTACTCTATCAAAAAGAAATTTGTTTCAACAATTATGCCAGAACCAACGACAGAGACAAAAGAAACACAAGAGACGAAACAAGTACCGGAGTTTGGCCTCAGTGGACGTAAGATTATCTTGGATAAAGATGGTAAACCGTAAGTATTACTCTTTTTTTTGACGTTAGGAGCATTACTAATTTTCAGATGTCGTACTTGTAATTCATTACTTGATTTTCAATTTGCAACAACTGGTACAAGACCAAAGAAGACAGAAAGTAAACAAGGATCAGCTCAAAAGACTAAAGACATCTATGCAAAAGATATACCACCAGATGTAGAGCAACTTGGAAAGTCATCATGGACCCTTTTACATTCGATCGCCGCCACTTATCCAGAAATACCAACTGACAAAAAACAGGCCGATTTGAAGCAATTTTTGAAACTCTTTGGTAACTTTTATCCATGTTGGTATTGTGGTGATGATTTTTTAAAATATATCGAAATTAACGAACCTAAAGTTGAATCACAGGACTCTTTTGGAAGATGGTTATGTGATGCTCACAATGAAGTCAATGTTAAATTAGGAAAACCAAAGTTTGACTGTAACTTATGGAAACAGAGATGGAAAGATGGATGGGATCAAAAAGAAAATTGATTAATTTATATTTTTATCAATATAGAACTTGTACATAGAATACTTACAATATTTGATTATTGTTTAATTGTCTTTATCCAGTCTATCAAATCTTGTTTATAGAAATTATCCACATCTGGAACGTATTTATCACGAGGTAATTGATTCTTTAAAAGTAGTAAGGTAGGGATTTTTCCTACAGAATACGTAAGCATTAGCTCTCTTCCACCTTCAGTATCAGCAGAAATATTTGCCAAATTGATTGGGAAATCTAATGGATATTGCAGTTTATCAGAAAGAATATCAAATAATGATTGGGTAACGGTGTTGATTTTTTTATCTGCATAAGTAAAGTTGAGTAACAATGGTTGTTTGAAAAGAATTAGATCATGTAATTCGTTATTATTGCTAACATATGTTTCAAACAACCTATTATTTGTGGTTATCTCTTGTGGAGATGGTGGATATACAATAGGATTGCTCAAATTTTTGAAAAAACTAGCAAAACTGAAGCTGCGCTTCGGGATCTTGACGCTATTAACAAGACTACCTCTACCTATACCAACAATTCTATTATGAAGCATATTAGAAAATATAATAAAGAGAATGTATAATTATTGAATTGTAATTATATCATTGCTATTCACATGAGATTTTGATTTCTGCGCACACTACACTAACTGAGATATTTGTCCCCCAATTCACATAATATACCATAGCTACACAAGCTAATATTACTCTAACAGAATTGTTTTGTAATGCTATCAATTATACTTCCATTAATAAAATCTATTTTTTTTTAGTTGATGAGATAAATAATTTATCTCTAAATACTTTTATCTTTACACCCTTGTGCTTCTAACATTAACATTAACATAGGGTATTAGTAGGAACGCCTGGACCAGGTTAGTAAGCATGTGTGGAAACAAATGCGCTGCTGGGACCTACAGGAAATTCCTTGTTCCAAATAATAGGTTAATTTAAATAATCTAGAAGAATCTCAATAATAAGGGGTCGGGTGCTGGAGAATTCTTAATAATCTCACTCGAATTCAGTCATTTATTCTCTCCCACTAGTAATTTTTCTAGTTAGATATATTGATCTGCAACTAAGCCAAGCATATAGTTGTCAATCTAATAATAAGAATATTGACATTATCAACGGATATTGACGGAAGCAGTTAAGATACACTATAAGACACATTATTTGTAAAAAAGACATTATTAATAACTAATCGCCCACAATGGTACAGGACATTCAACAGCCAGCTCCAGTGAAGCAAAATATAGACTTCGAACATATGACACTCTTGTCACCAGCAATGACACCTACCACATCTAAAAAAATTGGTATTGCACCTCCAAACGTTTCTGAACTGGCAAGAAAGGCGTTGCCAGACTTACCAGTTGTTAGATGTATAGCACGCGCAAGAATTCCAACCACCCAGGGTCCCGAAATCTTCTTACATCTTTACGAAAACAATATTGATAATAAGGAGCATTTAGCTATTGTTTTCGGTGAAGACATCAGATCAAAGTCGTTATTTAAGAAGAGAGAAAATGAAACTCAACAGGAAAGAATGACCAGAGGTGCATATGTTGGAAAATTGTTCCCAGGTCGTTATGAGGCAGATACTGATGGTGTCCACACATTGAAGTTTACTGAAGATGGTGAATTAATTAGGGAACCAGCTACCACATATTCGCAACCATGTTTAGCCAGAATTCACTCTGAATGTTACACTGGTGAAACTGCATGGTCCGCTCGTTGTGATTGTGGAGAACAATTTGATGAAGCAGGAAGAATGATGGGAGAAATAGGACATGGCTGTATTGTTTATTTAAGACAAGAAGGTAGAGGAATAGGTTTAGGTGAAAAGTTGAAGGCATACAATTTACAGGATTTAGGTGCTGATACTGTGCAAGCTAATTTGATGTTGAGACATCCAGCTGATGGAAGATCGTTTTCATTAGCTACCGCTATATTAATCGACTTAGGTTTGCAAAATATTAAATTATTGACTAACAATCCAGACAAGATCGTTGCGGTAGAAGGTAAGGATAGACAGGTTAAGGTTTTAGAGAGGGTTCCAATGGTGCCATTGGCATGGAAATCCAATGACGGAATTAAATCCAAGGAAATTGAAGGTTACTTAAGTACCAAGATAGAAAGAATGGGCCACTTGTTAGAAAAACCTATAAAGATTTAGTGTTTAGACGAATCTCCTATGTCAATTATTCTATGTAAAAAATATACTATTCTTAATTTGTACTATAGTTTAAAATGATGAAGTTTGAAATTTCCACCTTCGCACTAATTCTCGTTTTTCGTAGAAATTATCGATATCGGCTTAAAAAAATTACTAAGTTGTCATAATAATGACAAAAAGAGAACATACTCTGCATGATAATCAATCAAAGAAGTCCTCAGCATTTAATGAAAAGATGCCTACAGAACAAAAAAGAAGAAGAGTTACTAGAGCCTGTGATAACTGTAGACAGAAGAAGGTAAAATGTGATGGAAAACAGCCTTGTATACATTGTACTGTGTATTCATATAACTGTACTTACGATCAACCAAATATAAGAAATAAGAAGAACTTAGGGATTCCCAAACTGACAAATAGCCTTGAAGAAGTGTTGGCTAATAGTAAAAATCTGCAATCAGAAATGAATCATAAAATTGTAAAGTTATTATTCCCCAAGATTGATGTACAAAACAACTTTAATTTTGAAAAATTCCTGAAGATAACAGAGTATGTTGCATCCAAAGGAGGTCTTAATGTTAATGAAGTTCAGGATTTATACTTTAGTGATACCCAAGTTCCTGCGTCGCTCAACCATACAGATACTGTTTCTAGTGTGGGAACTATTGATGATGGTTGCTCAACCGATTTCAGATTGAGTCTTCCTTCAAAAGATACTGCTCTACAGCTTATATATACTACATGGTCAAAGGCATGTGTCCTTTTCAGATTCTATCATAGACCTTCATTGTTAGAGGAAGTGGATTTACTATACTCTTTAGATCCCAGCCAATATGGTGACCGACAACAAAAATTTTTACCATTTTTATATTCCATCTTTGCTTGTGGTTCTCTTTTCTCTAAGAATAAATCAGCTGAAGCAAATGAAACATTGGAAGATGAAGGTTTTAAGTATTTTTTGGAAGCTAGGAAATTAATAGATATTACTAATGTTGGGGATATTCATTCTATTCAGACTATTGTTATGATGATCATTTACTTACAATGCTCAGCAAGACTTTCAACCTGCTATTCATATATTGGTATAGCAATGAGAAGTGCACTAAAGGAAGGGCTACATAGAGATTTACACATCTTCCAGAATTCAAAGAGAAGGTTGGACCCTATCGAAATGGACACAAGAAAGAGATTATTCTACACCATATATAAGATGGATATTTATATTAATTCTCTTTTAGGTTTACCCGGTTCTATAGCTGAGGATGAATTCGACCAAGAACTCCCTGAAGACTTGGATGATGAAAATGTCACTAGATATGCATATTTATATGATAGACAGGAGGGTCGTCTTTCCTCATCAGGGTGTGCCAACCATCATTCAAAATTATTAATAATTTTATCTCATATTGTAAAACAACTTTACCCTGTTAAAATTGCCAAGCAAAAGGAGCCAATGAATCCAGGAGATTTACATGCTAAAGTAACTGATTTAGAATTGGAACTTAAAAAATGGTTAGACCAGCTTCCAGCTAATTTAAAACCAACGGATCCAAATGACCATTATTCAGGTTCGGATATCCCTCAAAAGTTTAAATTGGCTAATTACTACCTCCATTTATCTTTTTTGAACTGCCAAATCATGCTTTATAGACCATTCATACATTTTGTCAGTAATGGCCCTGATCTTAAAATATCTGATCCACGACCTTTAATTAGAGGGAGAAATTGTATTAAGGTTGCCAGAATGGTAGTTAAATTAGCTAATAAGATGATAGATCAAAATTTACTTGTTGGTACATATTGGTTTTCAATGTATACCATTTTTTTTTCGATTGCTTGCTTGGTATATTATTACCATTTTGCAAATTATAATAACTCTGATCAAGCAGGAGTCAACTATGCTGGTATTCTATTTGATGATGATTTAAGTATTGATATGATTAAGAAAGATATTGAAATAGGGAAGAAGGTATTGGATTGTTTAAGTAATACTTCAAATTCCTCTCTTAGAATCTACAATATTTTAAATAATTTATTCAAACAGCTAAATGAAAGAACTGCAAAGAATTCAAAGACATCAATTGAAACTTCTAAAGATATGATTTCTGGACTTGAAGTGGAGTCTGCTCAAACAATATTTCAAAATTTTGATAGTATTAATAATTTTGGTCAATCAGCTCCAAAAACATTTGGGCAATCATCTTACAAGCAGAATTTTGAACCGAATACTTTCTTTGATAATGACTTTACCAAATTTGATACTAATGTTAAAAATGAAAATTCGTCTGATTTTAACCAAATTAATAACCAGTCTAATAATCGATCTAACAATCAAGCTGATAACCTGACTAGTAATCAAGGTAATAACCAAGAATCAATAGGTACAAATAATTATCAGGGATCCAATAATATGCAATTATATCTTCCTGGTGTGTTTGATCAATTGGATACACAAATGTATGGTAAAATACTTCCTCCTTATATGCTTAAGAGTAATGCTGATATAAATGAATTAAATGGAACGGTTCCTGATCTAGGTTTTAGAAACTCTAATCCTGGATCAATAGATTTGGGTGATTTTGATATGTCAGATTTCTTAGGAAAAAATAATTTGGACTACTTAGACCCATTTAATTCTCAGAAAAAATAATAATTTTAGCTATGTTTATAATTTACTTATTTATATGTATATTTAATACTTATAAAAAAATCAACATTTATGAAGTTTTTACAATTACTTACAAAAAAAATTTTTTCTAAAAAAAAAGGTAAATTAAATATTCAGGGAAATTTTGTTTCTATGATATGAATTAGATTTATAGTTTTTAGAATGGGTTGTACCTAGGAAATTAGTATAATTATTTGGTGTAGCTTTTTTTTATATGGGAATAATTTTATATACAGGCCGAATATATATGAAGTTGATATATGGTATTTTTTCCGATGATCATTAATGCTATAATACGAATATATTAAAAAGTTTATAAAAATGAGTGTTAGTGATAGAAGAAGATTACTAGGACCAGCTAATGCTGTTATACCGAATATAGATATAAAATTGGATTCAAATAATGAAGAATCTAACACCCCTTTAAAAGGTAATAATGAAATTAGGAAATTTTTTCTTAAAAAAGGATTAGTAGATAATGCTAATGGATCTGCCTATTTAGAAGTCGGCAATACTATAATTGAAGTATCAGTTTTCGGTCCAAGACCAATTAGAGGGTCTTTTGTTGATAGAGGTTCATTTTCAGTGGAATGTAAATTTTTGCCATATATTCATCAACCAAACGAAGTAATCTTTAATGGTACTCAGAGCAACTCTAATAATAATAATATTAATGGTAGAACTGGCTTAACGAATATTGAACAAAAAATTTCATCATATATTGAAACATCATTATTATCTTCTGTCATATTAGAAAAGTATCCTAAATCCACAATCGATTTATTTATTACAATTATTTCTACTGACAGTAATATTGCATTATTAAACTTATTAAATTGGATACTAAACTGTTCTTCTTTAGCATTAGTTGATTCTGGAATTGAAATAAGAGATATAGTTACAAGTGGCCAAGTAAGATATGATACTTCCAAGAAACAAATTGAATTAGATTCTGTTGAAGCGAATGAGAACAAAGATATTATTGACTGTATTGTCAGTTTTATGAATTTACGTAATGATGAAATTGTAGGATTATGGATTGATGGAGATCAAAAGTCGTTAGATGAAAAATTATTAGAAAAACTTATTGAATCCTGTAATAACATGTCAAAGGATATAAGGCATAATATAAACTCATATCTATTAAATTCTAATAACTAAATTTTATATACAAAATAATATACGTTCTAAAACTATTCTGACTTTTTATTATCATCAATGTAATCAACATGAGATAAGGTATCTAAAACTTTTTTAATATTGATCAATTTATTGCTTAATTTTCTAATTGTCAAAGTATCATCAAGGAAAATTTTCGAGTTAATTTTGCACTCAGTAGATATAGATACAACATTACTTAGAATTGAATATGTCTTGATTATATTGTCAGATTTATTTATGACTTCATTAATAGAATCATCAATAGAACCAATAGAAATTATTCTATCGAAAATATTTTCTTTTAATGATTGAGCAAGTTCAATTTCGTTATTTCCAATTTCGATTGAATGTGCTTTAATTTCAAAAGGCTGAGAAATATATGCAACATCATGCTTACCATTCAAATGGTATCTAAACTCATATATACCCTCTTTCCAAAATAACTTGCTTCCATCGAATACCAAACTATTACTTTTAGGATTACACCATGTCCAACGCCCAGAAGATGAAATTAAAGTCTTATAACGAGAGTATGATGTCTGAACAACCTTATACAACCCAATCCAATCCTTTGAATTATTTTTTTCAGGTGAATAATACTCTACCTCAATTGGCATACCAATCTTAATATTCTGAGTTTTAACAATTATCTTATAATCAGAATTTTCAAATGTTAAATTTTGGGATAATTCAATAACATTTTGCTTTGAAAGTTTAGAATTTGATTTTTTCAACTCCTTCATAAAAACATCTAAAGATTCAGTTAACGAATTGTGATTTCTTTTTTCACCTTCACTGAACCTTCTTTGAATTGCATTTGGCAATAAGTGCTTCTTAAGCGTTTTTGTAACACCTGAATCCTTTAAAACTTCTTGCTTACCATAAACCTTTACCATATGTAACTTTTCAATAAAGTTAATTCTTAAAAAGTTATTTACAACCCATAGAAGACAGCAAGTAAGATTTTGCACTGATGGATTGACGATAGTTACTCCCATAACTCCACATACTCCAAAAAATTGTTCAGGGTTATTCAAATAACGGTAAACACCAGCTTTAGTTAATTGTGTAGTCGGCTTAGCAATAAAAAAATCACCATAAAACCAACCAAAATAACCAATTGAATCAATTATTGATGCATTTATCCAAATCTGAGTTATTATTAAAACTAATCCTAAGAAGCATCTTAAACTAAACCATTCAAACGAATAAATTTCATGATCACCGATTAAAATATGAAATAAATTCAATCCAAAAAATGAAGAATAAGTTAAATTTATCATGGAATTATAAATTAATGCCCAATTATTAAGTGATTTTTCAACAGGAATATCATTCAGAATATACCATTTGGTAAAAGTTTGATAATAACTTTGCAAGATCAATAATACATCGATAATAAGAGATTCAAATACTTTAATAACCACAGTAAGAATGAATAATAAACTACCCACTTTCTCAGAATTAATTGATAAGGATGCAAAATATGGTATAATGAGACTATAGGTGGCAACAATAATTAAGTTTCCTAGATCTGAGGCTCTCAAAAAATTAAAATTATACAACCCTACCAAAGGTTTAAGATTGTCAAAATTCTTTAAATCTTTAAGCTTTAAAACCATTTGTATATCAATTTCATTACTAGAAGGCCCATATATTTTATCAATATGTGGATTCTCGATGTAATGCAAAAATATCATTTGCAAGAAATGTCCAAACAAAGCCACTATTAAAACTGTATATGATTTTGAGATCAATGCAAAACCATAGTAACCTACATAACCAACGGAATACATTGGATGAGGAACCATTTCAAAAACACCATCAAAAATTAACTCTTCATTATTAAATTGGCGGAAAAAAAAGTCACCCCAGTACCATGCATAGTCTTTTATAGTATTATGTGCATTAATCTTGACCCAGAGATTAAATAAGATTAGAATCACACCTACAATAAGCCTAGTAGCCACAAGCAATACACTCTGATTGTTAATAAATTCGTAATGGTTGTCAATAGAACAAGCAACCACTAAACATATGAAAGTTATAAAATCCAGCATTAATATCAAATCAACTACCTTTCTAAAGATCAACCAAGTATTAAATTCTAATGGATAGTTAGTGATTTTATATCTACTTCCCATTTGTGATTTTATTTCTGATTGTATCAATTTTGCAATGAAGTTGTTATTCTTATCTTCAAACACATTAGTGTTTCTAGCAAGTTGTACTAACTTTTCGTTTTTGGATTGATGATGTAACATATATCCAATTCCAAAATTGTAAGAGAGTCTCCAAAACAAATAGAATACTACGAAAATAGCTTTTCTCAAAGAATTATCATGAACTAACCAGAATACAACACCATTAAATGCTAACGCTAGAAGGATGACCACTTCAAAATTAGATTTTCTAATCGTGGGGTCGAATAACGTCTTGACCATATCATGTGTTTCAGGAACTATAAATGCTTCACCATTGAATGTGATACCCTTAGCACCACTAATCGTATTTTTGGTTTTCATTTCTGCCGGATGGGTTTCAGTATAGCCCATAATCTATAGATCTAAAATTAGTGCAACTTATTATCGTGAGAAAATTAATGTAGCAATTGATTACGAGATCCACTTGTAGTTATAAGAAGATGTGGCTTTAAAAAATTTTTTTTAAAGTCTTAAATCTAAGATCACACCTAAAAAGAATTATATACTAATATACAATTAAGTACTTTGTCCAGTTTAAATACTATCTAATGGTTAGTATATAATAGCCAAAATCTGTGTTGGGAAAGGTATCACGTGCATATGGCTTAAAATTGCATGTGATAATCTTCTGTCCATTTTATACCTATTTTAATAATGATAGTTTAATAAAGTTTAAATGAATATATTCAAAAAATCTATAATCTGTGGAAGTGTAACACTTCAATAATTAAATAAGTAAATAAAATATACACTTTTCTTTTGTAATGAATCAGATTGCTAAAGTAAATAAATATGCGAACGGGATGAGTGTAAATCATTTCATGCTGAAGCATTTGTACTAATTATAGGAAATGATCTAGAAACGACGGTGGGACAATGGAGAAGTATTGGAACCACTTTGGAAGTTACCTCTACCACCTCTAAAGCCACCACGACCTCTACCACCTCTAAAGCCACCACGACCACCACCTCTACCATATCTAATGTGGGAACCAAAACTTCTTCTATCATACTTCATCAATTCAGGAGGAATGGTTTGCTTGGCTTCTCTCATGATCTTACATAAATCACCACCCAACTTAGAATTAGCTTCGGTGAAGAAAGAAACAGCAGTACCAGTAGTACCAGCTCTACCAGTTCTACCAATTCTGTGAACGTAATCTTCAATGTTACCTGGCATATCCAAGTTAATGACATAAGTAATACCTTTAACATCTAAAAAATAGTTAGTAAAATGCTTTTGAAAAGAAATTAACAAAATTGAAAGGGGATTAACATCGTATACTGGGTCTTAACCAATAACTCCAGATAGGAATCATAAAATATGCTACAAAGAAATACAAGAAAAAAGAATGGAAAGGAGGTTTTTATATTTATTGAAAGGTTATTTAGAAAGCAGTATACACTCATAGTATCTTCATCAAATCCAAACACATATTTCATATTTGATTAAGAATAATTAAAGATAAACTCTAAGTGAAAGTATGAATCCAAGAAGCCATCCAGTAGCCTAAAATATTGATTCACAGCTTCACGGTACTCATTGAGTTTATTAAAATTCTAGTGAGTAGTAAAATGTAGTTACCGCTTTCTCCCTCAATGTATATTGTCCTTTTCTGGAGAATGTATCAAACATTCAGTTCCTTTCCCTCAGTATCCTCATGTTTTATGTAACTGAAAAAAAATGTCACTAACAACAATTTGTTTACACAAGAAGTAGTCAGTATTCATATCCTTTAAAAAAAAACAGTCTTATTCCTATCATCATTATCATTATCATTATTGTCATTATCATTAAGATTAGTTTCATTAATATTAATGTTTTCATATCCCATGCTAACCCATCATAATCTTGTTAGTAGAAAAAAAATAAAAATACATACCAATACCTCTGGCAGCAACATCAGTGGCAACCATAATTGGAGAATTACCAGTACGGAATTCATTCAAAACCCAGTCTCTTTCATTTTGTTGCTTGTCACCGTGAATAGCTAATGCAGGCCATCCATCAGCCCTTAAATAACTAGTAATTTCATCACAGGTTCTCTTAGTGGAAGCAAAAATTAAACACTTGGCACTCTTGTCAGTGGTTGCAATTTCTAAGTGCTTGACTAATCTGTCACGCTTTTCGAATTCAGTGACAACTTCAACTAATTGGGTGATGGTGTGAGAAGCAGCTAATTCAGTAGAACCAATAGTGACTTGAATTGGGTCATGTAAGTAATCTCTGGTTAAAGCTTGAACTTCCTTTGGCCAAGTAGCAGACCACATTAAAGTTTGACGATCTGGTCTAATTTGGTCAACAATCTTTCTGATTTGTGGTTCGAAACCCATATCCAACATTCTATCAGCTTCATCTAAAACTAAATAAGTAACTCTTCTCAAGTTAGTCTTATTGGTTTCTAACATATCAATCAATCTACCTGGAGTAGCAATACAAATTTCAACACCTCTGGCTAAATCTCTGATTTGTTGACCCTTTGGAGCACCACCATAAACACAGGTGTTTCTGATTCTTGAAGAAGCACCGAACTTAGAACATTCTTGTTGAATTTGAACAGCTAATTCTCTGGTTGGAGCTAAAACCAAAACAATTGGACCATCACCTGGGCTCAATAATGGTTGGGCATTAATGTGGACAATAGCTGGTAAACAGTAAGATAAAGTCTTACCAGAACCAGTTGCAGCGATACCAATCATGTCTCTACCACTCAAAGCCATAGGCCAACCTTGGCATTGAATAGCAGTTGGCTTTGGGAAACCTTGATCCTTAACTTCCTTTAAAACATAATCTGGAAATCCAGCCTCGTCGAAACTAGTAATTGGCTTTGGAATATCTTCACCAATACATCTCATGTCATTTTCCTTTCTGAATGCAGTAACTTCTTGTTCAGAACGATTCTTAACATCTGGGTGTTCGTTGTAGAAATTCTTTTCAAACTTTGGTAAGGAGTCTAAATCCCATTCTGGAGTTGTTAATTCGACTCTTTCGTCGTAGCGACTACCACCACGACCACCGTAACCACCATTTCTACCACCGTGACCACCTCTTCCACCACGGCCACCATCTCTGCCACTGTAACCTCTGTTGTTGTTACCACCGTAGTTATTGTAGCTTTGATTATTATCTCCGTATGAGTTATTGTAAGACATTGTTACTTCTATAATAAACTTAAATTTTTAAAAGATGTGCTACATGAGATGTATATATAGTTGAGGAGATGAGAAAAAGAAAGAAAAAAAATATAGACTTCCAAATTAGGAAGTAAGTACTCGATGCGCACCATATAGATAATTTACACCAGCTATCACTCTAGAAGATAAATGGATTTTACATTTATGGGGTGACTTTGAATATAATTTATGATATATATATATATATGCTATGAAAGAACAAATAAATTTGATAGTATACATGAAGTATTTTAACTCTAATACGCCGAGTTTCATTTTATTCTCTAAAATATTAATGAAAAGGGTTACCCACCCTAGATAGTATGAACAATGTAATTAATATTCCATACCGATTCAATAATAACCATATATTTATGGCTCTACTGTGCTATAACCTCCAGCTTCGATCTTTTCGCTGAACTTTTCTTCGATAGCAGTACATAATTCCGATAAGTTATCTAAACCTTGATGAAGAGCTTCAACAGCTGATATATTACCATAAGTTTGGATTCTAATATTCAATTTGTTTTCTGAAGGGTGTGGAATACTGTAACCGCAGAACTCTACTTCTGGATTTTTCATTATGATGTAACGTAAAGAATTTCCTAAGGTGTGGTCTTCATCGGTGATTTGAAATGATGCTGCAGTTCCATCTTCAGATGAACCTGACAATAACTTAATTTTTTCTAAATCAAATTCTAATTCCTTTTCATTTTCAGCTTGTGTATCAGCCATTTGCACATCAGCTTCTTCGACAGACATTGTTGTATTTCAAGTTAAGATTACTAGTGAGCTTTTTTTGATAGTGAAAAAATTCCGTTTCTAATAACCACCACAAATTCGGGATGTGACACAAAATCTTATGTGTACAAATTAGACTTCATATAACAATTGTTTACAATTCCACTAATATACAAATAATTTGACGAAACAGAAATACCATTGACACAGAACCATTAATTAAAACAGGCATATAGGACACTATAACTATAAATAAACAAACTGTGATAATAAGAAGAAATTAACTGACAACTTCTATGAATATAAATGAACTGATTGTGAATGATATGTCACAGCAAATATCAGAGTCGTACTTGCATCTTTCGCAGGATAACCCACCTAGTGACAGCACAAGCTTAATAGATTTCACTGATGAGGATGAAGGATATTGTAATATGTCGAAATTAATGCGTTTGGCAGAAGTCATTGATAGAAAATCCCCAGAGAATGTAACCACCATTACTGATGCAGACCAAGATAAAATATCAACTGAAAAAATAGAACCAAATGTTAATGGGAGGACATATTTGACACCAGAATCACCTAAAATATCGTCACATTCAACTCCAATAATTCCCAAAAACTATGGACTAAAGTTTGAAAGATTCCCAGATTTATCGCAAATAGAGGAACTGATCGAAGATGATGAAAAATTTGCTTCAAACAAAGATTTTTCCCAAACCCAAAATATCCCACAGCTGTCCTCTGGTAGTGATAATGCATACGAATCTGTATTTTCTTTACTCAATAAAGATGTAAATGAATTACATGATATAAAAAAAGTGATAGATTTCGTACTCAGACAAAAGACTCAAAAGAATGAAAAGACAAATAGAAGCCCCAAAAAGCTTTTTACTACACCATTAAGAAAACAATTCCATAATAATACTGACACAAGTGAGGAAGAGAATGACGATGATGATTTAAGCTTAAGAGATAATAGAGGGGCAGAAATGGATGATTACAGGGACAGAGATAGTATATCACCAATAACAACACCACCACAATCACAAGAACTATTTAATACGTTAAATAAAGTACAATTGACAGGATTTAGTGGTGATCAAGATGTAAGTTATATTCCAAAATGGGCTAGGAATTCTACACCTGACATTAATTTAAGAACAGAATCACAACAATCAGAGGATTTTAATGCTTTAATAATTGCCTTGAAGAAGGAGATGGATGAGCTTAGAAACCAAACAGTTATCTTGCAGAAGGAAAATATAAGTTTGCGAGAAAATATTGAACTTATTAAATTGGAATCATCTAAAAGCCAATCACTACCTAAGGAATCTGAAATTGAGTTTAAAATCGATGCAAAAATAACCCAATTTATCCAGGAAATTAAGCTTTTAGAATCAAACAATCAACAAATGAAACAGTCTTTAAATGAGTGTCAAACCCATAATGAAAAACTTAAAAGTGAAATTAATCAATTAAACGAGAAATTAGTAGCTCGTGATCGTATAGCAACAATGGAAACACCCCCAATAATTCAAGAAAATTTGTCTCAACTGTATGATAGACAAGAAAAATATGACAATATGAGTACATTTCAAAACAGCAGTAACTTAAGTAATAATACAATAATCGGTGAAGAATCAATCGAAGAAACCCCTAGCAAATCAGAATTAAATGATTTATATGACTTGTTAAGTGGTAAAGATTTAGAGATCAAGAACCTCAACCTTATTATTAATTCATTAAAGGCCAAAATTGGTGACGAACATGTGCAATTAACTGAGAAATCCGTTGATTCAAAATTCGCAGACTACTATCGTAAATTACAATTAATCAAAATTGACTCCTTATCAAAAACAGAAGTATCTAATTTATTAAAAAATTTACTACTTTCATTGCTAATTAGCGATTATGATAATTTGCCTCAAAATGCAATCAAATATGGTAAGTTTTTACGAATCGCAATTCAGTTTTTAGATACGCTACATGATAAACTTTACGACAACAGAAATAGAATCAAACCATCATACTACCTCAAGAATGAATCATTTGGAAATATAGACGACCTATGCATATGTTTGGATGGTATGTTACATGAAATCAGACTTTAATCACTAATGCATAGTTTTGTATTTTATATACAGATTACATAGATGAATTTTATCTAATCTCCACAATCACGTGATAAGTTTTGTGTCATGAAATATGGGCCTTACTTTGCTAGTCATAAATATAATGTATCATTCAAAAGTTGCTTATGGCATTTAATTAAAATTATACGAAATATTTAATAATATAATTATCACTGCTCACTGAAATATCACACTTTTTTTAAGCCTTTGATAGTTTGTCATATTCAAATTTATCAAGTCTATTATAAGTCGGTCAGAGTGACGGTGAAATTGGTATTATTATTATTATTATATTATTATTATTTTATTTACTAATTACACAGAGGTTTTTTTTTTCATAGTATTATAAAGTTTGAAAGTGTCAATAAAAGTAAGTGCTTTTAAATTAGGAATTAAGCATGGGAAAATCTGCGATATCTTCTAGGTTACTGAATAATCAAAGTACACCGAGTGGAGATATGAATGGAAAGACACACTCAACTAGGGCGCCAAAAAGATCACCTAATGCTAAAGGAATACAAGGCCTGGATATTCAACCTAGAAAATTTGAAACTTCAGAAACTTTTGGTTTGCGTGATGATAGGAATAGAGAAGGTCAACCTGTTGTTGATACGGGAGTTTATGGTAACCAATCTACGGGTAGAAAGGAACTATCGCCTATTAATTTTATGTTTAATACTGCAAGACAAGACCTGATAGGATCGTTATTAAATAACTACTCTACGACCAACACAGTTCAATTAAATCAGCAAAATACATCAATGGCTAATAAAAGCAGTAATCAATCTCAAGCACAACAAAAAGCACAACTGATAGATTCAAATTTCACAAGCTACTACATGAACAATAAAGAACCACCATTAGTTAGTAATCTAGGTACTGATATTGGTAAACAAAAAGGGGACAGTATATTTCTTCCTCCTCCGATAAGTTCACAAACCCGCCCAGGTAGTAACGAATATGATTTGAATACATTAAGTCTTTCAGGATCTAATAATAATGTTGTATTTCCCTCAAGATCTAATAGTATATTTAGCTCACTTATACAAATTCCTGGATCTAATGGTAATTCTATTAGTGGGGCGTCTATTGGAAACTACAATAAGCGTAATTCAACTTCTGCTGGTGGAATAAACGAATACCCAAAAGCCAGACAGTTATCATTAATTCCTTCCCTTTCAGGACAGGATCTGATTTCATTAGAAGATTTAGAAAATTTATTGAATAAAGAAAGCTTAGGAAACTTGTTAGCATGGCAACAACAACAACAAAATCAATATATCCAACAAGGACAGCAGCAGGTTCTGCAGTCATCAGGTGATCCTAAAAATTTACTGATTAAACCTAAGATTGATAATGCGGACTTTTCAACATGGGATAATATTGCATTACCAGGATCAATTAGTGGATTTTCTGGTAGTCTTGGTGATATTTTAGCTGGTATATCAAATGGAAGTATCGATCTTAGTAACATGAATTCTGAGCAAAGGAGAGATTCTCTTCTTAAGTTTATTAATGACCAACAAAATGTTAAGGATACAAGAACCACAAGTTATAGCTCTACCAATACAAAGCTTAGAGAAGACATATTTGAAAAACCAAAACAAAATTATTTCGATAAGCAAAAAAATGGGAAGGGTGGATTAATTGTTCCTAACAATAAAGATAGATCATCTATACCGTCTTCTACTTCATCAAAAGGCTCCATTAAGTATCCAGACGAACCAGAATCTCCAAGAACTTCTCCAGCCAATTTCCATACGAGATTAGATAATCACCAAGAAATAGATCCCATGACACAAACACCTAATATCCATTTACAAAATCCACATATTCAACATAACCAGGTTCAAAATACACAAATAAACCCAGATCTGACTCAAAATAAATTATTCAACAGTCAAAATAATCAATTTCAGTACTCGGACTATTCACAAACACGACCTAACGTTCCCAACCCACTACCTACTAATGATGTTACAAGAAATATACCTCAGTATACACAACCAGTTGTCCAAGGATACCCACAAACACAACAATTTTTACCGAATAGCTACATTTCTAACCCAAATACCAGTGTTGAAACGAAGACATTAGTAACCCCACAAAATTATGCAAAAGCAGATGATGGAAGACCTTTGTTAGGTGCAACGAAAGTTGATCAATTAATGTTAGTTATACAAGCTCGTGATAAAGGTATTACTAATAAAATACCCCAGGCACCAGATGGAAGTATCTTAGCATCGTCTAATAAGGATGAAAAGGGGATTTTACCACAACCAACTGAGTTAGTTGGTGGAGTTGATAAACCTTCAAAGCTAAAAGATGTTGATGGTAGTGATGGTGATGAAAGTGATCTGGAAAAGAAAAAAAGACGGAAAGCTAAAAACCAGCAATGTCCATTTTGCTTCAAATGTTTTACACAATCTACCCATCTAGAAGTTCATGTTAGATCTCATATTGGATATAAGCCTTACGAATGCTCTTATTGTCATAAAAGGTTTACTCAAGGTGGAAATTTACGTACTCATTTGAGATTACACACTGGAGAAAAACCATTTGTGTGCGATATATGCAAAAGATCATTTAGCCGTAAGGGTAATTTAGCTGCTCATAAATTAACTCATGAGAATTTAAAACCCTATAAATGTAAATTAGATGACTGTGACAAATCATTTACACAATTAGGAAACCTCAAATCTCATCAGAATAGATTTCATTTAGCTACATTAAATGAGTTAATGAGAAAATTAGCTGAGCTAAGTGGCCCTGAATTAGAAAATCTTCCTCAAGAAGAAAAAGAATTACTTGATTATTTTAAAGAGTTATACAAGAATTCAAATAAAGGTATTCGTGGTAGAGGAAAGCGGGTTGAAACTGTATCCCAGAAAGCAAATCTAAGTCCTCAGTAAAATACAGCAACATCTTAATCACATGTACTTTTATTATATATGTTCAGTGATGAAGTAGTTATCATGAAGTAATTACCCTAAAACAATAATGATTTAAGATCTCTTGATGTATATTTTATCAATAGAACAATAAAATAATAATTACACAGTGCAGCGCGCATTTTAAGATTGTAAATCAAGTTACCCAAATCTAAATATTTTTACAGAAATATTTGTGAAAGAAGTAATGAATTTCTTATCTAAAACTTTTAGCAGTTTCACTGGGTCTTCTATTCCATATACTATTGGAGATAGGCTATCTGACTTAAGAAATGAGTCTGATGAAGTGAATTCTATTTGGACAATTTATAAAGGAACTAACCCTAAACAAGATAACGCCGAAGTAACAATATTTGAGTTTAATTTACAAGACCCTGATAATATTCGAAGAGGATATGCTGAATTGGCAAGAAACTGCTTCAGAAAACTGAAATTAATTAAACACCCTGGTGTTATTTCAATTGTAGATTTTATTGAAAATGATAATTTTTTGTATATTATTACTGAACCTGTTGTCAGCTTAACATCCTATTTGAAAGAACACCATGAAACTATTACACCTGATATAAAACTTTTTGGTATTTACGGATTGGCTCATACTTTAACATTTTTAAACAAAAGTTGCAACTATTTGCATGGAAATTTAAATATATGGAATTCTATTTATGTGAGTTGTGCAGGTGATTGGAAACTCTTTGGTTTTGATATATTGACCAATTTAAGTTCTGACCCAGAACAACCATTTTATAGATTCAGTTCTTATGTTGATGGGTTTGATATATCATTACCTCCAGATGTTAAGACAGGAGGAGTAGAATCTGTAAGAAACTTTCCCGATAAATTTGATTCTTACAAATTTGCTGTTATTATATATTTGATTTTCAAAAATGACAAATTTGATAAGTTATCTACTAATCTCGAACAAAACCAGTTACTTATGGTAGGAAATGTATTACCCCCAAAGTTATTGTCAGCTTATAAAAGATTAATAAGTCCAAAGCCCAACTTAAGACTGTCGGTTGATACATTTTTATCAGAAACGGAATCTTTTTTTATTACAAACCCTTTGATTGCTTTCAGCAAACAATTACAAGAATTAAAATTCAAAAGTGATTTAGAAAAACTAGAATTTTTTAAGAATGATTTAGCTGCTTTTACTAACGATGATTCCGAAATCAAGTTTCCACCTGGGTTATTGGATAACAATGTCTTACCAGAGCTTCTCTACCAATTTAATAATATTTCAAAAACTAAACCTACTGTTAATTCAACCCCCGAGGACCACCAACGAAAACAGGAAACTATTTCAATCTTGTTAAATTATATTTTAAAATTTGGATCAACTTTACCACAGAATTCATTCAATAAATTGATAAAGCCTGTAATTTTCCAAACATTTCCAATGGCAGATAGATCCATTAGATTAACATTATTGACTTATTTAGGTACCTATTCACAATTTTTAACTGAAACGGATGCCCAACTGAAAATATTTTATAACTTAATTAGTGGATTTCAAGATACAAATTTCATGATAAGAGAAACTACATTGAAGTCAATTACTACTATCATTGATAAAATATCTGTCAAGCAAGTAAATCAAGATTTATTGAAAATTCTCGCTAAGTCTCAAATGGACCCTAAACCTTCAATTAGAGTAAATACATTGGTTTTGATCATTAAAATTTCTGATAAAATTTATAATTCATCCAGAAATAATGTTTTAATAACTGCATTATCAAAATCTCTAAGAGATTCTTTTACTCCTTGTAAGATGGCAGCATTATCTGGTTTTGAATCATTAATCAAAAACTTCACACTTGATGAAATTTGTGGGAAAATATTGGGCCATTTAGCCATTTCTCTTATGGATCCTAAGTCATCTAAAGTTAGAAAAGAAGCAAGAAGAATATTTAATTTATATCTTGAATCTGTTGAAGAACATGCATTAACTTTACCAGATGCAGAGGAGGAGGATGAAGATGAAGAGAAAGAATTTATGAATAAATTATCTCCAATAACTTCCCTGAACTCTGAGAATAAAGCAGGAGGGGATTCCCTTTCATTTGGATGGAATGTTGTAAATAAATTGGTTTCAACATCTGCAGGTATTAGTGGTAGATTAAATAGTGAATTCAGCTCATCTACACCTAACTTAACTCGTGTTACTACTCCAACTTCTGATCCACTAAAAATAAAAAGTAGTCAATCTATTTCAACTGATAATTGGAATGATGAATTGATCGATGAAAATGATGGTTGGAATTATGGAAGTGAAGAAGAAATAGTAGTAGAAGAGGCTCCAAAAAAAGCTCTTCCTAAGAAGATTTCAAATTTGCTGATATCAAATACACATAAGAGTAATGTAACAAGCTCTTCAAGGACTAAGAAGAGCTCATTACATCTTGGATCTAAACAACTGACCAAAAAACTTGGATCTAAATTGAACTTAGTTATAGAGGATGATGGAGATGATGGCTGGGATGGGTCTGGTGATTGGTGAGATTATATATATATATATATATTCAATCTATAAGTATTTATAAAAAAAAATAAACCATATTAAATTGACACTAGAAAATGTCGCGTTAGAATTTTCTATATTCTACTATCTTAACTCTTTTATGGCTTCAAAAACAATATTTCTATGTCCCAAAAAAGGATATATTGGTGATATTAATCGATGCATTGACTATGTAGTGAAGGAAATTTATAAATGTAGCTATGTTCAAGAAAAAGATAGCGGTGTTACTCAAGAAATTATAAAAAAGGTAGAATACTTTAATAGTACCATACCTAATAAATTATTCTTAATTATTAAAGAAAATAATTTTACAGATGAAGATAAGTTAATGAAGAACATCAATTATACAAACATTGAAAATTTAGGGGAGTTGATCGCGTGTATTCAAGCAATAAACTCTCAAACTGGTCCAATCATCATCGAGAAACTTCTGTTCATTATCAAAAACACGAGGATGGAGTATCAAGAGATCAACAGGCTAATAGTCAAATTATTCAGACTACTTAAAAATTTTAAGGGAACTAATTATTTGATTGAACCCCATGAAAACTTCTTTATGAGTAACAATTGTGACTCTGATATTGAAGTATAGTCATTTTTCTGTTTACTAGAAATCAAATTAAGATATCACTGTTATAATTGGGAAGGTTAGAGATTTGAAAACATGAATATCGTATTGATATGGATTCCAAGAACTTTTTTTGAGAAAAAAGAGCTGAAAAGGTTTAAATAAATGCTTTCATATTAGTTATTTAAGTATGGGTTAGCAAATTAACATAATCTATAATTGAATCATTAGACATGAATAATATGAATAATTGAAACATATTTGGCTTCATATATTTCCTATAAGATGGTGGTTACAATCAAGGATTTTATCTATTATTGTGAAATCTAAATGTTTAAATATAGTGTTATAGGAAACAATATTACTGGTAAATAATTTTTACCAAGGGTAGTACAATAGTAGTTATGATATATTATTACAAAAATTTATTTACAATTTTTCATTAATCTTGTAATACCTCTACTGACTTCTATCTCTAACAGTTTATTTAGATCTTATACTTAATGCGGATAATCAAGGTGATTAGATCACAAATTTTCTTAGAAATATTTACTCTGCGGCAATTAATGCATTTTTTTCTTTTCTAGACCATTAGATAATCAAGTACTGATCTTCATATTCATAAGTAAATATATCAAGAAAATTTATTGGCTATTTCAATAAAACTATATCACCTATTAATGTAATTGGTGATGCATGCTTTCTAATTTATCGCACCCTTTCGTTACAATTCTTATTTGGGAAAATATCGGGCAAAAGCAAGTGGACATTATATGCCGTATATGGACAGGAACAAAGCTCTCTGCAGTCGATTTTACAACCAGCCAGTGATCGCTACTTCGCTACAGACCTATTTTTACGGGTCACAAAAAGAGCAATTAATAATATCTAATATCCACGGGTTTTACAAAACTTCCACCAAAAGCGCTATAGATTATGAGAAATGTTGATAGTCTATCAGCAGCATAATTTATACCTTAGCTCTATTGACATATGTTATGTTTGATTTAAATCTTGACATTCACCGAATTGCTTGGCCGTTTATTATCCGTGTTATAGGGGAAGGATTAAGCCTGTATGTAACGATTATTGTCGTACTTTACATACAAGCCAAGCGGGGTTGGGAATGGAGTGCATTATTACAATAAGATCGAGATTTAACTAAGCTAGAGACATATCATTCGTCCTGGATGTAAATATATTCAAATAAATCGTGGAATTTCTCTCGAGTTATATTAATGTGTGATTTAGTAGTATCTTTAATCTATATCTCATAGACAACTCCAGAAGCGATTTTGAAGGTGTGTTATACCCACAATGGAGGTTACTTTGTCACATAGCGATTCTTGCACCACTATATACAACGATCACAATTATAATGAAAACTTAGTTCAAAATTTTTTTGCTGAAAGGCTTGAGCTTGTACAAGATAACTTTATCAAACTAATTAACCCTTCCACACAACAAACTCATGTCATTAAGTTCACTGATATTCACAAGCTTATACTGCAGTATATGGAAATAGATATGGAAGAACTTAAGGTTTCCTATTTATTTATTTACATATTTCTTAACCTACAGGATTGGTTCAATAAAAAAGTGGGAATAAATCAAATGAAGCTTATGCATTTGGGAAAGCAATATACTTATGTTAGTATGAATTCTCTTCTGGAGTTGAAATTAAATCTTAATCCCTGTATACATCTATTTCTTAATCCTCACATGCCATGTGTGAATATTCCTATAGAATCAATATTGAGTGATCTGGCATCAGCAACGTATTTTGAAAGCATGGTTAAGGGAATCAAACTGCTTAAATTAACTCGAACATCAACTTCAAGCCTGGGAATACCATTAAGTCGAAGCCTGACTGTAGAAAATAAACCTAAACTGAGGAAATCGTCAATATCATCAAGCCCGTTCTTTTCAAAAGTATCTCAAAAGTTCAGAGTCAGACTGAAATCAGTATGATCATCTTGAGAAAAAGAGTGTATTTATTTGTATTTTTAGTTTTACAGTTCAATAATGATAATAATAATGAATTTTTAATGGTTTATTTTTGTGTGCTTGTAGGAATAAAGATATCCTTTACCATATCAAAACCAGTAATATTTAAAATAAAGGTTCCACATTATTGTAGAAGTTTCCACTTTACAAAACTACAAAACAATTCAAGTTAAAACTACAAAACAACCATAAATTCAAAATATTATGACATTTATAGATATTAAATGTACAAAAGAAATGATTGCTCACTTCCGATTTCGTTAACTAACCCATTCTTTTTTTGGAATGGAAAAGTTAAAAAAACACATATACAATAGAAAACCCAATTATTTCGACTACATAAACAATACCAAAATAAACTAGATATATTAATGCAATTTCATATATTTTAAATCACATCAATAAATCTATTAAACCCATTTCTATTGATTTAGTAACCGAAAGCAGCTAATTGCTTAGCAGCATCGGATTCAGCAGTAGCAGCCTTAGCAGCGTTGACTTTCTTGGTTAAAGCCTTCTTCTTGTTGTAGTATTCAGCGGCTTGTAACTTTCTCTTTTCTTCTAACTTGTCAACAATAGATTCGTATTTCCAACCAACAGCAGAAGATAACTTACCAACAGTGGTGTACTTTCTACCTTGTTTTAATCTTAAGACTCTTAAAGCTTGAGGAACAACAACCCTCTTCTTCTTGTCATATGGTGGTGGAACACCTTCGAAAACCTTAAGTCTTTCTAAAGCGGCCTTACCTCTGGCAGTCTTGTGAGGAATCATACCTCTGATGGCCTTGTATAAGATTCTGGATGGTGCTCTGAAGTGGAATGGACCGTGGGTCTTGTTGTATCTGGTAGCCTTTCTTAAGTAGTCGTGGTATTTCAATTTGTTTCTGAAGAATTCACCAGAGATGTTCAAAGCTTCAGCTCTGACAACAACAATCTTTTGACCATTTAATAATTGCTTAGCAACAATAGAAGCTAAACGACCTAATAAATGACCTTTACCATCAATAACAACAACTGGTTCAAAAGTAGACATCTTTATTTGTAAATGAAACCTGGTTAAGAATCTCTAGTAAAAGAATCTATATAGGAGAATTTTTCTTTTTTTTTTTCACCACTATGAGGAAGTGAAAGTTTTCCAGACTGCGTAGTTACCAATTGACGAACATTGTGAGAACGACCGAAACGATGACATTACACAAAAATGTGAATATACACAAAGGCCAATTTTTCAGAATGATGCTCAATGTGTCATACAGCAAGTCGCGAGTGGTTATGCTCACATGATATGTTTGTTTTATCACCTGATTAATTCTAAATTATGGGCTGCAGCCCTAAGATGCAAAATCATTCTCTAAATCGTCTATAAATGGTAGCTGATTATATGATTAGTTTACAATTTGATATCAGTCACCATAGCTACATATTAGTTTTCTTCAAATAATTTGAAAATCCTTATGCTAAATAAATTATATTTCTAATATATATATCTAATATATATATCTAATTTTATAAACCTCTAAATGGAGATTTCCTTGGTTTCAATCAATTTGTTAATAGTAGCAATGATGGCTTGAATGGAAGCTTCAGAGACATCAGTATTGATACCTGTACCCCAGGCCATATCTTTTTTGTTTTTATTGTTTACATAACTCAATTGAATGTAAGTAGCAGCTTTACCTTGAGTACCAGAACCTAAGTTATGTTCATTATAGTTAATAACTTCAAACAAACGTCCAAACTTTTGGGAAATGGCATCAATAAATGCAGAAATAGGACCGTTACCAGTACCAGTGATTTCAACCTCATTGCCATTAATGACTAAAATAGCAGAAATTTTTCTATCTTCAGACTTAATTTCCTTGGATTTGGAAATGTTGAAATCTTTTAATTGAATTGGTGATGATTCATTAGACATGTATTCAGTCTTGTATAATTCAACAATTTCATCGGTCAGTAACTCTCTACCTAAAGAATCAGCCTTCTTTTGAACGATAGAAGAGAATACAACTTGTAATTGTCTTGGTAAGTCTAAACCTAAGGACCTTAAAACAACCCAAGCGGCACCACCCTTACCTGATTGAGAATTAACTCTAATGACAGCTTCATAGTTTCTACCAATATCCTTTGGATCTAAAGTTAAGTATGGGATCTTCCATTTCAAGTCACCTTTTGCGTATCTAGCTTCAGCCTTGGTAAAACCTTTCTTTATGGCATCTTGGTGGGAACCAGAGAAAGCACAAACAACCAAAGAACCACCATATGGAGCTCTTGGATGAACAGAAATTTTGTTACATCTTTCGTTAACCTCAATAATAGAATCCATGTCAGAGAAATCTAATTGTGGATGAACACCTTGAGTGTACATATTCAAAGCAACAGTAACTAAGTCAACATTACCAGTTCTTTCACCATTACCAAATAAACAACCTTCAACTCTGTCAGCACCTGCCATTAAACCTAATTCAGCGGCTGCAACACCACAACCTCTGTCATTGTGAGGATGGACAGAAATACAAACTTTCTCTCTTTCACTGATATTTCTGCAGAAGTATTCAATTTGATCAGCATAGATATTTGGAGAGGAAACTTCAACAGTAGCTGGTAAATTAAAGATGAGTGGGTTTTCTACAGATGGTTCCCATGCGGCTTTGACAGCTTCACAAATTTCAACAGCAAATTCGGTTGGTGTATCAGAGAAACATTCTGGGGAGAATTCAAAGCTCCATTCAGTTTCTTGCATTTCTGGATCATCTTTAGTAAGAGATCTAACTAACTTAGTAGTTTCGACAGCTTTTTTAATGGCATCCTCTTGGGACATGTTGAAAACAACATCACGGAATACATCAGAAGTAGCTAAGTATGTATGAATAGTGGCCTTCTTGGCACCTTTAACGGATTCAACAGTCCTTTTTACCAATTCTTCCCTTGATTGAGTTAAGACCTGAATACTGACATCTTCTGGGGCATTCTTAACGGCATATCTAGTGAAATCAAAGTCTGTTTGAGAAGCAGATGGGAAAGAAACTTCGATTTCTTTAAAACCAATGTCAACCAATTTGTGGAAATATTCTTTCTTCTCTTCAACTGACATCGGATCTGGTAAAGATTGATTACCATCTCTTAAATCAGTACTTAACCATCTTGGGGCCTTGATGATACTATTGTTTGGCCAAGTTCTATCAGGTAAAGCAACACCTTTAAATGCAGAATACTTTATGGATGGATCCTTAAGCATACCCTTACCACTTTGGGCAGCAGCTGAGCTGGCTTTTTGGAAAAGGGTGAGTGTTTGTTTAAACATAGTTACTGCAAAATCAATAAATCAATAACTTTTATACGAATAAATTAAATTTGGTTAACTAGTACACGGTACTTTAAAAATTAATATATATTATCTGAACACAAAAGCTTCCCTTATTAAGAAAACAAAAAAAATAATTGACTCATGATAGCATGGTTTGGTATTTCAATAAATCTGGAGTTGTCGAATAGTGAGCTGTCGAAATAAGCCCCGGTACCGCTGTAAAAATTTTCCGGTTTTTTGTACAACACGTGAAGAACCCACTTCTCCCCACTAGGCATTTCTAAAGAGTACAATCAACAAACATGCAAGGTTATACTTTGTTCCACTTGTTAATGATTACGAAAATTGAAAATAAAGTTTCACTCAATTGAAAAATTCTTTATATCATGAATTTTCCATTGATAAACTCGAATTTTTTAGATCAGCTGCGAAATCATTTAATTTTCTGATTAACTTTGATAACTTATTGTAATGTATAGGCTATTTATAAAATTAAATTAATGATTGATTTAAAATTCATTTTAATTCATTAATACTTTTATTATATTTTTATTGAATTTTATTCAACATAATTCCCTGAATGGGCAAATTTAAATGCTTGGAAGAAAATAATGATGATTTATAAATAGATTATGTTATTGATTGTTATGGCTATACCTCATTGTAATATCTAATTTAAGGCTAATAATCTAAGAGATTTTTCTCTTAAATAAATACATATTCTAAAAATTTTCAGAAAAATACTAAATTATGTCTTAAGTTACAAAAAATCTTAATTTTTAAAAAAAAGAAATAATAATAAAAAAAGAATGAAACGGATTCTAATATGAAATACTATTGCTAATACATAAAAATATATTTCAATTATACCAATCATATATAAGTAATAAGGATATATTTATCACTTGCTAAATAGAATAAAATAAAGACCCCAGATGTAGTTTCGCATTTATTTATTACTCACGTGATATATAAACCAAAATTTTTCACTTGAGATGCCTTTCCTACATGATAGGTTTTAATCAAATATATAATTATTATTTCTTAATTGTTTTATATAAAATTAAATAAATAATGGCTAAGGTATCAAGCAAATCCTCAAAGGTCACAAAGAAGGTATCTAAGAGCAAGAAGCAAGAATCTAGCTCTTCTGAATCTGAATCTTCTTCAAGCTCCTCATCTTCTAGCTCTTCAGAATCCGAGTCTGAATCTGAATCTGAACCTGAAGTAAAGGACAAGAAGACCAAGAAGACCAAGAAGACCAAGAAGGAAGATTCTTCCGACTCTAGTTCCGACTCCAGTTCTGACTCCAGTTCTGATTCTGATTCTGATTCTGAAAGTGAAAAGGAAGAAAAGGAAGAAAAGAAGAAAGAATCATCAGATTCCGATTCTTCAGATTCTGAAAGCGAAAAGGAAGACAAGAAGAAGGCAGAATCTGACTCTGATTCCTCTTCTGATTCTTCTTCTGATTCTTCTGATTCTTCTGATTCTGATTCTGATTCCTCAGACTCTGAAGAAGAAAACAAGAAGGAAAGTAAGCCTGATTCATCATCATCATCCTCCTCCTCCTCCTCTTCTGATTCTGATTCTTCTTCTGATTCAGACTCTTCAGACTCTGAAGAAGAAGAAAAAGAAGAAAAAGAAGAAAAAACTGAATCCAAGAAGCGTAAGACCGAATCTGATTCTGAAGAACAAGAAGAACCAGAATCCAAGAAAGCTAAGGTTGAAGAAGAACCTGCTACCTTATTCGTTGGTAGATTATCCTGGAGTGTTGATGACGAATGGTTACATAGAGAATTCGAACCTCTTGGTGGTGTTATTAGTGCTAGAGTTATTATGGAAAGAGCTACTGGTAAGTCCAGAGGTTATGGTTATGTTGACTTCAGTTCTAAGTCTGCTGCTGAAAAGGCCTTACAAGAATACCAAGGTAGAGAAATTGATGGTAGACCAATAAACTTAGATATGTCCACTGGTAAGCCACATGCATCTAACCCAAGAAATGACAGAGCCAAGCAATTTGGTGATGTTCCATCTGCTCCTTCTGACACCTTATTTATCGGTAACTTATCATTCAATACTCAAAGAGACAATTTATTCAACATTTTTGGTGAATACGGTAGTGTTATTTCTTGCAGAATTCCAACTCACCCAGACACCCAACAACCAAAGGGTTTCGGTTACGTTCAATTTTCTTCTGTTGATGAAGCCAAGAGTGCATTAGAAGCATTAAATGGTGAATATATTGAAGGTCGTCCATGTAGATTAGATTTCTCCACTCCAAAGGATACCAGTGCTGCTCCAAGAGGTGGTTTTGGTGGCCGTGGTGGCCGTGGTGGTCGTGGTGGTTTCAATGGTGGTTTTGGTGGTCGCGAAAGATCTGCTACTCCAAGAGCTGCTAACAACGCTGAATTCAAGGGTACCAAGAAGACCTTCGATTAATTGATTCATACATGAATAAGAACTAATTAACATACATGTGTACTATAATTACAATTTATATACTAAATTTTTCTTTCATATTTTCTTATACTTTAATTTTCATATTGTGTTGTAGCAAATAAATGATTTACATTGTTACTATGAGTAAAATTCATTACCTTGACTTTTTAAAAAATTGTCCACTTTCGTATATGAAACATCAAATGCATTGTCATATAACCCCATAGTATAAATTGATATTACGCCGCAAAAACGCCCTATGGTATTGTCCTATAAGACTCTTCCGGGAGAAATACTTTATTTCAAATGATCAAGCAAGAAATACTGCATACAAAACCACGTCAAACACCCAGACATAACTATATTTCTCTCGTTAAACGGGACAATAAGAATTCTTACTTAATAAAGTCATAACAAAAACTCTTATTTAAGTATAATTAAGATAATAATTCACTAAAAAAAGAAGTGAAAATACATATATGTCAATTAAATTTGTCTGTTTAATATAATAGTTATCGAAAAAATATATTTAAAATCCATGTTTAAGATTTATGAGACGAGCAGTAACGAAACTAATAAACAATAAATCCAATATATTCTCACTGGGAGTAGGGCAAAATAATACAAACTATAGAATAGACTTCAACTCTGTGAAAGATTTTTACATTGAATTGGATAAACCTCACCAATCGTGGAAGCCGGGGGATGAAGTTTCCGGACAAATTATCTTTATTTCAAAGAAGAACCTAGCAAATATATTCATTACACTTTCATTGATTGGATGTGTGAAAGTAAATGCTATACATCATTCTAAGTTCAAACCGGTTAAACATAATCTTTTCAACCATACTATAGTTATATATGGAGAAGACTCACCAGGACTAGGCCAAGGTAATCACGATTTTGAAAATGGGTTGTATAAAGGTGAACATAGGTTTCCCTTCATTGTGAAACTTCCTGTGAAAAAAGTATTCACCAGTATTGATTTTGGTAAAGGTTCAATACAGTATTTGCTTAAAGCATCGATAGGTAATTTAAATTCATCCAACACTAATAGCCCTCCAAATCAAACAGCTTCGTCACCAGAATCACCCAACAGTGCAATAACAAGTAATAATCTTATAAATAAAACCAAACCTTTCAAGAAGCGAAATGCTACTTATACTTCAGAGAAAATAATTAACTTGGTAAAACCAATAGATGTAGCTAAGTTACAACCACCAAAACAGAAAAGATTAATAATAAGAGACCCTAAACTAAATAAAATGCTTTCAAGAACACATTCATCTACTTCAACTATAAATACATTTAATACCATTGGTAGTATTTCATCAAATAATTCAGATTCATGCACTCCATCTGATACATTATCAAATTCTAATACACCAAGTTCACACCCTCCAACACCAAGCGACGGTCTGAAACCTGATACAATAAAGGTTTCATTAGAAGTTCCTGAAAAAGGTTACCTTAGAGGTGAATTGATACCAATAAAGTTAACAATAAACCATTTAAAAAAAATCCAGGATTTGAATGGTATAATAATTACTCTCGTTAGAGTATGTAGATTAGATAACGGAATAGATGGGTTGTTTGAATCGTTTAGAAAAGATTTACAGCAAGTAGTGATACCTTTATATGTTGATCCAGTCACATATCAATCAGAGATAAATACAAGTATTAGAGTTCCTGCAGATGCATTTCCAACAATTTCTGACTGCCCATTAGTTTCATTCCTTTACTTTGTTGAAGTTTTGATAAATTTATCAGGTAAGTCAGTTGCATTAGAGAATAAAAATTTTGCAAACCTGAGCAACCTGCCAGATTCTTTGAATGTGGACTTTAAGATCCCAGGTGATTTTAAGTTTAATTTTAATTCTTCGAACAATTATCGGGCGGAAAGATCAGGATTCATAAATACTGATAAATTTAAACGTATGAGAAAATTTGTACAAATGACAAATGAAGTTATTATTGGAACTTTCAGGCTGGAACCTGAACAATCAGGAATGTTACATAGTGAGGAAAATAATATTTCTAACAATTCAATTTCTGATACAAGTTCTGCTATTGGATTTAATGAAGCGGACCCTTCCTTAACAGAACCACCATCTACGAATCCATATACTCCTCTGATATCAAATATACCTAATTCTAATAATGAAGCTACCCCTCCATATTTGATCAATTCACCATCTGATATAGATGTAAGTCCTATTCCGGACTATGATGAAATACGAAATACCTATCAAAATCATAATATAATGCCTGGATCACTACTAAATAATACATCTGAAAAGGACCAAATTAGAGCTTTTGAGAACACCTTACTTCCATCTGAACCGCAATTAAATGACATTGATGAAGATAATACAACTGAGTTAACAATTCACTCAAGAGATAACCAACTAGAAAATATCTCAGAGTATGGTGAGCCAAGTATTAATGCTCCTGATAACGATCAACATCTGGAATCTCAGCAATACCAATTTTTTAGTGAACACAACTCATTGGCTACTTTGACTCAAGAAGAACAAGAACAAGAACAAGAACGGGAACAAGAAATAAGGAGTATTAAAAGCACACAAGAAGCTGATAACATAGATCAACTAGGTCTTGAAGATCAATATAGTGAGATTGATTATGTTCCTAATTACGATTCCTTTAGAGATGACAGACCAATTGTTCTGAATGATGCCAATCAGGATATCACGGCTAATGGTCATGAAACTACGAACAATCAATAAATTATCATGGAAAATTATAGTTCATTAATATTTAGTTTAATATTTGTATTTATTTATAAAGAATACATCAGAACTAGTCTGAAATTATTAACATATAAATACTGCATTTAATAATTAAGACTACCAATATATATACACGAAATTAATTAGAGTTCTGAGATAGATATAATTGCTTTTGTAAGGAAGTTACTGTATCTTTTAATTGATCCCTTTCTTGTTTTAAAACAAAAACATCCGCCTCTAAATCTTTTACCTTCATACTAAAGTGTGCACTAGTGAGACCATCATCATCATCATCATAATTATTATCATTAATTTCATCGTTATCTTTTGATATTTTATCAGTCGGTGAGGATTCTCCTGTAACTAAGTATGAACTACGTGAGCTAATTCTTTTATTAGCCTTCTTAAAAATCTTGAGCTCATTGTTCTCATTAACCAACTTTTCAATAGTAATCTTTTGTGCATTTAATTCATCTTGATTTAACTTCAAAGCTTTACTAGTATTATTAACAGATTGTAATGCATCCCGATAATTATTCTCAAAGGTTTTTAAAGTAGATATTTTCAAGTTAAGTTCTTTATTGAGATTCTCAACTTCATTAGCAGCATTAATTTCATTTTCTTTACTTATTTTAAGTAAATCATCAACTTGTTTTTGAAGTTTGGAAATCTTTTCATCATATTCATTAGGTGATTCATGACTTTTATCTTTAGTTTCAAATTCTTTATTCGTGTTACTCCATAAACCTACTAAATTTTCTAAATGTGAGGAAATCGACTTTCTAGATTTCTTATCGTTATTTTCTGAGATAGCATTATTGATATAGTCATTATTACTGGAATTATCTCCATTTTCTTTGTCTGAAAATTCATCTTCCGAATAAATTGCCTTATAATTGTTAAATTCCAATTCCAAGTTTTCATATTTAGATTTCCATTCATTTATTTCTTTAATTAAAACTTCTTGGTCTCTTACTTGTTGAGATAATTTGGAAATTTTAGTTTCCTGTGATTTAATTATCTGTTCAAAGTTAGACAAATCAGCAATTTTGTTATTCATAAACGGCTGGAACTTAGTAATCTTTTGATTGAGATTGGAGTTCTCTTGTTCCAAATAAATTAATCTATTATTCAACTCTAAAACTTCAATCTTATATTTTGACAAATTGCTAATTGGAACGGGATGTTGGGCTTCTTTAGGATTCAATTCGCGACTTCCCCCTTCTTCAGAATCTTCATTAATCTGTAAAGCTGCCGGGTTAATAGTGTTTTTAAGTTCTTGTATCAAGCTGTTTTGTTCATTTAATTGATTACTCAAAAGAACCTTTTCTTTTTCTTTTTCTTCTTTCAACAAGGTATTTTCTTCACGTAATTTATTAATTACCTCTGTAGCATTTTGCATTTGAGCTTTAGTAGTTTCCTTCAAATGATTAAGCTCGTTACTCAATTCAATTACAAATTGCTTAGCCTTTGACTCCTCTTCTTTTCCATTTGAAGTAGCTTCAATTGGAACCGCTTTCTCTTCTTCAATTTTTGAATTGATACCTTTGTCTTCCATAGCAACAGGAATCTCATTATCTCCACCCAAAGCTCTTTCAGATAATTTTGATGCAAAACGACGATTTCCATTTTCAGTATCCTTTGGAGAATCATAGTTTTCATCTAATGATGCTGATGGTAAATCAACCTCCACAAATTTATCTTGGGAAGAAAATCTATCTTGTGGAGAAGTTTTTCCCGGAGAAATAGCATTATTTAAAGAAAAGTTTTCTTGGGAGGAAAACCTATTATCGTATCTTCTTTCTGGGGATCCATTAGGTGTCCTGAATTCTTCAACCCCAGAAGACAAATTTCTATTATGATGTGAACTGTTTTCAAATGGCTCATTATTTTTTGGAGCTATAGAAGCAGAAGCAGCCAATTTTCTAGCAGCAACCTTAGATAAATTCAGTGGAGAATCATCTAAAAATGAACGAACAGCCTTCAAATCTAATTCGAATATCATAGTTCCTATTTCTTCAGCATATTCTTCATAAGTTTCAAAGTCAGTAGGGTCTTTTGATATGTAATCATTCTTATCACCTCCCATAATAACAATTTTGTTAAATTTAGGTAAAAATGTCATAGAGTGCCCACATCTAGGACCAGGACCATTTATTAAACCGTCATCAGATAATTTTGACCAGACAAATGTTTTCAAATCCAATACATAAAGTGCATTATAAATAATCCCACTGAAATCATTACCACCATAAATATATAATTTATCATTAGCAATACAACTTGAATGCTCATTTACCGGTAATGGCATATTACCTGTAGTAGGTACATGTGTCCATTTATTAGAAATGGCATCAAATGTCCAAAGATCATTTGAAACTTTTTCATTATTATAAACACCGCCAAAAATATACACAGTGGTTTTATCAATTGCCATGGAATGGTTAGTCAAAGGTGGTGGCTTGAAGTTATTAACCGGTTCAACAACTTCCCACCTTGCTTTAGGGCTTTTGAAAGAGTTCAATTCAAAATAATACATATCATTGTAAACTTCATTTTCAAGTTGTCCACCAAATAAATAGAGTCTAGATGAAACATTATTCAAAGAAATTGCTCCAATTGAATGTCCATATCTTCCATTTGGCTTATTTAAAATGTGACTTGGGATTGTGTATTTGTTGTTGTTAATGTTGAATAAATAGAAATTATTATCAGGGAATCCATTAAAATCTGTGTCCACTGTGTCACCACCATATACTATAAATGCATTACCACATAATACGGCTGAGTGTCCTACTCTAGCTGGCGGGTTATTGAGATTAACGACTTCTACGTTGTGGGCTATATAACCGTCAATGGAACCATTTACCTTCTCATTAGGAACGATCTTCCAGGTATCACCGAAAACAGAACCATCTTTTAAACCACCCATTATGAATATCTCGTTTCTCTCACTGGAGATAGATGCCGCCGCGTGTCTATAACGTGGGAATGGTGAGTCTAATAATCTGTATCTCTTCCATGGGTTTACATCCTTAGAAGGTATTGGTGAAATACTCAGAATATTACGGGGTACATGTGATTGTGCTGCACTGACACTTGGGCTTGTACTTTGTTGTTTGACATCTTTTGGATTCTGGGGTTTAGGTCCAGCGGTACCACTTTTGGTGTGCATATCTGTACTAGTCATCGAAACGTTAGCTTCGTCTTCTTTCTTCTTATTTTTACCAAACTTAAATCGAGGTGCCATCTAGAGGCTAATTATCACTAATATCTGGGGGGAAAATAATCCTTATATATCTTTATAATAACTTGATAGCCGGTTAAAATCAGCTTCGTTACACAAAATCTTTTTCAATTTAAAGACGCTAGAATAATTACTGAATTAGGAAGTGAGCTTATGGCAAATTATAATAAGGGCCAGGTTAGTTTAGATACAAATGACCCCACTCACAACTAGTATACCTACTGTAAATGGTATTAACCGTAATAAGTAATTTATAAGCAGTAGTTAAGCACAGGCTGTTGGCTATAAATCTAATTAGGTTTTAGAGGGGGAGCATGGATGGACATCCTAATGCTGACTACAGTACTTTTTGACAGTAAACAATTTAATGACGTTACATGCATTCTTATTCTCTACTTGTCGTCGTGTAGGTGGCATTTTTGGTTTGAACGACATTAGCAACAACGACATAATTTGGTATTGTGGTTATAAAGAGTGGTTGTTAGAATGGGAGATAATACTACTGCATATAACATATAATAACTTCGCACAAAGCTGAGTAGGTTGTTATGTATTTATGGATTTATACCAGATAGATAGGCATCGACGCCAGGCAATAAGATAATATGGTATCATTAGATAATGACCCCTTAAAAACACTTTATCAATTGTTGGATACGCCTGATAAATTGGATGAAGTACCAGAATTGTTGGCATATACTAATGCTTATAAAATGCAACTCAACAACGAGATTCAACATGACATAAAACAGTACAAACCAATTGATCTAGGTGATGATATTAATGATTTAATAAAGAGTATAAGAGGTACTAGAAAAAGAACTTTAGATATGAAAAGTACAATTGATAATGCGTCTTCCTCTATCCAGAAACTTGACAACTGTAAGAAAAATCTCGTATTGTCTATGACGATACTAAAGAGACTTCAAATGCTTCTTAAAGCCAATGATGCGCTTAATGCTGTATTATCAACACATAATTATGAAGATATCTTACAATTATTCAGTGTTGTACGAGATTTGTTAAATTTTTTTAAACCGTACAAATCGATTGATGATATCAATAAGCTCAGTTTGTATGTGAGCCAGACACAGAATAAATTAATTGATGATATTTTCATTGATTTTGAGGAGGCGGTTGTAAATAAGAAAATGGAAAGAAGGGAACAGCTAGTGTATGGATGCCGAATTTTGGAAACCATTGACCAGGTGTATCTGGCAAAATTGCAAACCTGGTTTTATAACGTACAGTTAAGGGAAATTAAATCAATCTTTAATAGCTTCGAGGAAGCGGGCTCCTTGGAGAATTTGAATAGAAGGTTCATCTATTTCAATAGTATACTTTCTCAAGCAGAGTCATCATATTTAGACTTATTTCCTCCAGAATGGCATGTTGATTTAGAATTGTGCAAAAACTTCTGTTCTACAACTAAAGGTGATTTATCAGGTTTAGTTAAAAAGTCTATTAACCCTGATATTTTATTAGAGTGCTTAATGAAAACTCTTGATTTTGAAAAAATGTTGAATAAAAAGTATAAAACCAATATATTTAGCCACTCGATACTGAGTGTTTTTGAAAATCACTTGCTGGTATGGGTGTCTGAACAGGATAAAGTTTTACAGTCTAAATTTATGGAATATTTGTCGATGCCAAAGATTCCAGAAGAGTTTTTATCTGCTGATGATCCGGAAGATTTTTTAACAATTTTAAAGGTAAACAATTTGCCAAATATTTGCAATTCATCTATTGAACTATTCAAGCTATATCATAAGCTTTTGACTCAGATATTAAAATTAACCAATGGTGAGGTATTAATCGACATGTCTTATTTATTCATTAAATACTTGAATGAATATCTTAACAAGATTTTGAACCCAATATTTCCTACTTGTGATGAACACTACAATGGTATTGTTTCTATAAAATACTTAACAATGCTTCTTAATACTGGTGATTATATTATAAACAATACAAATGACCTACAACAGAAGCTTACTAATTTGATTAAACCAGAATTAAAGGATAGAATAAAGTTTGATGGAATAATAGAATCATATTATCAACTTATTAATAAATCAATACTAGGTCTTTTAAGTAAGAATTCATACGACGTGAAGTTTGCCTGGAGACAATTCGCTAATGCAAATTGGTCAAATATGGAATCAACAAAAGAAAATTCAGCATATGTTGAAGATCTTGTGAGTGCTTTAACGAAAAATATAAAATTAATCATGCCATTAATTATAAGAGATAGCTACAACAAATCTTTTTGTAATAAGTTAGTGGAATTACTTACTACGTCATTTTTAAATAATCTTAAATTCATTAAACCATTATCTCCAATTAATATTGAACAACTAAATTTGGACATCAATGTATTAAAAGAAGCTCTTTTAACTTTCCCATTATATTCAAATCCAAATTATCTGTCTAAGACTACTTCTCAAACTGCTTCTAGTTTATTCGTCAAGTTTGTTAATAATCAGTTTCAAAAAGTGGAGATTGTTTTAAAAGTCATTTCCACACCAATATTACCTGTTGACAATATAATAGAATCGTACTTTGAATTGATAGGAGATAAATCAATAAAGAATTTTACCAAAATATTAAATTTAATGAATATTGAAAAGACACAATATAAAAAATATACTGAAAGCTTCAAATTACAACTCACACTTGATAATGAGTTAATTGATGAATCACCTATATTGTCTATAATGGACGATGAAAATACATTGGAACAACAAGTTACTGAAGCCGAAATAATTTCAAGAAAAAATACACCAGAACTTAAATCTCCTAAGTTACATCAATTAAATATTAATAATCTTGAGAAAAACTTTAGAGAATTTGCGTTAAATGGAGAAAATCATGTTAATAAATTCAATGAAAACTTCAAAAACTTTGGAAAGTTTTTTAGAAAGGATAATGATTAAATAGAAGATTTATATAAAATGACTAATTTAATTTTCAATTTATAAACAAAAAAGTATTTATGCGCATTAAAGTTATGAGGAAATAATTTTGGAACCGTAAATTTATTACCAATGACTAAACTAGTAAAAATATGTGGGCTTAAGACTCAAGAAGCTGCTACAAAAGCAGTTGAATCTGGTGCTGATCTTTTGGGTATCATATTGGTTCCAAAAAGAGCAAGAACTATCGATCATAGTATTGCTAAGGAATTGGCTCAATATGTAAAACAGAAAAGAAATTCGAATAGATTTAAAACAGTTCAAGAGATATTTAATTATTTAGAAACAAAAACATACAGAAGTGCTAATGAATATTTCTCAGATGTATCTAGGTTAATAATGGAAAATGGCCCTTTTTTAGTAGGGGTTTTTAGAAATCAACCGATTGAAGAAGTATACCAGATTGCATCAGATTTAGACATTGATTTTATTCAGCTTCATGGAAGTGAGAATAAATCGGAATTTTTAGATCATAACTCTTCTAAAAGATTTGGTATTTTGCCTAGATATGTTATACCTAAAGATATCTCTTTGATGAAAGACACATTTGATGGTTTAAAAAATAAGAATGGATTCACATTACCTTTATTAGATTCAGAATATGGAGGAGAAGGCAAAACAATAGATTGGAGCATTTTGAATGAACTAACTTTTGGTAAGTTTATTTTGGCTGGAGGATTAAACCCAGGTAATTTAAAGAGCACAGAAAACTTAAAGAACTTAATTGGGTATGATGTTAGTGGTGGTGTTGAATCAGAAGATGGAGAGAAGGATTTACAAAAAATTGAGCAATTTATTGCTATTGGTAAGGCTATATAACCAAAATATTAGTTGAACTATATAGTTAAGGTATAAATTAATCAGCTTGATCCCAATTACCTGGTCTTTGTTGTTTAGGAACTTGTGGACCACCTGCTCTTTTAGCCATAATAATTTGATCAATTGATAAAATTGTATTTGTAGCTTCAACAGCCAAGTTAATAGCAGATTTCTTAGTTGATAACAAATCAAAAATTCCGCTCTTAGAAACATCTACTAAGCCATCTTCAGAATCATTATCAATATCAACACCAAAATTTAAACCATCATCATTAGAATGAGCAGCATATAAATTACTTAATATTTGACTTGAATCTAAGCCAGATGTTTCTGAGAGAACCCTTGGAACTACTTCAAATGCTTTGGCAAAGTTCTTTATAGCCAATTGCATCAAACCTGGTGTTTTTTCACCATAGTTAGTTATCAATTTAATTAATTCGATTTCAATAGCACCTGCCCCTGGTAATAACCTATTATCTTGTAATAAACCCTTAATAGAATTAACACCATCATCAATGGACCTTTCGATATCATCCAAATTATTTTGAGTAGCACCTCTTATAATAATAGTAGAAGTTCTTGATACAGACTCATCTTGTCTAAATATAGTTACTCTATCACCACCGATTTCCTTAGTTTCAATTATGTCAACCAGTCCCATTTCTTCTGGCATTGGTGCACCCAATCTTGGTAAAGGTGTAGCACCACATACTTGACAAATTCTTCTTAAATCAAACTTAGATGGGACTCTTAAAACTAAGATGTTGTATTTATTGAAGTAGTGTAATGCCAATTCACCAACATTAGCACCAGCAACAACAACTTGAACACCAGAGTCAAAAATTTCCTTACACATTTGGTCAAGCTGTTGTTCTTCTCCTTTTGTAAAGTCTAACATTTCTTGGGCATTATGCAATAAAACAGTACCCTTAGTTTCAGTAGTTGAAATATCTATTGGACAAGTAAATACCACGACTTTAGATTTAGATTTTATATTTTTGATATGTCCTTCTGGCTCTCTTGGGAAGACCATACCCTTAATAACTTCCGAATTTGCTAAAGAAGAACCCATAATCTTAACTACTCTTATTGAATCAATATTGAATGACTTTGGATTTTTTGGATTAATAACATTCTTTACAGCCTTAACAATCAAGTTAGATATTAATTCTTCAAACCCGTATTGCTTAGCAGAAACAACTGGTTTAATTGCTTTTAAAAGTTCTTTAGATTCAGTGATTTCGCCAACATTATCAATAATCAAATTTTCTAACGCGTTCATAACGAACTTGTTAGCTAAGTTATAACCTTGCATAATTTCTGGAACATTTAATCCTAAATTAATCAACTTTTCAGCAATATTTAAAAGTTCACTAGCCAAAATTATAACTAAGTTAGTATTGTCACCCATTTCAAATTCTTGTTGTTGAGATGCCATAATTAAAATCTTAACAGCTGGATGAACAATTTCCAATTCATTTAACATAGTGGCAGCATCATTGGTGATGAATATTTTGCCATAACGGTTAACAATAATTTTATTACGACCACTTGGCCCCATTGATGTCAACAAAATTGATGAAATTTCTCTTACTGATTCAATATTTCTTATAATAGCACCATCAGCACTTGAGTGTGACTGATAACCTTGTTTGAATAACCCAGCATTTGGTGCTTGAGGTAATTTAAGCGACATATTATAGTTAGATTTATTATTAACTGTTGATTTATTTTTAAGTTTTCAGTTCTTTGACTTATACAGAGGAATCAATCACGTTGAAATTTTTTTAATATCTGACTATATGCAGTACAACACAATAACAACTATGCTTATCACAACAAATAATCAATTGTTATAGACTATTTAGAATGGTTTTTTTAATTGTAAAATAATAATTCAAGTAAATTCGATATAATTTTATTCATATATATATATATAATGAAAGTCATAAAGAAATATGATCCCATAATATCCAAGTCATTAATTTATATTGTGTAATATATAATGATTCCTAGGCTAAGTCACCTTCATCAATATCGTCTATATTTTCAATATCTATAAATTTCCGGAGACTTTCCAAATTATTAGATTTTTCATTAAAAAAAATCTTTAACTGTTTGTTATATAATTTCATAAGTTTTTGGTATTTACTAAGTTTAATGTTGCTAATTTTTTCTTTTTCTTGATATTCTGTAATACTAGTTTGTAATTGTCTTTGAATTTGCTTTTTTCTTTGCCTACATTTTGACGCAGCTACTCTATTACGTTCCAATAACCTTTCCTTTTTCCATGCAGCAGTACCTGGCATGGGGCCAACATGAGTGGATATAACTTCATTATTATATATAATTTGATATTGAGGAGCTTCATTAGGAGCTGATATTGAAGTTAATATTGGCTTATCACTGACCAGCAGCTGTTCTATATGACCCGATAAAGGTTGCAGATTTATGTTCATAATTGGTGCTGCAGTATTTTCAATCAGCTGAGACGGATGTTGTAGAAGGGTTTGCTGTTGTGTAGAAGGTGTGATACGCTCTATTAAATTATTTTCTAGTACAGAAGCTGTATTCGATCTATCATTAGGTAAGTCTGGTGACCTAAATTCCGGTGTAGGTGATTCATTTTCAAAATAAGCTTGGTGATTAACAATTTGACCTATTTGGCCATTAGAAATGGAAATTCGTCTTCTTCTTAATGATCCATCGTTTGCATCAAATGGTAGCATCATGGTTGAATCAAAAATAGGGGGATTAGTAATAGGATATGAACCTATATCAAACGGATTATGAAATATATCCCACTGAAAACCTTTATCCTCATTATTGGGTATGTTTATATTCCCTTCATTATTCTTAGAAAACCTAGAGTTTGGGTTTAGCTCTGTTGGTTCTTTTTTAGGGAAGTTTTCAGCTTCAATACCTTGTACACTTAATCTGCTCAGAGCATTTTCATGAACATTATTCTGATCATTCTTTCTAGACCGTATTAATCCCAAGGTATTATCATCATCTATTTGATTAGAAATATTAACACCAACTAGCAGGTTTATATCTGTAGCTGTCTGGCTTAATGACAAATTAATTTGTTCACTCTTAACTAAAGCAGGCTCCACCTTCATGAAATTATCAATATCATAGGAAATCAGAACATTTCCTGTCCCCAAAATATTTTCATTTGAACTATACATCCTACCCTTTCTAAAGTTCATAAATAATAATTATATATTATGTGAAATAAAATCGTTTAATAATTATGTAGAATATTAGTCACGTGAATCATCTCTTAATAAATCTCATGATAATTGTGTAAGCCTCGAATAAGAATAATGTTAACTGTGATAGTCGGCGGCTATCTTGATTGTTTGATGGTATCCACTGATGGTAATAGCATCTCTAATAAAATAAAGAATTTCCCACATTTCAACCAGATTGGTGCATTTGATGATGAGGATAGTCTAAGTCAGCAGCTTTTTCAAGCATTGCCAGATTACCCAAAGGATGATAAGCATAAACTAGTTATAGTAATTGAGAACCAAAGGGGAATGAAAATCTTCGGCATTCCTTTGTTTTCTAATAATTCTCTAATTCCAATTCTTGATCCCTCAAATTACCAATTACTTAATGGGACAAATATTAAATTAAGCTATGAGAACCTTATGAACTATCCATTGCCTGATCTAAATTGGGAATGGTCATGGACCAAGTGGTATGTACTCATGTTTGATGATGTAGATGATGAAGGATGGATATATTCCAAATTATTTTTCAGCAATCATCATTGGAAGGGAAAATATTTTCCTGGAAATTTTGTAAGAAGAAGAGTATGGATTAGAATGAGACATCAAACTGAATAATACCATACTTAATGTTTATATAATAATTAAATTTGATATGTTATGGAAAAAAATTGATAGAAGTGGGAATAAAATTTTAATGAAAACTGTAGAGGCGGGTTACTATAATATAACAGGATATCTAGATAAGATTTATAAGTACATTATAAGTATATAATAATTACGTTATAATTAATATAATGCTTGTTAATTATGTAAAAATATTTGTATGGTTGTATCCTTTTACAGCAAAATTATCCTCAGATTTTTCCTTAAATTCTTTAACCAGTAATTTTTTGCAGTCAGATTTAAACAATGGAAACATCATTTGATTTATCTCTAGCTTTAGCAATTATAAAATATAAACATAAAAAGAAACTCAAACACTCCTATAGAAGTAAGTTTAATTTGAATTTTTTATGAAAATACGTATTAAATACTCACCACCTAGATATCATCAACTATATTATATTACCTAAATTACAAGAGGAAAAAACAACTAAAAGTGATAACAGATACAAACCACGGAAAAAACCTAGGCCACCAGGAAAGTCTATAATTCCAATACTAAGATCATTTGGTATTCTTTATGAAACTGAAACTATTGAAGAGTTGAAGCGTGCAACAAATGCTATAAATATTGATATTAGAGATAAATATGAAGTAGAGGAATTATTCCATACATTAAAATATCTAATTCAATGGGATAATCTGACTAAGAACTTATATTTAATTCGATATGTATCTGAACAACTTATAAATAATGATTTTATGAAATGTTATTCGTCAATATGTGGGGAAAATAAAAAGCTTTGGTTTATGATTTTAAGAAGTCTTGATGAGTGTATTTTAAATTCTATTTGTCATGAAACACGGGTATCAAAAGTTATTAAATATAAATTTATTCAAATTGAAGCTATTTACAATTATATCTTTTCAAACCATAGAAAGCTTATAAAAAACACCGAATATGATAGTTTGTTGGATGAATTTAGCTTGAATATTGCAAAAGTAGTGTTCTTTAAATTGGGAAAATGGATTCTGAATAACAAACGATACTTAATTAAATTCTTGAGCGGTACTGATTGTAATGAAACTGTAAAATTTGAATTAATAAGTTTAATAATCAAAGTCTATAATTATAATCCGTCAAGTGCACATATCAATAAAATTAGTAACTGCCTCAAGGACAAATTAATGAATCAATCGCTACTTAACTATCTTATAATATGCTACTTAAAATTAATCAAGTGTATGCTAATATCCGTAACTTTAACTGAAAACAAGTATTCCGAACTAAAAAGAAGACTTCTTGCGTTGCTAATAATCAACAACGATGCAGAATCAATGAAATTTTATCAATTTAATTTTTAGGTTTAATTAATTTAAATGCCTTTTTGCTAAATAAATAAGTTAATCCACTAGTCAATGTTGTACAAGCGACCAAAATTTCAAATCCAGATAAGAATAAATTAAAATTAGAAATATATTCTGCAGTTGACAAGAGGTTTTCAATACCTGGCTTTAATACCAAACTTCCAATATAAATCATTTGAAATGCAGTATTAAATTTGGATAATTTATTTGGGTGAAGTGAAACTGTGGGTATAGAAATATTAATGTATCTTTTAAAAGTTTTTGGATGTGGCAATGTAGTATATCTATAATACAATGACATGAGGCTCAAAAGAATATCTCTTCCAATAATTAAAGTCGCTAAGTAAGTAGGAATTGAATGAACATATGCCATGGAGATAGTGCAAATTGTCATTAAAAATTTATCAGCAATCGGATCTAAAATAGATCCTAATATTGATTTTTGATTGAATTTTCTAGCTATAAATCCATCAATAAAATCAGTAACACATGAATAAATAAATATAGATATTGCCATTATTGAATTATTTTTTACAATAAAGTAACCTATAAATGGTGCAGTTAATATTCTTGTTATAGTCAAAAAATTTGGAACTGTGTAGATATTATCCTTAAAAACAGCATTAATTTCAGGTTTGACTGATTCATTATTTGCTTCTAAATTTTTAGTGGCTATTTTACCATTGAGTACATTAATCTTTTTAACTTGATCAACAAGATGTTTATTTATGTCATTCTCTTGAAGGGTCTTCTTCTCTAAAAATAACCTAGGTAGTGAACTAAAATTTTGTTTCCTTATTATTTGAGTGCCTAAAAATAAGGACTGTATTGATCTTTTAAGACATGTAGTCCTTAAAGAATGCAGCAAACTTATTAACTTTAAATTCATTTTGTTACTGCCACTCTATATTGTTTAAGCATGGATAGTATTTTTTTTTATCTCGTTTAATTTTTTTTTTCGACTATGCTAAAATATTTAAGAACTTCTATTATATTATTTAATTATTAGTTTTATTTACGTAATCCTTCTTCATTAACTAACATTTCTTCAGTATCTTCTGGACCGGTACCAACTTCAGTTAAAATAATTCTAGAAACGCCTCTGTAGATTTCAGTATCAGCAACAATTGGGGAAGAAGTGTCTAGCTTGGAAGTATCAAAATCATCCCAACCGCCAACTTGGTTGAAATATTTATAAATTAAACCTAAGACTTTTGTTTCATTTTCTACTTCGTAGTAAATGACAGCATTTGGACCAGCATCAAATGTGTAAGCAGCGATAATTTTACCTTCATGTTCGTTTAATGCATGAATTAATTTGATAATCTTCTTTGAAGTATCATTAAGGTAAAAAATAGGTGGATAAGAGTCTAAACAAACTGCATGAAAAGAGTTGGAGTCTTTCATGGTTAATTCACCAAACTTTTCGAAATTCTTAGCTAAAATAGCTTCCTTCATTTCTTCAAACCTCTTAGGAACAACTTCAGTAATTCTGTGTTGGAACAAGTCAGAAGTTTGAACAGTGGTTTGCATACCAGTTGTTGAAGGAGTATCCTTCTTATCATCACTAACCACTAAAATAGCAGCTTTAATACCGGGCCAATGATTCAATGGAGCAACTTCAACAGCTTTAGAATCTTCACCATCAGCTAATTCACCCATTTCCCAAGCAACAAAACCACCAAATAATGATCTACAAGCTGAACCTGAACCCTTTCTTGCTATTTTGGAAATTTCAGACATATCTTGTGGTAATTTGTATAATTTTGCAATTGCTACTACTAAAGCGGCAAAACCAGCAGCTGAAGAAGCTAAACCAGCAGCAGTTGGGAAATTATTTTCAGAAACAATATGTAAACCAAATGTAGATAATTTAGGTAATGATTCATCTTTGGCTTCTAATTCACATCTCAATTTTCTTAAATCGGCTAAACAAGCCTTGGTTCTTGGTGACTCTAATGATTCTAATTTACCATTTAACCATAATTTATCTTCAGTAAAATCTTCAGAAGTAGCAACAGAAGTCAATGTTCTGAGGTCTTTTTGTGATAAAGTAACAGAAATAGAAGAGTTTGTTGGTAAGTTTAAATTCTTGTCACGTTTACCCCAGTACTTTAACGTCTAATTTTGGTTAGAAATTTGTTAGAAAATAACACTAATAATAATAGACATACCGCAATATTCACAGGTGCTGTAGTTGATGCTGTATAGATGGCCATCTTGATTATTCCTCTTATAATATTTATTTGACTGCCAAACTGGTGTCGAAAATACTCGAGAACAATTCTCATCGTAAACGCAGTTTATTTTGTGTAACAAATACCAGCACTATCCAACATTAATCATATGAATAGTAGCTACTAGCTGTTGTACTATAATAAATTCAAATATATGATAGTAAAATTATCTCAAATAAATTAAGAATATGAACGTAATATTTTAAGTTCTAATATAACACAAGTTAACATACATAATACAGTAAATTAAGAATCTTTTGACCAGTTTATTTCAAACAAAATGAGTCCAATCCTTATTTTCTGGTCCATTTCCACAATCTGGCCTTACAATCACCACTACCAGTCGCAAAAATACCTTCAGTACCGTCAGAATTCAAAGAAACAGCAACAGATATAACAGAGTTACGGTGACCTTGTAACATTAATAATGGGTTTCCAGAAAGTTGATCCCAGAAAATAACACCTCTATCCTTAGAACCAGATAAAATATATTCATTCTTAGGAGTAGAACAAACGGATAAGACAAAGTCTTTATGGCCAATGTAAGTAACTTCACATGATGATTTGTTACCATTACCAGATTGACCATGAGAGTCAGATTTACCTTCCAAGTTCCATAATTTGACAGTTCTATCTAAGGAACCAGAAGCAATTTGTCTACCATTGGTAGAAAATGAAACAGAATAGACAGAGTCTTCGTGACCATTTCCATTTTCATTACCAGAATCTAATCTTTCAACCAAAAATCCAGTAGTAGAATCCCAGACTCTAACTGTTCTATCCAAAGAACCAGCAGCAATCAATTGTCCATCTGGTGATACAGCAACAGTAGTAACACCATCTTCAATAGATAAAGTAAGCGAACATTGAGATGATCTTAAATCCCAGATTCTTACAGTCCTATCACCTGAACCAGAAACAAGTCTATTACCATCTGGGAAGAAATCCAAAGAATAAATATCTTGTTCGTGACCACGTAAGATTTTAATGATTCTCTTAGTAGTTAAATCCCAGATTCTAATCAATTTATCTTCAGCACCAGTGGCTAATAATTTTCCATCTGGGGAGAAGCAAACTGATCTGATATATAAATCACCATTAGTGTTAGCTGCTTGAATTTCACTTTCATTTGAGTCTTCCTTTTCGGCCAAGCCACTAGAGGCAGTTTCATCAAATAACTTAGCAACTAATTCACCAGTTTTAACATTGAAAACTTGTGTAGTCTTATTACAACCTGTTGCAATGAATTCACCATTCTTCGAAAATCTTACACAACAAACAACAGAAGAATGATCTAATGAATGAATTAAGTCGACATCTAAATCACGCTTGAAAGCTGGGTTGTATAAAACATAGTAATCTGGCTTTTGTTTCTTGAAATCTGGGTTAGCCTTAGTAACATCTAAATCAGATAAAAATGGTGGTATTTCTTTTACATGTAAGGCTTTTTGGTTAGAATTGACAATATATTGAGATTTATCAATCACAGTCAATGAAGTAGAGCTTTCTGGAGTGATTGAATCAGCCTTAGGTTCTACCTTTGGTTCAGTTTTAGGTGGTGATTTCTTTACACTACTTGGTAATGCTTGCGCAACAGGTGGGGCAGGTTGGGTAGCAGGGGAAGCAGTGGTAGTAGGTGTAGCACCCGAAGCAGCAGATGATACAACAGCAGCAGTTAATGGTTGCTGTGGATGTTGAGAGTTTGCATAGCCACCAAATGGTACTTGTCTGCCTTCAATCATGCTTGTTTGAGCTTGTCTGTCTCTGTTTTCCAACTCTGTTTTTAATCTTAAAATTTCTTCTTCATAGGCTTCTTTTATTTTTCTGTGTGCCATTTCTAATTCATAAACAGTTTGTCTAATTTGTTGCATTTCTGCAGTTTGTTGATTATATTTCAAATCATAATCTTCCTTTACTTGTTTAAAACTGGAAGCTTCATTCAAGGCAAAATCAAATTCTTGTTTTACGGCATCTAACAATTCATTCAATCTTTGTTGGTGTTGTTGTCTTTGTTGGTGTTGTTGTTGTTGCTGTTGTTGAGCAGCGACTGCTGAATTAGATGTGTAAACTGACATTATTCGTTAGTTGTCGTCTATGTATTTATTTCTCACGAATTATTTTTCCTTTTAGTATCTAGTTTAGTCAATACACCCCTTGGAATATGTCACTAGTTAAACTTATAAGATATTTTGTGTTATATTTGTATTGGTTGAGTAGATTTTAATATTATTGTACTTTCACAATTCGGGTTAACTGTTGTTATTTTGAGATCACTAGTTCACTTGAATTTTACTACAGCCAAATTAAAAAAAATCTTGCACTTATAATTTCTCAACCTTTTCCTAGTTGTTTAGATTAATGCTCCTCAGTGAATACCAGGAATACAATCGGATAATTTTTTAAATAAACTGTTAAAAAAAATTCTCAACTTGAGTTTAACTGTCGAATAATTCGCAAACAACGACACTACCAGATATTGTGATGGAAATGCGCTGGTTCTACGGGACGGACTGCGTGTAATAAATCATTAATTTCCATGGGGTGTATTTTGGATTAACAGGGGGTGCGGGATATAGCAATAGGAGTCAGTGAATTTGTCGTGCATTGTCATTATGATGGCTAAAGGAAGAATATGTGGTGTTTTTGGAATTATGTACGGAATAGGAAAAAATTCATCCTACTATAAAATGTGAAAGTTTTTAAAAAGGAATGCTATTAAACTATATAGAGGTGATATTTGTTAGCAGAGGAAGAAGAAGTGATTATGTAGAATTTTTATAATATAAATATAAAGAATGTGGTTGTTATATTTTTCAATATATATTGTGATGATGAAAATAAGTGTCAGAGGGTGTATCCATATTTTTTTGTTGCAGATTTCATTTGCCGACTATTGATGCCCAATCACGAATGATAAGATTATTGAAAATACCTCTATTTAAAATAAGTGTCACAAAAACCTCGAATTGTGAGAAAATAAATAAATATTTCGGTAATTGCGTCTGGGCCTGAATAAGGCAACTATAGTAGTGGGTGGTGCAATGCGCATTTGATAATTTACTAATTTCGCAAAATTCCATCAGACATAAACATTATAGTTAAAAATGCCACAAAATATCCTTGAAGCAATTTCCTGCATTCAATAATTTACACAAAATCACCGTTGATTAACTTAGTGTAGTGATGGTTCGTTTTAACAATTGATATTAAGACTCTAAGATCAGGAATTAATATAATTAACCATTTAGTATGGTGTATCTTGGAAATGAAATATTTAGAGGCAAAAAAGCACAAGCAGCCTACGACAAAACATTTGCAGGTAGATACCAGAAATTGTTGAAGAAAAATCATTTTTTGTTCTTTGGATTGCCGTTTATGCTCTCCATTGTAGCTGGTTCTTTGTATTTACAAAAATTTACCAGTGTTAAATGGGAACAATATGATGAGAAGCACAGGCAATTAGGTGAAGAAGAAATGTTGAATATGATTGAGAATAAACGTACAGTTAACAAGAGAGATGACTATTATAGACTCCAAGGGTTATTAACTGATCACTTAGAAAAGGAAGTTAGTTCTAATGATGATTACGAAATAGTTAGAATCCAAAGAAAGAAGGAAGATGAGCCTGTTTGGTAAATGTTTCTTTTAAGTTTAATGTATTAATGTATATAGGTATATTTTTGATGTATGATAACGATGTAAATATATTTGCGCGAGAGCATCTAGAAAAAGTAGAAATTTTTCATTTCTAAAAAGTTTAGATATTATTCACTATTTAATATAAACTAGATTTAGAATGGTTTCTTTCTCTTGTGAAGTTTGTAACGATACAGTTATTAAGAAAAAATTAGACCAACATACTCAAAGATGTTATGGTGCTTACTTCACCTGTATTGATTGTTCTATAACTTTTCAAGGTACTGATTACAGAAAGCATACTTCCTGTATTAGTGAAGCCGAAAAGTACGAAAAAGCATTATACAAGGGCCCAAAGAAGAATCAAAACAATAAAAATAATGCCCAACAAGATAAGAACAAAAAGAAGAATGAAGCTTCTGAACAAAAGGAAAAGCCAAAGGAAGTTAATAAAGTTGAACCAAAGCCAGACAATAAAGACTCTTCAAAGTCCTTTGATTTCTCAAAGCATGTAAAGGGCAAGAACTCAGAAAATTTTTATAAGGTTGTCAAGAAGGTCGCTAAAGAAAGCTCTAAAGATACTAAAGATATCTTAAAAAACATGAGAATCAGCAGAAATGAAGCTGGTGAATATACTTTAACTTTCTAGTTTATTAATATAATTACTGTACAATAGAATTCCTTGTTAATAATAAATGTTAATTGTCATTCTAAATTTGTTATTTATACTACTTTATCTTATGCAAGGCTCTATTCACTTTATTGTAGAATTGTGAAAGTGTGTTGTAAGGAAATGATAAATTATCACAAAGATATTCAGGTAAGTTTTCCTTCAAAAGTCTAGAGTTCTCTATCTTTTGTTCAATCTCTTCACTGTCTTCATCAAACGATGGATCTTCTACTTCCAAAAATGTTGGTACATAGTTAATTTCAGCCATGGATTCAAAATTCTTAGAAATAATAAGCCTATATTCGATAAATACTTGGTTATTATTAGTAGAATTTTGTTTAATGTCAAAATAAAACTTAGTTTCATCTTCTCTATAATCTACGATTCTTAATCCTGTCAACAATTCCATCATGTCCAATGTAATTCCAATATTTTCTAGTTCCTTTGATAATTGATCTTGTGTTACAATATTTGAAGATTTATTTTTTTGTTTTTTCCTTATAGGTGATTCATATATCTCCCCCTTTCTATTCTTAATAGGGGTGTTTGTATAGCTGGTGTTTAATGCATTTTTTTCATTTAATAATTCATCTATAATCTTTTGCTTTTCGTTAAGCTCTTCATTTAATTGTTTTATTAACTGTGCATCTTGTTTCAATTGTAATTTTGTCTTTTGTTTGTATTCATTAAAAACAATATCTTGTTCACTGTTTGTCAACTTATTTATCAACTTTATTAGATCTTTTGATTCAGTAGACTCTAAGATTTCCTTCTCAGTTATTTGATTTAATTTCTTAGGTAAAATAGTACTAACTAAAGATGTGGAGCTTCGAACTTGATTTTTCTCTGATACTTCCTTTAATTCTTTATTCTTTTTATTTATCATACGTGGTTTAGACATGTGTCAATCAAGATGTGTATTTTTGTTTATATTTACTTATATTGTAATATTAATTTTCGACCGCGATCTTAAGTTCCTAATACAACCTTTACCTCTTCAGCTTTAATTGCATTCACTCAAAGATGGGGAATGTGAAGACAAATGTATCTATTTTAACAAATATTAGTTCATTAACCATTATATATATTAATATATTTAGTATTCTATATTCAAATGTTAATTGTGGTATCGAAATCCTATAAAAATGAATATTTGGTAATATACATATCTTTATTTATAGCTTCTTTCAATACATCAACTCTTGTTTAATTAAATCCTATATAAAGAATACCATAAAAATACCATTATATATTTCAATTAGCATTATAATTACTAACATAAATTGACAAAAATGCTGACTGAAACATTGCTTGCTCATCGATGATAATGATAGTATATATGTTACACAACAAGATACAAATTATTCATTAAAAGTAGTGGTATAGAGTCTTAAAGTACTATATAAATATAATTACAACTTTTGTCTCTATCTACGTTATCATTATCGTCACTATCATCATTATTTATGTCATAATAACTCACTTAGTGTCACCGTGGATTTGGTGCGAGCCATTGAAAAAACGCCATTGAAAATAAGTGAAGATGATTATAGTTTTAGAATAATCAATTAATTAAATGTCGTTTTCCCCTGAAATACTTAATAAGAAGTTAGATTCTTTACAAGAGACTCAAGATTCGATTGTTACTATTTCTCAGTGGGTTTTATTTCATCATAAACACTGCAAGGAAAGTGCACAATTATGGTCAGATTATATACTCCATAAATGTGATAAGGGCCCTAAACGATTATCTTTGTTATACCTTTGCAATGATGTAGTGCAGCAAGCTAGACACAAAAGAAAAAGTGAATTTATTATACAGTTTTCTAAGGTTTTGCCTAATGTATTGAATACCATATATTCCTCATTAGACACGGCAATTAAACCAAAGGTTGATAGATTAATTAATGTGTGGGAACAAAGATCAGTATTTCAACAAAATAATATAAAGGAAATGAAAATGGCGATTGAACTTTCTAAAGATAACAAATCAATGGAAGCAACATCGACCACCCCCATCACCGCATCTAAAGATGACATCGCCACTGATTTGACGCATTTGAATAATATATTTTTGCATATGAATCATTTAATTTCTGCTAGTCAGGCTAATCTTCATCAAATTGGTATTCAATCAAAGAGCTATTTACCAAATGACCCCCAAGCATCCAATAATTTACCTTCTCCAAAAGTTTACTTATCTAAATTAAATATACTAGAAAAACTTTGCAATATTTCTGTTAAAAACATTGAAGAAATAAAAAAAGATAGAATTGAAATTCTTAGTCAATTAGATAATTTAAGAAAGTTGATATCAGAAGGCTCATCTTCCGATGATAATAAGGTTACCATAATAAATTCTAAATTATCCCAGTTACAAGCCACTAAAACAGAGTTAGAAGAAATGATTAATGGACCAGGTTCATCTTCAGAAACACCTGAACCAGCTCGTGAAGATCCATCACCTGCGTTTGATAATCCAAATGACGATGATGATGACGATGTTATTCCAACATATGAATCTAATGATAGTGATAATGAAACACAGGAACCCCCTTTTAAGAAATCAAGACCATCTAATATATCTGGGAATAATTCAACGTCATCGTCAAATGCTACTAAAAAGTCAGTTGCATTTTCAGAAGAAATCGAAGTTAAAGAGTTTGAAAGAGATGAAAATATTAGACATGCTGATGTTAATTTCGACCATGATGATGATGATGATGATGATGATGATGATGATGATTATGATTCTCGATTAGAATTTGAAAAACATCATAAAGATGTTTTAGAATTAAAACATGACCAACAAGATTCGACGAATGGTCAATTTGATGGCAATCTACTTAATTTTTCATCAAACAGTGATGAAAATAGTGACGATTCTGGTTACAACCCTTCTGCTGATATTGAAAACGCAAATAAAACTTCTGCTATGAACGATAATGTTTTAAACTTACTTTCTAAGTTGGCATAGTTTTTATATTACTTAGTTTCATATATAATATTGAGTAAATATAAAATTAAATTGAATCTAAATCTAATTTAATATCTTGTATAAGTCTTTAGAACTATTGATGCTGGTGTCTTTAATATGACTAAAATTAGTTGATTTGAAATGTTCCTTTTTGTTATTAGATTCGAAGTAAATTGGATGCAGAGAGGTTAATAAGTTTGGTAACGAAAGCTTTTTGAATTTCAAAGAGTCTCCTGTTTCCGTATTAATGAAGGGAAATGGTGATTCTATGTTAAGTGTTTTTTGGTAATGTTCCTTATTTTCATTGGAAATGCTTTGAACGTTAGATTTTTTGTGTTTTCTTGGTAAGTATATACATAATTCATCAGATGAAGAGCAATTTGAGCATTCAGGGAAATTTCTAGTACATTTTTTCTTGGATCTGCGGCATCTTACACAACTTACCTTTGATTTAGATGAATCCTTAGCATCAATATCAGGAATTGATAAATTGTGATCATATATATTATTAAAGCAATAGTTTTTTAAGTTTTTCTTTTTGAATACTGTTATTTTAGAAGTATTATTAAAATTTTTTCCAATTTGTATTTGTCCCAGTGATATTTTAGATGATTTATTAACTCTGATTTGAAATTCACTTATATAACTATGAATGTTATGATAACGTTCATCGAACTCCTCATACTTACTCGTTTTTACAGTATTCATTGGATAGCTCAAATCATTACTCTGATATATCTTTGACATAATTACCTTACACATGAATAGTATATTATCTCTTAATAATTCAGTCTTATAAAGAAGTCCGAGTCTAATTCATGATTTATAAAATAATAATATAATGACTCCGAATGTAATTGCAACCATTTCGAGGATGACTCGGAAATCTATAGAACCCTTAATAAAACCTTACATATTTTTAAATTGACTCGAAAGTAACTTTTATAAGCATCATAATGAATCCTCCTAACTTGGCCAAAATCATATATTGGACGTCTATTATGAGACAACTGTACTTTTAAATTTTGAAATAAATGCCTTCCCTCTGTCAATCTTTCTTTAGATGGTATTTTTCTTCTCAAATCGTTACTAATATTTATTATGAATGAGTCGTTACTAATTAAATCAGGAGGAGTGTTAGTAAAGAAAGACGTATTTGATGACAGTAAATACTCAAATTTCTTTGCTGTACTAATATATAATAAATTTTTCGCTCTTGTAGAAGCAACGTAAAACAACCTTCTATTTGAATCCAAATTCTTAGAGGATTTTTCTGATGAAATGGAATCCCAGAGAGATGAATCTCCTTGTTTGGTACCTAATAAAAATACGATGGGGAATTCTAATCCCTTTGCTGAATGAATTGTAGAAATATTAATACTCTCCTCATTAAACGTGGGAATATCATCATTATATGTTCGAAGAAAATAATCTAAAAATGTTTCGGAAGTAGATTCTAAATTTGAATATTCATTATATGATGATACTAACGAATCTTTAAAATCAAGTAAATTATTTTCCAAATCTAATTTTAAATTATTAATATCACTCGTTTTTAATTTTTTTTGTTTTATGGAAAAATCATTTAAGTACTCTATTAGAGGCAGTTTTTTAACTATTCTAAAGAGAGACTCCGTAATTGATTCCGGAGAATCATCGTTGTTAATGCTTAATCTTTCTTTCCCTATCCTTATTATAAGCTCCCTGATATTTTTAATTGTTTCTAAGTTATCTGGTAGTTTATAAATATTAAAAAAAGGAGAGCTCTTAAAACCTCTTTCATTTTTTTCATACTTTGTAAGTTCTTCTCTTATATAGGTTTCTAATGTTGATTTTACAATATCATTTCTTGTGTCATTAACTATTCGATCGTTATTTATATTAAATAACTTAGTTATTCTCCTGCGGTTACCTAAACGCTTATCTAAAATCATAATTAAACATAATAACCCAAAATCAGCACTATTTCCGTTATTCAAAACATTTAAAATGTCTAATAACATATGTACTTTACTTTTAATCCACAGAGATGACAGAGAAAATTTGTTATATTGAACCCCATTAACCTCTGCAACTTTAGCAAATTTTTCAATTTCCATATTTGACCTTGCTAGGATCAAAAAATCAGACGGTTTCAATATACCACCCAGTTGACAGATTAGTCTCAATATTTCTTCTATTATAAAATAATATTCTTGTAGATCAGTTGAAAAACTCAGTAATATTGGCTTATAAATCAGTGGTTTGGTAGTATAAATTATATCATTTTCATTAGTAGAATTTCCTGAAAAAAATAAACACATCTTAAGATTCTGTGGGGATAGCCTAAATGTTTGATTTAAAAACATTTCTATTATTTTATACTTTGGAAAATGTTCTGATAATTGTGATATCGCTTTTGGGTTTGATCCAAGAAATTCATATATACACTGTTTTGGATCACCTGCAATTGTAAGATGTTTCATCTTTTCCCCATCAAATTCATAAGTAGGATATTCTAAAATTTTTTTTAATATTTTTAGTAAGAATGGGTGCATATCTTGAAATTCATCAACAATAACAACCTTATAATGTGCTAGTTGAGATATCCAACGACTAGAATCATTTATATTAGTAAGTGAAAGGTCTATTAATTTTAATGCATTTGTAATTAAATCTGGAAACCTAACCATACCATTGCGATCTAAATAGGTTAAGATTTCATTTAAATAAACTTCATCTACTTTGTATTTATCAACTACATCTTTAAATGATAATTCCCCACTTCTAATAGATACAATTAGTTCATCTATATTTAAAAGTCCTAGATTATGAGAGTATCGTTTATTACCATGAATTGCTGACTTTGATAAAAAAAGACTTGCAAAGTTGCGCCAACTAAGATCATCCATAATTCTCTTCTTCACGTAATTTTCAATGTATAGTTCCCCATATAAATCTTCTAAAGATGAGCAAAATGAATGAAATGTACTAACTGAAACCTGATCATATACCACATTATTCGTTCTCTCATATAGCGTGTGTTTTATCGAATCAACTGATCTATTAGCCATTGACAAAACTAGAATTTCTTGCGGTTTAAAATCAAGTTCTTCAACCAAATAGATAATCCTCTCAATAATCGTTCTAGTTTTACCACATCCAGGGCCAGCTCTAATTGATAAAATCTCATTTGGGTTAGCTGGAAATTCAATAATAGATCTCTGTTTAGAAGTTAGTTTAAACAATTTTTTTAGATTCTGATCATCTTGTAATATTGCCTCCTCATAACTTTTTGATACCAGTTTCTCAATACTAGAGACTTTCTCCTTTACTTTCTCGTTTGGAGAAGTTATTAATCGCCTTTCATCCATATTAAATGTTTGTGGGAATATATCGCGCAAATCTATCTTTGTTATTTAAATATATTATATTGGATTTATATTGAGTTCTTCGAATGACTAGTGGATTAGAGGCATTAAAGAATGCATTTCCTCTTGAGTCATACCCAGGGGATAATGCAAAAACTATATCTAATATACCTAATTTCAAGCAATATATACTGGAGTTGAAAAATGACGATGTTGATATTCCACAACTCTTGCAACACATAAAGATGAACATCACTAATGAAACAAAACAGGATTCATTAGCAAGTTCACTTTCGTCTAAAGAATTAGATGCATTAAAGGAAGAATTTATCGAACATCAAAATGAAATCAAAGAACTTCGAAGAAAAATAGAACCAGTGCTGTTGGTTATTCGAGGCTTTGACGATGAATTGAATACGTTGGCAACTAACTTGTTATCATTAAATCAACAATCTAGTAATCTTTCTCAGAATTTGAAAGCCAAAAGAGATGCAATTGACAAATTAAATCCAGTTATACTTGATTTAATGATACCACCGGATATTGTTCAATCCATAATCAAAGAGCCAATAAATGAGAAATGGTTAGAAACAATTAGATTTTTGAATGAAAAAATCCAATTAATTGAGGTATTGAAATCAGAGAATAATGAATTAAAGGGCAATTATCACAATTCTGTTGCATTTAAAGAATTAGAAAGTGGTGTAGAGTTGTTAATTGCAAAGGCAGTTGAACGCATTAGAGACTTTTTGATAGGCGAAATTAAGAAACTAAGATCTTCATCTAAGGAATCATCTCAAAAGATTCAGCTTAATCTCCTTAAAGTGAAAGAAATCTACACATTCATAGAAAAGCACCATGAACAGCTTGCAAAGCAACTTCAAGTTGCATATATATATACTATGAGATGGTATTATCAAACTAAATTTGCAAAATATTTATATTCCCTTCAAAAATTAAAAATTCGACATGTGGATCTGAATTTTGTTTTAGGGAGTAATTCAAGTGAAGATAAGCTGAGTTTACTTGGATTAAAAGGCTGGCTCTATTCTGGAAGTAGTTCAGTAAAGCCCCTTGCTGTAGCATCCCCTGGTAATCCGCTGGTACAACAACATAATCTTTCATTATCTGAATACTTCCAATCATTCGATTCTAGAGAAAAAATTCTTGAAGATGACTCTAATTCTACTAATGCTATTCCTTCTCAAATAGCAGAAACTACGCCCTTTGCATATTGGATTGAATTCATCTACCACCAATGGTCTATCGCACTTATTGATAATATTGTAGTAGAATATTTATTCATGGTTGATTTTTTTTATGGAGGAGAAGAAAGATTTGAAACGATTGATAAATTATTAAATACTACTACTGTAGAAGTTAAAAAGGATTGGGCAAATATTATGTTTGAAGGTATTTTCAAAATTGGATCACTGTTTGTTTCCTGGTTGATTAATAGTAATTCTTATCTGGTAGCAAATACAGCTTCAAGTCAAACTTCTAGGCTAATGTCCCAAGGAACTGGAGGTTCATATGATGGATATGGAGTGCTTTTGATAATTAGATTGGTTCAAAAGGCGCAATACTCACTTTATAATAAATTTCATATTCCAGTTCTCGATGATTATTTAAATTCATTACTACTAATTCTATGGCCACAATTCACCAAAATAATTGATTTAAATTGTGAATCGATGAAAAAATCAATTTATTATTCCAATAATGAGGCTACATTTTCTACTGTATCTTTAACACAACAATTCTCTAGGTTTTTACTGAGCTTATTAAAATTAGCTACAGCAGTAGACAAAGATAAGGATTATAGAAGTGAGCCATTATATACTTCAATCAATCGCTTAAATAATGATTTCGAAGTTGCATTAAATAAATTAAGTAAACGTTTATTTAAGGGGAAAAAGAATGGAGAAACAGAAATGTTTTTATATTCAAATTACTTGTTAGTGGTGAATATTTTACAATCTGAAAATCAACCAAGTGTAAGCCAACTTGTGCAAGAGCAAATTGCTCATTTTGAGACATTATGTAACGCATATAAAATTAAATAGGCAAAATTATTACAATTCACAAATTTTTGCAAGCATACCACATAATTGTAAATAAGATGATACACCTTCTAAAACTCTCATGTGTACAAATCCAATCTCTTTAATCATATCTAATCTTTTCTTTTCACTAATACCCTTTAATGTTTTGGCCACTTTGAAACTCAGAGTAACAATATCTATCGCAGAATAACCTTTCTTCCATAATTCATCTAATAATGCTACAGCATCATCAATATTTTTTTCTTGTGTACAAGTAGTTAAAATCTTTTGAATCACTAATGGATGTGGTTGATCAACAATTTTAAAGACATTTACATCACTTACAAACCCAAAACCGGCTACTGTACTTTGTAAATTATTTATAGCTTGTCTCATATCACCCTCAGCAGTAAAGACTAAAGCCTGTAAGCCTTCACTATTATATTGAACATTTTCAAACTTTGCTATTTCTAGTAAACGTGTCAATACTTGTTCATCTGATAACTTATTATATCTTAAAATTGCACAACGGGATTGTAATGGCTCTATGATCTTCAGTGATTGGTTACAAGCAAACGCAAATCTTGTAGTGTTAGAATATATTTCCATAGTTCTTCTCAATGCTTGTTGAGCACCAGGAGTCATAGAATCTGCTTCATCTAAAATAATGATCTTATGTCTTCCAGGAGGCAACAGAATTTTAGTTTGTGCAAATTGCTTGATTTTGTTTCTTACTACATCTATACCTCTATCATCAGATGCATTTAATTCAAAGGTAGCTTGATGGTATAAAGTTGGGCCCAATAATTCTAGGGCTAAACAATGGATTGATGTAGTTTTACCAATACCCGGTAATCCTGATATAATCATATGTGGCATATTACCATCTTGAGCAATGAGTTTTAATCTCTCTATAGTTTCTTCATTACCAACAATGTCATCTAATTTGTGAGGACGATACTTTTCAACCCAGGGAAGTTCAAGAGAAAGCGCAAAGCTCTTTGTCATATTCAGTAGCTTAGTGAGATTTAGTTATATAACTTGATTAAAATCTAACATCAAAAATTTACTTTGATTTTATTTACGCGTGCGTATTTGAAAAATTATCTACTTAGTTAAACTATCATTAGAGGAATTATTAGGTGTTGTAGCATTATTTTTTTGATTCTTTGAAATTATAGGGGCACTTGTTTCCAATAGTTTAATAGAAGGCTTTACAAAAACAGGCATTTTGCCGTCTAATAAGCCTTCTAGCCATGGAATTTCAACATCTTCTATATTCTGATCTACAAGATCATACAATGCTCTTGCTTCTCTGATATTAGCAGTAAGACCCAATATACCTATATTTTCCATTTCTAATGCTGAAGATATTCTTGACTTTGCCCCTCTAGGGAGTTGTATTAATTTAACTCTATCATCTATAGATTTGGAAGATGTATATGACAATACTGGGAAAGATTGAATTAATAATGGTGGTGTAATATCATATTTAGTGACAAAAACATATTTTATGAACTTATTAGTTGTTAACTTCTTAGGATTCTTATTGAATATTTTCAGTCTATTTACTGATGCTTGTTTTTCTAATCCTTTTACTGTAGAATTAAAGCCAATAGTTATTTCGTCACTTATACTAGGAGCTGTAGGCTTTGCAGAAGTATTCTTTCCCGAACTTTTCGCTTGTTTTAATGCTCTATTATAAGTCCCTATTTTGCTTAATAACTGACAAAGCAATTCTATTATATTGTTAGCCAATTCTGGCTCCACAAATGGCCAAGCATTGGATTGTGTGAACGGATTATCAAGAATCGGTTTAAAAACTTGTCTTCTTTTGGTTTCCAAATGCTTTAGTGACCCTACTACTGTATTTGGTGCCTTCCTCTTCTCTTTATTAATTTTATCTGACATGATAAATAAATTTGATTCTAATGTGAATTAATTTTATCGATGAGCCTTTAGAAGCGCACTAAAATATCGTTAACATTTCATTTATTTAAAAGTACAATTTATATAATAGACACTGATTATAGTTGTATATACCGTTTATATATGTTTTAAAATCCTTTTTCAATTTATTTTGTAATATTTGATTAATTATTTTTTTCTTCATCCTTTTTATTATTGTTTGAAGGTGAGTAAGTTGGAGAACCAGGTGAGTAGGATGGTGATGTTGGTGAGTATTGTGGTGATGTTGGTGAATATGATGGTGATGTTGGCGAGTATTGTGGGGAAGTTGGAGAGTATGATGGCGAAGTTGGTGAATAACTTGGTGATGTTGGGGAGTAACTTGGCGAAGTTGGTGAATAACTTGGCGAAGTTGGGGAGTAACTTGGTGATGTTGGTGAATAACTTGGTGATGTTGGTGAATAACTTGGCGAAGTTGGGGAATAACTTGGCGAAGTTGGGGAGTAACTTGGTGATGTTGGTGAATAACTTGGTGATGTTGGGGAGTAACTTGGCGAAGTTGGTGAATAGGATGGTGATGTTGGGGAGTAACTTGGCGAAGTTGGGGAGTAACTTGGTGATGTTGGTGAATAGGTTGGTGACGTACCACCATAACCTGGAGAAGTAGCACCACCAAATGATGGAGATGAAGCACCATAAGAAAATGGTGATGTTGGTTGGCCACCATATGATGTAAGTGAGCCTAAACCATCGGATATAGGAGCAGTGTGAATTGGTGAGAAACCAGCACCTTCTTCAAATTGAATCTTATCATCATCCATATCGTAATCTCTGTATGGAGTTGCACCACCATCATCAGCATATTCTTCGTTATTCATTGCAATATTAGATGGAGCAGCTTGTAACATCTTATCATCAACCATAACATCAAATGCACCAGTACCTAATGGAGCCATTTGACCCAAAATAACATTTTCAGAGATACCATGGCAGTCATCTAATTCAGCAGAGGCACCAGCCTCTAACAAGATTTCAACAGTTTCTTCGAAAGAACATCTCATTAAAGCACCAGTATCAGCTCTATTAATACCATGACGAGTAATAGCCATTAAATGACCACGAGAAGTCATGGCATCAACTAATAAAGCCATATGACGGTAGTTAACGTAAGAACCATCGAACGCAATAACATTAAGAATTTCCTTAAATAATGCAGTTCTAGTGGCTTCAATACCTAATACAGAAAGAATCTCAATGAAATTGTTAGAGTAAGTTCTAGAAGCATCAACACCATCAACTGCAAGGACATCAGCTAAGTTGACACCATCAGTTTCCAAAACCCATTCTTTACCTTGAACAAACTCACCAGTTTCGTCTGGGTAACTTCTCTTGTGTTGCATCATGAAAACTCTGGTAATACCAGGAATACCACGTAATGAAATAGATTCTAACATATGAGCTTCAATACGCTTTAAGATTTGATCTTCTTCAGCATCTGCTTCTTCGTCCAAAGATTTTGGATCACGGACAACACGACAACGAACAATTAATTTATCAGCAGTATCATCAGACCAAATAACAAACAAATCTTCACCGAAATTTTGTGAAATCTTTTCAGCCACTTGAGACATAGTCAATTGTTTATCTAACATCTTAGCACGATCTAGTTCGAGACGAAGTAACCATGGAGATTGTTTCTCAATAGACTCTTCAACCTTTTCATCAGGAATAGCGAAATAAGCTTCTACAGTGTCATAATCTTCTTCGATAACGGTACTTCTTGGATCAGGATCGTAGTAGATTTCAGTAGAAGAAGTAACATTCTTTAATGTAGTATGTTCAATAGCAGATTGAACAACCTTAGCCTTTTCAATATCAGCAGCAATTTCCTTTTCTAAATACACAGTAAGAGCTGGAGTTTTAATATTTTTAGCAACATTAAGAATTTCCTTAAGACGAGGAACACCTAAAGTAACGTTCTTGGAAGAAACACCCGCATAATGGAAAGTGTTTAATGTCATTTGGGTAGCTGGTTCACCAATAGATTGGGCAGCAACAATACCAACCATTTCACCAGGGTGAACAATAGACTTTTGGAATTGAGTTTCAATTTCACCAAGAACCCATTCAAATGAAATTCTATTTAATTTGAATTCTTCTATAACTCTACGAGCTGCTAATCTTGAACGAACCAAACATTGGAACAACAATGTAGCATTCTCTTGTGCTTCCTTAACCAAAGCATTGTTACCACGAACAACTAAAAGTTTAGTACAAAGTTCCTTAACTCCATTAACAATCTCATCTAATCTTAAATCAGATGCTTTATGACGACCATTGTGGAAGATTTGTTGAGCATTTTGGATAATACGACGCAAGTTAACTGGTAAAGGCCAATTAGAATCACCATTAGGAAAGCAAACTTCTCTTAAGTATTTACGATCCTTAAGTAATTGATTATATTCTTCATCTAATACCTTTTGAAGTTCAACATCACCCTTAATTTCCTTACCGGATTCTAAAAGTGATTCATGTATTCCCATTGAAGGATCTAAAACATCAATACGGTAACGTAATTCGAAATTCTTATCTGAGTTTGGAATAGTATCAATTGATTGCTTTTCAACTTGGGTACCATCAATACCATCTTCACCATAAAGAAATTGAATAACATCACCTAAAGAATTTCTGGTAGTATTATCATAATGAACCATAATATCTTCCAATGCTTTAATAATACGACGTTGAATATAACCTGTTTCTGCTGTTTTAACAGCAGTATCAATAAGACCTTCTCTACCAGCCATAGCATGAAAGAAGAATTCTTGAGGAGTCAATCCTCTTAAGTATGAATTTTCAACGAAACCCTTGGATTCGGGTGAATAGTCATCCTTTGTGAAATGAGGAAGAGAACGATCGGCAAAACCAAATGGAATTCTCTTACCTTCAACAATTTGTTGACCTACACATGCCGACATTTGAGAAATATTAATGAAAGAACCCTTAGAACCAGAAACTACCATTTGCTTAACATTATTTAAATCTTTAAGGTTCATTTCTGCTGAACGACCAGCAGTATCACGAGCTTGATTTAATACACGAGAAACATTGTGTTCAAATGATTCTCTTAATGTCATACCTGGTTCTGGTTCTAACTTATTTCTTTGAGCATCCAAGATAATTTCTTGAACCTTATCCTTGGCTTCTTGAATGGTCTTTGTAACATCCTTCATAGTTCTAGCATCTGCGATAGTATCACCAATACCAATTGAAAAACCGTTATGCAATAACCAAAAGTTAACAACTTTTTGAATAGAACTAAACAATTGGGCACAAACAGTAGGTCCTTTTTCTCTCATAACTGTATGAATTAAACCACCACCAGTTGCACCAACAGTTTTTTTATCAACAACACCAAACATAATTTCACCATCGACAATCAACATACCATTGTCTTTTGGACTAAGTAAATTCTTACCATCATCAAATCTTTGAAGATGGATACCCTTTGGAATAGCCATAGATAAAAGTTGCTTACCTGTCCATAATAGTTTTGGTTTAATAATAGCCGGAGGTGGAACAACACCATCCCAATTTGGAATCCAATACAACATGTTCATAACTTGATCATATTCAATAAAGTTATCACGTAATGTCATTTTACGAATACCACATAAGGTATCTTGAACAATACCCATAACTGGCTTATTAGATTGTGGAGAAACAATTTGCAATGGAACAGCACATAATTGAGATAATTCAGCTCTAGTTTCTGGAGATTGAGGGACATGTAAATTCATTTCATCACCATCGAAATCAGCATTATATGGAGATGTAACGGATAAGTTTAATCTAAAAGTAGAATATGGCATAACTTTAACTCTGTGCGCCATCATCGACATCTTGTGCAACGAAGGTTGACGATTAAATAAAACAGGATCATCGTCCATTAAATGACGTTCGACTTTCCAGCCATATTGTAATGCAATATCACCTGCTCTCTTATTATATCTTAAATCAATACGATCACCAGTATCTCTTATAACATATTTAGCACCTGGGTGTTCATTAGGACCATTACGAACATATTCAGTAAGACGATGAATATTGTAAGGAGTAACAATTTCAGGATAAGATAATGTTCTAGCAATAGATATTGGAACACCAACTTGATCCAAATCAAGGTTAGGATCACCAGAAATAACAGTACGAGCAGAAAAATCTACTCTCTTACCCATCAAATTACCTCTTATTCTACCTTCTTTACCCTTTAATCTAGCTCTAATAGACTTAATAGGACGACCAGTCTTTTGAAGAGCTTGGGGTTGACCTGCAATATCATTATCCATATATGTGGCTACGTGAAATTGTAATAATGCTTCAAATTCACTGATAACATGCTGTGGAGAACCATCCATTTCTAATCTTTGGACATTAATATTGGCTTTTATTACATCTGCTAACTTAAATGTTAAATCATCTTCACCTCTAGCAGTATCGTTAAATGCAATAGATGGTCTAACAGGTGGTGGTGGAACTGGTAACACTGTTATCAACATCCACTCTGGCCTGGCATAATCTTCATTAAAACCTAATCTATAGCAATCTTCTGGACTAATATGCTTGAAGACATTCAATATTTCTGATGGTGTTAAAAGACGACGTTCTGGTTGTTCATTTTCATCGAAACTCTTGTTTTGTTTCCATGTACCCCATAATTTTAAGCCATCTTTACGAACAGTTGGTTGGGTGTGACCACAACCTCCTCTTCCGTTACCGTCTTCATCGATATCAGCCTCACAGATCATCTTAGTTTTACATATATTCCATACAGCATTAAATCTTTTCTTTGGATCTCTAATCTTTATGGCTTGTGCCATGGCTACATTTGTTTCGTCTAATAATAACTTACCACAATGCATACAAACACATTCACATACCTTTTTAATTTTGGCAATAAAGCCAATGTGGAATACAGGTTTAGCCAATTCAATATGACCAAAATGACCAGGGCATTCAGCCATATCTTCAGAACAAGTTTGACACTTAAAATTACGGTCAATAGAACCCAATCTTGGATCATTTAAACCACCATCTCTAGGCTTCTTAGTAGTTTGGTCCATGGTTTCTGGATACTCAATCTTAGCCACTGAAATTGCACGAATTTCTTCTGGAGACAACAAACCAAATTGAACCTCTTTTACTGAACGCAATGGTGCACTAGAATATGGAAACTGACGACTCATGATATCTAGTTATGTAATAAATATTCCTTTTTTTTCTTTATTAACTTTATATGTGAAACAAAAAAACAACTTTAATTATAAATGAAACTCCCTGTGACTTTTCTATAAATCCTTGTAATAGGAATGAGCAATCAAATAAATGAGTGCTAATATATCAAATATTTCAAATAGTCTAGTAGCTTCAAAGAACTCGAATTCTGGACTATATTAATATACCTAGGATATGAAAATAGGTAAATGGGAGATAGAGTATGAAGTAGCCGCTGGTTACTAATGTTATGATAATTTTCAAATTGTCGGAAGGGGCGAACGAAAAATTCGAGCATTCCTTAATTTACTACTGGCTCCACAATTATGGTTATTTTAATGCGTATATTTCAGTACATGTTAAACATATTTACTATGAGAAGAACTTAGCCATGGCCTTCTTTTCCTTTTCACGACGGGACTTAATGGAGGCTTTTACGTCTTGAAGACCCTTGATAATAGCACCATCTTGTGGTTCTTCTTTCAATGCTTCTTCTAAGTCCTTTTGAGCAGAATCTTCGTCTTTAGCTAATAAGTAACCCATACCTCTACGATATAATGCCTTAGCTTTTGATTTGGAATCAATATTTTCAGTTGCTAATGCTGCAGAAGCAGAATTAATAGCCTTCTTGCCATCTTTTAATTTCAATGCTACTAATGCTGCATTCAAATTACACGAAAGCTTGAAACCATTCAAAGTTTTAATATCTTCTTCAGATAAATCCTGTGGAAAATATTCAGATGCAAAATTACAAGCCTTATTATATTTTTCGTAAGACTTTTCTAATTTATTTTCCTTTAATAATTTTGTACCAATGTTCTTTAAAGTAGAAATGGCATTAAAGACAGAATCTGGCTTGTTAATATCGATGGTATCATCATCAGCAATAACTTCTTCGTAGATATCACCAGTACCATCATCTATAGGAACAAAAGTGTAATCTTCTGGCAAGACACCACAGTCAGCAATAACCCAGTCTTCCTTAGGTTTATCACTGTCACCTTTTTCACATCTTTCTAATTGACGAACAATCGATTTACCGTGGAGAACTTCACCAAAAACAACGTGTTTGCCATTTAAATGTGGTGTTGGAACAGTAGTAATAAAAAATTGTGATCCATTAGTATTTGGTCCGGCATTAGCCATGGATAATAAGAATGGCTTGTCATGATTCAATTGGAAGTTTTCATCTTCAAATTTTTCACCATAGATCGATTCCCCACCAATTCCAGAACCATGAGTGAAATCACCACCTTGGCACATAAAGTCTTTGATAACACGATGGAAAAGCGAACCCTTGTAATGAAGAGGCTTGCCTGACTTTTCTGAGTTTCCTTTTTCACCAGTACACAATGCTCTGAAATTTTCAGCCGTCTTTGGTACAATGTCATTGTACAATTCAAATATTATACGGCCCTTTGGAGCTCCATTGGCAGTAATATCAAAAAATACCTTGTTACGTTGTTCAGTTGTCATTTTACCTAGCTAATAAATATAATAAATCGCCCGTTAGTCCTTACGTCGTTCATTTATATCACTACTACTTAAGTTTCTAGAATGATATGGAACTTATCCTGCATGTACGCTTACTTTTCTGATCGACATAATGAACACTGGAAGATACTTGAAAGCTAGGATGGGAGACTGAAGAAGCCTTGAAATATAGGAAACAGATGGAAAATACAAATAAAAGTATTAATTATTACTATAATTATATTAGCTATTTAATATACAACAGAACTAAATCATGAGGAGTTTCTGATAGGATCAAAGTAAGGGTGAGCCATGGCTTCCTTTGCTGTTAATCTTTCCTGATGGTCATATCTGAGTAATTTGTCAATAAAATCAAGGAACTCTTCGGTAACAAGATGTTGATTATTTTCGTTGACAAATCTCTTCCATGGTCTTCTATTGTAGTAACCCAAATCTTCGTACTCTTCGCCTAAGGTTAATTCGTATTTCTGCAAGTATTTATGTAAGTCATCAGAGCCTAATATTCTAACAATTTGCACTAATTGATCGGTATTTGACTTACCGTGGAAAAACGGCTCCTTCTTGAACACCATGGATGCAAGCATACAACCGTATGACCACAAATCTAACGAATAATCATATAATCTAAAGTCTACCAACAATTCTGGACCTTTGAAATAACGAGATGCAACTCTGACGTTGTATTCAGTCCCTGGGTGGTAGTATTCAGCTAAACCCCAGTCAATCAACCTCAATGTCTTCCTTTCGTGATCTATCATAACATTATGAGGTTTGACATCTCTATGCATAATACCCATGGAATGTGAGTAGTCTAAAGCCTTTAAAAGTTCGTACATGTAGTATCTGATGTCATAATCGTTGAATGTAGGATAGAGGGTTCTGAAGTCTATATTATCAACATATTCAAAAATTAATCCTGGAGTTTTAATTTGTTGGTCTCTAACAACATCCAATAACCCCACTATATTAGGGCCGTTTACTAAATTCTTTAAGATCGAAATTTCTCTCTTGATCTTTTTCCTCTTAACTGGCTTTAATACCTTTATCACACATTTTTCTCCCTTAAAGAGGTCTATCCCCAAAAATACTTCAGAATATTTTCCTCTACCTAACTTTTTAATAACTTCGTAATTTTCTTGGGATTCCCATTTTATATTTATATTTTCATAATCCCAGTATGATTGTGGCTTGGATGCCAACACATCAGCATATACTTTTGATATTGATGTAACAGTGTGGTTTGGTGCCATTACTCGTGAATTTATAGAAAAATAGCTAAATAAAATACTTATAACAATAATAAGGTAGAAAAAAGCCCTAATTTTCGATTTATGAAACAATAATTTTCCCAAGAATGTCAACCTTTACTATTACTGGTACCATCTTTCCAAAACAAAGATATCTACAGAAAAATTTTTCGATAAAAAAAATTTAGTCACGTGATTAGATATTTATATATACAAACTATATCTTCATATTACCAAAGGAACTTCCTAACTTGTTCAATGCCTTATTCTTCTTTCTTCTAGCAGCTACCTTACTCTTGGATACAGAATCTGCTGCTTCTTGTAATTTCAATTTTTCTGCGTCCTTTTTGACGATCTTTCTACCTCCACTCTCTAATTCATAATTGTCTAAGAAATCATCCAACATATCTTCAAAATCTTGTCTTTCGTTTTCCATTTCAAATGTCTTGGATTTAGTAACATTTTCCTTTTCAAACTTTTTCGCAAATTGTTCGTATCTATCGTCAAGCAATGTAAGTCCTTCAGTTCTGAAGACTGCAGACGAAGACATTGAGAATGATGAAGTATCAGTCATAGCACCCTTCTTTTTTCTTAATTTAGTCTTAGAAACCTTCTTATTGGAATCATGGTTTATATTTGGAAGTTCAGGAAGCTCATCTTCCTCTTCTTCTTCTTCTTCATCGAAATCATCGTCAGAGTCCCAGTCGTTATTTTGGTGTTTGTTACTGGCCTTAAATTTCTTGAAATCCTTCTCCCATGCATTATTAATTTTAGAAAATGGTTCAGATATAATATCTGCTGGTTCTTCACCCTCATTGTATGGGTTATCCAATTCCTGGTAGTTATCAGAATCGTATTTCTCATTGTATTCGTCTTCATAGTTATCGAGATCCCATTCGTCATAATCGTCAGAATAATATTCACCATCAGAGCCTTCATAGTAATCATCTTCAGCTTCTCCTGACTTTAATAAACTTTCAAATACATCTTCTTCTCCATCTTCTTGCTGTTCAATATATGCTTCATCTTCTAAGGCCTCTAATACTTCACGAACCTTTGGATCTAAATTTGGGTTAAACCCCTTTAATTCATTAGGAATGGATTGAAAAGTATCATGTGTTATTCTTATTTTGTCCTTAGATGGTAATTGGTCCTTAAATAGCTCTTCTATTTCTCCCTTCTTAGTCTTATCATTTTTATCTACACCAATGAAAACACCATCAGCATTACCCATAGGTCTTAAATGCTGCATATAATCATATTTCGAATCATCGTAATAAATACCATACTGGGCAGCTAAACCTTCATTATTTCTAATTCCCTTGATTTCGTCAGCAGCTAAGTCTTCTATATCGTGGGCACTATATATCTTCTTTTCTGGTGCACCTTGTTTCTTTGCTGGTGCTGGAACAAGAACATGATTTGAAGCATCATTATCAAAGAACAATGCATCATCATGTGCTCTATGTACTACAGAGAAAGTCTTGGCTGTCTTTTTATCAAATCTCTTTCTAGGCATCCTGTTATCGTACTATCAAATCATCAAAATCTCAGTGTTAAATCTTTTTTATGCGATGATATAATAGTTACACAAAAATGTTAATTACTGCAATATTTTCGATAATCGATAAGTGAACTTAGAGCTATTAAAGATTGTTAGTTAATAATGGTGGTTAAAAAAAAAGTATTGGTGGAAATGATAAATTTTAAGATGTTATAGAATATTTATATCACTCTAAATAAATATAAAAATTACATGCAATTGTACATTCTAATGATCATGTCTCTTATGATTCTCCGACAAAATGAGGTTCCAGTCACCTCTATAAACACATATGAACTCAGACACTGTCAAGGATAAAACACCTAATATTAAACCTATCCAAAGTCCGGTTAACTCCCACATCAAGATAAATGCAAAATAATATCCAACTGGTAACGCAATAAGATAATATGCAATAATATTTAGTATTGATCCAATTCTCTGGCGACCTTGTCCTCTTAAGATACCAGCACCAACAACATTGAATGAATCTGAAATTTGGTTAATAGCTACTAAAATTAATATATGCGATGAAATATCTAACACATCGGAAGAGTTGCTGAATAATGATCCAAGGAATCTTCTGTTGAAGAAAACAATCGAGAAATTGAAAAGAGCAATAGCCAATGCCAATACCCCTGCGAGCTTAGTGACTATTTTGGCACCCTTTAGGTTATTCATACCTATGTAATGACCAATTCTAGTTGCAATAGAAACAGCAAAGGCAAATGGTAATTGGAATGTTAACGAACCAATATTTGAAGCAATTGACTGTGCTGCTAATGCTTCAGTTCCAAAGGAAGCTGCCAAAATTGTCAATATTTCAAATGCTAAATATTCAGCTTCTACCATAATCACTCCAGGGATGGCTAATTTGAGCATGACATTCCAGTTGGATAATGCTTTACGGTTAAACCCTCCCCAACATTGCTTTCCATCAATAAAAACCACATATAATAGCATCATAAGGGTTATAAGCCAGTAAACTATTGAAATGGCAATTGGGGCACCAATATATCCTAAACCGTAGTGTGGATGCCACACCAATATCCAATGTAAAAGTAGATTTAATGGAGCCACAATTAATAAAATATAGGTACCAGCATTAAATATATGTTGGGCTTGCAAGAATCTCTTTCCTGTTTCGAACAAAAGTAAACCTGGAGCCCCAATCATATTAATACGTAAAAATTGTTGCGACATCATTGCCAATTCTTCGTCAGGAATAACAAACTTCAATAAAGATCCTGAGTACCACCAAATGAAACTTAATGGAAAAATAGTGATAGCCAAGATTATCAAAGAGCACCTTTGGAAATATAATCCTACATGATGTAAGTTGCCTGATCCGTATGCTTGTGAGCAAAAAGTATCTAAACTTGTAGCCATTCCCTGGTACACAGCGAGACCAGTAATGTTAAATGTACATACAGCTAAAGAAGAAGCGGCTAATTCCTTAGCTCCTAACTTACCAGTAATAAAAATTGATGTTACTGAAAGTAAATATTGCAAAAAAAATGTAACCACTAATGGAGTAGAAGAGGTGAAAAGAAACTTTGATTCCCCTTCATAATTAATAACTATATCAACAGCTGGTTCTTCAATGTACCTTTCGTTATCATGAGCACCTATAAGGAGAGTTTCTTCGTTATTCATTATCGCACAATATAACTAGAAACTAATGAAAACTATATGATAATATATCAAATATATATAAACAAATTAATCTCATCTCATTAGCGGATAAATTCCGCTATTATTCACAAAAAAGGAAATTAATTGCGATCATATATAAACATAAAGCGTATTGTCATTAGTCGAGAAGAAAGCCTTCGGGGTAGAATTTTGAAGCAATAATAGGTTCATAGGAAGGGGAATTTGGAGACTATTTGGATTAGAAGTGGTAAAGAAATACCCTGGATGTGTATTCAGCAATATGAGTTCACCAGCCTCCACATCGATCTTTGTCGATAACGATGTTGGTAAAAATTGTGATGATGTTATCTTGACAAGTATTTGGAATTCTGAATTGAGATTTTGGAATTGCAAAGTAAAATTGTATTTCTCTGGGGTATTTGATACCTGGTTTCTTGTAGTATTTGGTAATTCTTGAATCTTTTTCGCATTCGCTGGAACATCAGTAATAGACATATCACTAATTTCCTCGATTAATGGCTTCTTAGTAGATCGAGCTCCACCAATATTGATCAAACTAGGTAATTCTTCATCACTGTCATCAAAATTATCGTCATTTCTTATTTCCTCTATCAAGCCTAAAGTGTCGTTATTTTTGAGGTTCTGGAGTTTTTTCTGGAATCCACTTTCGTCCAATTCTGATTCTGAAATAATCGTTTGAGAAAGTTCACCCTTCGAGAGCATCTTGGGGATTGAATACTCACGTTCTAATGTCACTTCATATAATAATTCTATTGCCTCAAGACACCATTCAATCAAGATAGATCTGAGGTCATTATTAATCTGACACCATTGAAAACAAGTAGTATTGATACAACAGTCATAAATAAGTGAACTCTGTCCCTTTTTGTCAGTTCCTGTCTTTTCTTCTGATACTATAATGGGAATCTCCCACTTGTTATTAATGATGAGTGTAAATACAACTGCAGGATCGAACTCCTGGTTAGGCTTCGGTACTTGTTTGTCATGACAAATATTTATAAACACCTTTGTAGTGATTAACCGTACACTAGGTTTTGCTGACTCAAGGATTTTGGTTTTAACTACAAATCCTGGGTTAGGGTCAAGGACGATTTTTTTACTCTGTTCCACTATTGAGGCCATTATAAATAAAAAGTTTATCAATTAATTCAATTAGACCAAAATTAAAAAAAAAAAGGTTATATTATTAAAATTCTATGTTTAGTTACTTCTTATTAACAAACACTCTCTAATAAAATAACTCCAGAAATGACTTTTGTCTTTTAAATTATTTTAATTAGTCAAATCTCATCAATGATGAATTTGCGCACTATAGAGAAGACTCAGAATCATCGCAGGAATCCAACAAACTAAATTAAAGAAAACCAAATCTTTTGTCGCTATAATTCTTTTTAGTCAGTATAATTACAGAAAAGGATGAATGTATTGGTATATTCAGGTCCTGGTACCACTACTGAAAGTGTTAAACATTGTTTGGAATCGTTAAGACACCATCTTTCTCCATTCTATGCAGTCGTCACTGTATCAGAATCTACATTACTTAATGATCCATGGATGCATAAATCATCGCTTTTGGTGCTCCCAGGAGGTGCTGATATTCCATATTGTAAGATTTTCAATGGAGAGGGTAATAAGAAAATTGGACAATTTGTTAGAAAAGGTGGGAAATTCATTGGCTTCTGTGCTGGAGGTTATTACGGTGCATCGAGGGTTGAATTTGAGTCTGGTCTGCTGATGGAAGTATCTGGATCTAGAGAATTGGCATTTTTCCCAGGAATAGCTAGAGGATGTGCATTCAAGGGATTCAAATATAATTCACATGATGGTGCAAGGGTAACTTCTTTAGCAGTGAATTGTAACGCATTATCCGAAACATCTAGTATTGTGTTCAATTACTACAATGGTGGAGGGGTATTCATCAATGCCTCTCAATATGCTAATACTGAAATTTTAGCCAAATATACAGATGCTTTGGATATTGATGATGATGATAAGGCTGCAGTTATTCATTGTAAAGTTGGAAAGGGGGACGTTTTATTGACTGGAACTCACCCCGAGTTCTCTTCTACATTAATGAAACCAGAGGCTAATGATTTGCACTTTAAATATGTTACTGAAGAACTTACTAGTAAGGAAGAAGGAGTTAGATTATTTTTAAAGGCATGTCTTAAAAGAATTGGATTGAAAGTTAATGAAGATATTAACTTTTCAATTCCACGAATCACCCCTCTTTTACTTTCTTCTCATCTTGATCCGTCTAAATTGAATAATTTAATTGCTACTTTGAAAACTAATCTTCCATTTGAAGGCAACACATTACACGATTTAAATGATACTTTTGAGTTCCATGATGAAACTGAAGGGGATCATAATTATTATCTTACTGAAAACAACTCTAATGATCTTAATGATGTCGTGAAACATATTAAGGTTTTCTCCCAGGGTAACTTACCACAACCAAAAGAATCACCATATTTTAATATGGCAGTATATTTCAGTCATTTGAAGGAATTATCAATGGGTGAAGATTTAGATATTGGTTCAATATTTGCATATGGTGAAGTGGTTACATCTACAAACACATTGCTTGAAGCAAATCCACAATTACTCCGTTCCTTACCTCACGGATTTACTATTTCTGCTACTACTCAAGTGGCTGGTAAGGGCCGTAATGGGAATGTATGGATTAACCCAAAGGGAGTTATGGCAGTTTCAACGTTGATAAAAATCCCAGGAGGGCCAAATAATGCACCATTAATTGTTACACTACAATATTTATTGAGTTTAGCATTAGTGGAACTGATATTAGGATATAGAAACACCCTGGATGGAAAAGGCGTTGGATATGAAGATATGCCAGTTAAGATCAAATGGCCAAATGATTTATATATTTTAAAACCAGAATATTTCAACAGCTTAAATGACAAGGATGAAGTTGGAAAGACAGTAGAAGGTGATGAAGAAAGATATGCTAAGATCTCAGGAGCAATGGTGAACACCCAATTCTTTGATAATATTTTCCACTTAGTTTGGGGTGCTGGTGTTAATGTTTCCAACTCAGCTCCAACCACTTCCTTAAATCTTGTACTTGAAAAATTGAATGAAATTAGACAACAACGTGGATTACCTGCTTTACCACCATACCAACATGAAGTTTTATTAGCGAGAATTTGCTACACCATCAATTTGTTTTTCAAGACTTTTATCAAGACAGGTCTCAAACCATTCTTGCCATTATATTACAAGAGATGGATGCATTCAAACCAAATAGTTTCTATTGACATCAATGGAAATGGACATAGCAGAAAATGCACCATTGAGGGTATAAGTGCCGATTATGGATTATTATTAGTGAAGGACATCCATACAGGTGAGGAATTTAGCATGCAACCCGATGGTAACTCGTTTGATATTTTCAAGGGTCTTGTTTATAAGAAAAACTGATTCTATAAATGGAAATACCATTCTATTTGTATAGTTATTGTATTATTGTATTTTCAATCAATATTTTGCTTTCTGTATATCATGTTGTATATGCATCTAGGCGGCCATCTGTAAATCGTCCTCATCAAAAGTTTCAAACTCCTGCTCACTAGTATTAGCTCGTTCTCTCATGATTTTATGACCATCTATCAATGACTGGAGACTATTAAGTTCGTCAGTTATCACCGTATCTTCCGTTTGTTGGTATGTGAATGTTTGTCTACACATTGGACACAAACCCTTTGATGTGTCTTGCTCGAGCCATTTGAAAATACAATGTAAGTGGAAGTTGTGAGTACATCCTGACCCTAATACTATAGGACAATCGTCTCCTGGGTATTTGCAATTGGGACATGTTCCATCAAAAGCAACACGACAAATCCCACAGAGTTCATCAACATATCCATTTTCATCACCATCTCCTGCTACTTTCCAGTGCCAAGTTGTCACACCATGCCATTCTATTATGTTAACCTTCATATCAGCTACCCTTGTTCTTCAACTGTTGTTTGTACAGAATATAACTGAAACAAAGAGAACTCAGAAATAAGTCCGATCGGGATATTTTGATTTTGTGTTCACTTGAGAAATTTAAGTCGCTAAATTATCTACATTTCTATTGACTGAAAAATATGATTAAGTATGAGTGGTAGATTGAGTCTATTTAGAGGTATTCATGTGCAAAGAAGGTTGATGAAACCATCAACACTTATATGTGTCAGACAACCTATTTTTAGTAGATCGTTCTTCACATCATGGAAGTGTTTAAATGAAAAATCATTGGTTGAAAAAAAAGCACCAGTATCAGCTTCTTCAACTCCTGTATTTTCTCCAGAGGAACTAGAGGCAGCTAGGTTGGCTAGATTAGCAGGCCTTGGATGGTTAAGCAAATTACCGCAAAAATGGATCCCATATGCCGAGTTAATGAGATTGGAAAAGCCAGTTGGAACCCTTTTATTGTTAATTCCGTCATTCTGGGGTATCACTATGGCTGCATACTCGGCTGTAGCTCCATTGGCTACAACAATTTCTGCTATTGCTTTATTTAGTATTGGTGCTTTGATTATGAGAGGTGCCGGTTGTACCGTCAACGATATTTTGGACCGTTCTTTGGATAATCAAGTCGCTAGAACCATGGAAAGGCCAATTGCAAGTGGCCGTGTGAGTGTTCCACAAGCGGTTACTTGGTTGGGAGTTCAATGTTTTGCAGGTTTGGCCGTTTTGCTTAGTTTACCAGCAGAATGCTTTATTCTTGGTGCAGCATCATTGCCATTTGTTGCTGCATACCCTTTATTCAAAAGGTTTACTTACTACCCACAGGTAGTATTTTCTATTTGCTTTAGTTGGGGATGCTTATTAGGTTATCCAGCAGTTGGTGCTCCGTTAGATTTATCTGTTGCTGCTCCTCTTTTTTTATCTAACTGGTTTTGGGGCATAACTTATGATACCATTTATGCTCATCAAGATAAATTATATGATATTAAAGCCGGTATTAAGTCAACTGCTTTAGCCTGGGGGGATAAAACTTTGCCTATTCTTAAGGGTTTGCTGGTGGCACAACTTACTGCTTTTGCTACTGCTGGCTTCTTGAATGGAATGGGACCTGGTTTTTATCTTTTTGGAGCTTGGGGTTTTGCTAGGTTATTTAATCAAATCAGAGGTCTTAATTTAGATGATCCAAAGAGTTGTTGGAATGGTTTTATTGGAAATATTCGTACTGGATTTATTCTCTGGGCCGGTATGGTCATTGATTATTTGTTATTATATGCTGGATTTATATAGTTTAATTAAGATCCTTTATCAAAGTTTTGGAAAAGGAATAGTCTGCTTTGCTAATAGCTTTTTTTGTGAACACATTCCTATTGTCGTTGTTGGAGTTTATCAAAATCTCCAATAAATACTTCTGTATATAAATTAAAGGAACATAATCAGGAATCATACTAAGGACCTCTATTGCAGAGTAATATTTAGTGGCGTAGCTTTCCACAAAATGCTGAATAGCTAAAATTTTTTCTCTTGTTTTAAAATCTGTCTTTGTATAATGCTGGAATATGATTTCCAAATTTTGTCGTACATTATCAACGCTTAAATATTCCTGTTTTTTTATTGGAAACTCATAAAACATTTTAGATGGTTTTGGGAAATTCCCAAATAACGCAATATATTCTGCTGTTGAGTAATCAGAAGCTTCTAATAATCTCGATATTTGAGACTGATCTTGTGTTATAATTGAGAAATATGCATAAATAGGTTCCTCTGATAATTCACAATTTATCTTCAATTTCAGCTGATTATGTGTTGCATGAATAAGCAATTCCAGTATTTTTAAATACAATTTAATATAATCATGGCATGTACTATTCTCCATGTTGACAATGAGATAATCAATCCAGCTAATTTTTGGCCAGGTATCATTGTTTAAAGAATTTTCAATAGAATATGTATTCATTAATATTTCAAAATTGTTTTTATTTGCTTCGTTGCTGAATAAAGGTGATTCAAATTCCTTTATTAACTCTTGCACTAGTTCTTCCAAATATTTTTCATTATTTGGCTCGTCAAAAATAAGGTATTCAAGGTATTCAATCCGAAGCACGTTTAAATTCATTTCCCCTTTATAAGATTTTGACAATTCGTCCATTATACTTTTATGTGTTGAAGTAAATTCTTTCTTTTTGTTACTTTTCATAAACTCAATCCCTTTGTCTGGGTTATGGTTGAGAAATTCCAATAAATATTTGGCATAGATGTTAGGGCTCTTAAAATTATGTGATAATTGGTTTAAAATAGTATCAGTTAAATTAACTTTCTGTTCAGTAATCTTTTCTGAAGGTATATCATTCATTACCATTATTTGAAAACATAAATCGCATATCTTCTCTGCATAACTTTCCAGATCATTACTGGTCTCTAAAATAATCTGGTATATATATATTAATGAATAATATCTTTTCATTTTCTCTAGTTCACTCAATAATAATTTTCTAGGTTCAGTTGATACTTTCCAAAATTCTATATCTAGATCAACTAATGCTATGATGTCATCATATGATTGCATGACTTTATATGTGATTTGTCTAAGAAATTCTGAATTGTTCTTCTGTTCTATAATATATGGTTTGAATATTCTAACCAAATACTTTTCTAAAAGTTTTTTATGTTCAGAAAGTTGAATTTGGTTGATATGTAAGAGTATTCCAGAGTAAATCTTAATGTCTTTGAGAATTTTTTCCAGCAATTTCAGCTTGTCAAATATATACAATACAAATAATGGATCAATTAAAAGATTTTCTTTCTCAAATGTTAATGCTACACCGACTGCTTCTTCAAAGAATTTTGAATGAAACAAAACTAGGAATAATAATTGGAGAATATAGCTTAATCGTGCCCCCGTTTCAAACATTTTTGAATCTTTTAGCAAATCAATAACATTCAGGTTTGTTTTACCGTTAAAATATTGGGCGACTAGTGTTTGACATTTTAATAGGCGGTCTTCTTCATGCAATAACCAAATTTTGTATTCATCATAAACTAAAAGTGATCCAGATTCAAACATATTAGTATTTTGTATGTTAATTTCATCTCCATTAATAGCTTTTAATTGAAATAGGGTTGTTATTTGATCAGAAGCAATATTAATATTTGAAACTTTACAAATATTGAATTTAGGTTGCTTTATTGTCTCATTAAGAGACTTTTCTTTGATTTGATTTGCTTCATTTATATTTATTTCTTGCACTAATTTGGAGTCTTTATTTTCCTCTTGCTCATTTTCTGTATTAATAATTTCACCTCTTAATTGATTATTATCTTTCATTGGTGATATAGTAAGATTATGTACATATTTTATTTTAAAATCAACTAAGGAACTTATGATAAATTTACTTTTTCCTTCTTTCTCAAATATACCTAAAACATATGGCCATTCAATAACAATTCCATGAATAGGTATTCCCAGATCTAACCAAGTCAATGTTCCTCTAGTAGCATTACCAGATGAATCAATAAACATTCCAATGGATGTACGTTCATCAGAACAGATAGTTAATAAATATTCTTCTTGTTTATCTCTATCATTAGCTCTAAAAGGTATTATATTTGGTTTATATGATGAAACCTGGTTATATTCTTCAGGACAATAATCAAATAAAGTCAGCTGTTTTGTTTCCTTGAAATCTATAATCACATAATTTTTCTTGTTGGCAATAAGTCCAATATTGCTATAATTAGCAGAAGAACTTGAAGACGCAGAAATCCCAGTTATTGCATTGGAATAGTTTATTTCCTTAAGCATTTTAATCAGATCCTTATTTATCTGTACTATTCTAATTTTGCTGGGGCTGAATGCAATGATTTTCTCGTTAGTAATAGTGTTTGACGTCACATCTGTACTTGACCACATAGATGTCTCAAGAATCAGTAAGTCATTTATATTTTTTAACTTTCCAATATGACACGGTGACAATTCTGGAAGGGTAAATATATTGACGATATTTTCCGCTAAAATCAATACTCTTTCTATCCCAGATAGAATAAGCATCTTAGTAATAGCCCTTGGCTCATTAGAAATTTTAATTTGGGATATTAGCATATAATTTGGATAGTCTGGAAACTGATGATAGTGTAAGACCCTACCAAATGAAGTACCCACATATATATTGGTTGCATATGAACTAATACAATTAATTTTTTCTTCAATTTCTAAACTATCTTCTAAATCTGATATGAATAAATCTAGTTTATATGAGACACCATTATCCGTCAGTCCATCTAATTCAATGCTACTGATGTCCATGGCACTAGTTTTGCACAAAATACTACTAACTATATTAAACTTATCTTAACTCTATGATTTAAAGATTATATTGTTTATATGCAGTACTATATTGATTACGACGAATGAACCTGAAGGTTTGGTGGAAATGCTAAATTGTCTCTATGGGCAACATATTCACTATCAGCAAAGCCTAAGGTGCTTTCTATTTCACTACTTTGTAAGCCCTTGATTAAGGAAATTTCAACAGAACTGTAGTTGACTCTACAATGACCAATTTCAACTGCTTCGGATATTGGCGAATTTCTAGTAGGAACTACCTTAACAGAAACACATTCACTCTCATGGAAATTACCAATAACTTCTACAATTCCAGCTGGAAGTAATCCTGCTCTATTTCTTCTCGTTATTGCATCAAAACAACCTTGATCAATAATAAGAGCACCTTTAGTTTTCAACCCATGCAATAGCCAGAATCTTCTATCAGATTTTATTTGTGAATCTCTTGGTAAGCCTAAAAATCTTGTATGTAATGGAATCTTACCAGCTTCTATTTCTCTAGCAACAAATTCTCTTTGTTGTTCTATATTATATTGATTTTTATCAATCTGTTGAATATTAGCAACAATATCTAAAATATATTGTGGTCTACTTGAGAGTGTTATAATAGTAGTGGCACCCACATTAGTAGCCAATTCTGCAGCAATTAATTTGGTTGTCATACCACCAGTTCCTACTTGGGATCCAGCTTGGCCATCACTGTCAGTCTTGACATCCAACTCTTCTGCGTTTTCAACAACCAAGATTGGTCTAGCTTCTGGGTTGGTTCTAGGATTATCAGTATACAATGCTTCTACGTCTGTCATCAAGAATAAATAATCTGCATGTATCATACCTGCGGTAATAGCAGAAAGTGTGTCATTATCACCAAACTTGATTTCTGCAACAGATAATGTATCATTCTCGTTAACAATTGGAATCACACCCATATCCAACAATTCATTCAATGTGTTAGTTGCATTTTTAAATTGGGTGAAATCCATAATATCATTTCTTGTGATTAAAATTTGAGCAATGTGCTGGTTTAATTGCCTGAATAAATCGTCAAATAACCCGATAAGTCTACCTTGACCTATAGATGCCAATGCTTGAATTGCTGCAAGTTTTTTAGGCTTTTTATCGATACCTACACGCTTCATTCCAAAGGCAATAGCACCAGAAGATACCAATACTATCTTATGGCCTTGTCTTCTAAGCTTAACTATGGTCTCCACGATTAACGACATATTTGCGATTCTTGGTTCTCTGGTAACCTCATCCACTAAAGAAGAAGTACCGAGCTTAATAACGATGGTATAACACTTTCCATTCATTTCAACTGGTATATTTCTGTTCTTAAAAAAAAATATTTACTTCTTTATTTAATTTGTGTATAGAACAATTGAAAAATTTCTGTCTAATCTTTTGACTCACTCGCAAATTCCGGAACTAGCTTTAGGTGCAAAAAAACGTTTTATACGGTTTTGCCAATATAGTGAAGATTATATATATAACTATTAGTAAATTTTAGGTATGTTGAAATGAATAATTGCTTGTGAAAATAATTTATAAATTTTTTGAATAAAGGAGAATTTTATATATTTTTCTTAATATTTACAAGAAATTGTAAAACTATAAAACTCTATATTTGTATTATATACTAAAATTAAGTAAAACTTTTGGAGTAAAGATATAACTATTCTAGTTTAGAATACACAGAAGATTATAGCTACATGCGTTCGATACTCCAGAATATTCCAATATCTTTAGTTCTATAATAGTTCAAATACAAAATTTTGACTGTACTTAAAATCTCTTTGATAACGTTATGTTTAATGTGAGTTCTAATGGTAAAAGAGGAAAGCAAGGTAACATAAATATTCATATTTATCAAAATTTTAGAAATATAATCATTTAAAGATGCACTTATTTCCTCTAAATCTGTAGCCAAACCTTGATCCGGGGTTCAGTTTACCTACAAGTATAATGCATATTAAAATCATTAGTTTCATCTGTGAATAATTTTTTAGAAATAAATGATATATAAAGTTCTATCTTTTCTTGAAAAATAGCCTTGTTTCTTCAAAATTTCAGCTTTGTCATTTAATACCATCTTATGCTTAAAATATATGATTCGTTATACATCATGTAATTCTTACATATGCTTGAATATTGGGTTACATTTGATTTTCTTTTATAGAAATTACATGCTTAAATAATTTCATTTGAAAAAGATGATTATATTGGCGTGATATATGTGATAATTGATCCTATTTATTTATTGGTTGTATATTATTTAGCTATATGTGCACCAATTAGCACTCTTCCCAATGCGATGCACCAATTAATTTCTTTAACACTAACAAGTATACCAGGAATTTTCAAAAATATTTCATTATATTAATGTAATTAAAACCTTTGAAAAATTTACCTTATGTGGGGGAAAATATATGGGAAAATTACTGCACTTCATTTTTAACTCAACTAATTAGGAGAGATTTATTTTTATAAACTTAATGTAAACAATTTAGTAGGATATTATTATTGGTTTGTTTTATTTTTTTCTGTTTGCAAAAAGAACTATAATTAATTAATTAAATGAATAATGAGAAAAGCATAGACCAATTAGCCTGAAACTTACTTATAGCCATCATCCAAGTCTTCGATCACGTTATTGAACCAGAAACCAGTCATAACAACAACATATATAAGAATTAGTATGACCCCTTTGAAGTAATTGGACTTTCCTCCGGCGTAGATATAAGTGAATAAATAAATCGATATCAATGTAGCAATGATATCCCATCTAGGAAAGATTAACGAGAAGATGTTTTCAATTGTATCGTATCCCTTGTAGATGGTATAAATCACTAAACTAGGAATTTGAATTAAAACGACTTGTAATGCATAAGCACTACCAATCTCCATAGATAACGCAACGTTTCCACCAATGGCAAAGGAAATAGCGTTTAAAAATTCTGTTGTATTTGGAACTAATGCAAAAACAGTTAACCCTAAGAATTTTGGATCAATAGGATAACTTTCCAAAACGGTGTCGACAGTTTGTACCAAAATCTCTGCAATAACTGCGTACAATAAGGTAGCAGAAAGTAAAATAACTGTCGATTTACCACGAGACCAATTAGGAGCATCATGACCCCCCACCTCTTCTTCCTCTTGTTCAACAAGACTAACTTTACGAGCTAAATTCTTGTCTTTTTGAAGTTTTGTTTTAGATCCTTCAGCAGTTAACGGTATCTTTGAGGAGGAATTCCTTGGCTCAAGACAAATTCTATTAGAAACATTGGCTTTAGGAAGAATATGAGGTGATTCAAGACTCATAATACTTGGAGATCTGAAGATATCATCCTTTCTTTCAGATTCATGTGAAGCAGTGGCCCAAATCAATGATGCATGTGTTCTTAAAGTAAAAAACAAGCCACAAATATAGGCTAAAAATAAGGCTAATGCGACAATTAAAGAGAAGGGTTTAATAACAGAATAATATAATGAATCCAAATTTAATCTTGGTTGTATAAAACGGCAAGTAGTGCAATCATCATTATTATTCATAAAGTCACAACTCTTGCATTTGATCTCATAAGAACCATATATTTGATAAAATAATGATGGTGCAAACATAACAACCACGGCAAATAATAACATTGTCGAGGATACACCAGCAGAACGAGGATTATAACGCTGAGTTTTACGTTTAAATGCACCACCACACATGGATAAACCAGGCAAGAGAAGAACACCACCGAGAATAGAACCAATCATTGAACCTTCAACTAATTTTCCTTTAGCTTGATCCAAAGCAACACAGTATAAGAAAATTTCAACAATCGTGGAGAAAAATGCATTGATAACAGCACCAACACCCATAGAAGATTGTGCAGAAATGGAAGCAACAGCCTGTCCAATAAAATATGCTAATGGAATAATAGAAAATAAACAGGCACAGAACAAAAAGGAATCATTAGTAAGCCAAGAAATCCATCCTAATCTTTCCTTAAGAATATAATAATCTCCAATAACAAAAAGAACTGCAGCCAATAAATTAATAAAGAAAATATTGGTACCATCTATAGTATATTTATAATAATGAAAAGCACAACATCTGTATGTACACAAAAGAATCAGTTGATGTTGATGTTTTCTAGGGTTCTTTTTAAGGTAGTCCTTCTCGAATTCAAATTTCAACGCAAGGGGGTGGCGTCTTAAATGGTGACTGATAGTACTAGTGATATTAGCCATCGGGATAGTAAAGACAAATAACCAACTGAATATACCAGTCACAAATAATACTGGTTGCAATATGGTATAGAAAAACAAGTAAAAGAGAAGACGTCCAACTGACCAGTCACCTCTTCCAAAAAATCTTACTTTTAAATCTGCCAGTTCAAGATCATTAGGATTAGTTTCAGTTGATGTGTAGGAATCTCTTAATGGTCTTCCCTTATGGTCTTTTAACAATGGTCTTGATTCTTGAGAATTTGTCAATCTTCTTGGTGGAGCAAAAAACAATCTTCCTTCCTCTTCTAATCTCCATCTATGGAATTCAGAGATGGATCTTCCATCAAGTCCATCTTCATCCATATAATGTTCATCTTTGATCAAGAGAACAAATTTGCCAAATGGATATAGCCAATATCTACCCAAGTTAAACAACAATGAAGCATACAACCTAGAATGTCTATTTGGAAAAATAGAAATAGCACTTAAAATAATACCTCCAATAGTACAGAGAAGGAATAAAAAAATACCGATCGTAAGTGACCATAATGCATTGGTAACATGGACACCCCAGTATACTTTAGATGGAATGGTTGAAAATTCATGAATATCTTCTTCAGCCTTAGCTGCCACAGATCTCTTTTTTTTATACAAAGATGGCTTCCAAATTTTAATACCGAATGGATGTGTAGTGTTAATAGCGTCTTGTCTATCTTTTAAGTTAAGCGATTCCATTGAGGAAGAAGATACCATAGATTCGTCGTCATTATCATTTTCATTGTTATTATCAGTATCTATATCAAGGGCATCTTCTTGATCCAATGCATTTTCCAATTGTTCTTCTGGAAGTTTAACACTATCACTCGAGGCTAGAGCAGATTGAATATGGGGCTCTCCTCCTTCATTTCTTGACAGTTGATGACAAAAATCAGGCCTTAAACTTACAGACGACCTACCTTCTCCCTGGCCCTCTATATAAAACCCTGAACCTGTATTTATAGCATTTTTAGACCGTTTTTGATAAAGCGCTTTCAATGCAGCATTGTAGCCCTCTAAATACTCAACGTTGCCTTCTTTGACGGAAATATCATCCTCATTAGCATCTTCGTTGATATCATCATCGACAGAGAACATAAGATGTGAGACATTGCCCTTCAATGGTGGTCTGTTTTTGTGTTTACGGTGCTTACTAGAGGCCCTTAGCCTAGGTGAATCCAAATCGTTACCAGAAGAACGAGCTCTATCCAATTGATCAGCAGAAACCGAATGCTTCGATCTCATTGATAGAACAGGTTTTAGATCCCTGCTTGTGTCTTGATTATTACTAGACATTTATTGCAGAAGAGACTAGTATCACTATATAAAAAGGATGATAAAACTTGACGATAAATGAAATGAGTTTCAGAATAAGCGCGCGACGATTTATAACTATTTCCTAATTAGCTAACCACCTAATCTATGACCTTTACCCTTGAAACTGGAGCCGGTGCCGTTACCAAACCATGAAGTACCGGTAGTGGTAGCAGCGGAAGTCAGAGCACGTATAGAATTGAGAGGATCATTAGGCTTCTTGTTCTCAAATGCAGTAGTTCTTTTGGAGTTACTCACAGGGTAACCTAAGAGATTGTAGAGCCACACTGGGGCCTTGAGATAACCTTTGTCAAAAATGGAGTCTTGTATGGAATTTTCTGTGGTATTCATGTAAATATTACCCACTCTTCTTCCTGTATCATTAGAGGTTAAAAATAAGTTATAAGAACCAGGAAGAAGGTTATAAATTGGTAAGGTATCAGACTGGAAACATTGATACATGTAACCACCAAAGATTCCGATTATGGAGTCTACAGTGAACGAATAGCCTCCAATCAAGAGCTTGACAAAGAGGTTGAATAATGGCAAATAATAAGCCTTAATAGGAATAATACCCAAGAAGTTAATAATCGAGTTCTTCAGCGAGCGAGACCAAATGTAAGTGACACATGAAAGCATCATTTGATGGTGAGCAGGAAAATGGGAAGGATCGACAAATTGATATGCAAATGATGTCAATACAATAACTGTTCCAGATAATAATGTAAACCAAAGACAATCAGGGAAATTACGACGGAATTTCCCTTGATAGCTTTCCAAATGGTTGGCAAAAGTGTAGAAAAAATAAACATCAAAAATGGCCTGTAAACGTTCATTCAAAAGAATTCCCACAGGCACAAGAAATGCTGTGAGTACTCTATAACTCTGGAAAACCAAATCTAATACAGCAAATGTTATTTGCTTAGAAGTACCATTATTTATAGCATATTTAACAACCTGTGCTTTTACAAGATATACATCTAAGTTGCATAATAGCTGGTGTACATTGAATAGCTTTAAAGCATCAGCAAAACAAACAAAAACCGTTGAAATAGTGAAAAATCTAGTCACTGGTGGAATGTTTCTAATTCTATCAGCAAGTGAAACAGATGTGTTTGTCATTTTAATCAAGTCATAGCCTACTAACTCATATGAATTATCTGCATAAATCAAGCGAATTAATGGCGGGAGTCTATCATGGCAAAGGTTACACAAAAGCGTCAAAATCTTTTCAATATTAGTGAAATTTATGGGGAAAATTATACTCAAAATAAGCTTAAATTGTAATTGAAACAGTTAATGAATGATGAAAAGAGGTGATATAGAGAAAATTGATGAAATAAAAAGAGAAATTTATTAGTATTACATATTTTATAAATTTGTAAACTGCATATATATGTATATCGATAATTGCAAAACATCAGACAAATTTTGATCTTTTTCTAAATGTACTTTAGAACTAGTGCCAAATCTTTCGTATATTAAAAATAATTTATAAATCAGAGTTCTAATACTATGACCAATGTTTGAATTACCGTTATAATTATTATACACAGAATAGAGAATTAGTACAAATTATTTTAATAAAGACAAAGTAATGTCTACTACGAAATAACCAACATTAATAGGTGAAATATAATTTCTACTAGAAAATAATAAATTTTATAGCTAAAAAAAAGATTTATATATGAAAAGAAAAGTTAATTGGTATAACCATACCCTATTTCTATAAGGATAATACAAATAGGTTGTTATCTACATATATCTAACGTATACTAAGCTTAGTCCTAGTAGTCCCAATAAATAATAATAATAATAATAATAAAAGATGGAGATTATACCATAAATAATTAGAAATAGAACAAACTAGTTTGAATTTAAAATTTTATAGGCATATATGTAAATCTCTGCAATATCTAAATGAACAGTTTAAAATGAGACTTTAGTATTATATTAATTAAATAAACCAATTTTTATCACATAATCTAGATTAAAATATCAGGATATTATAAAATATATACAAAAGCAAACCTATTCCCTTTATATTCAATCAAGTTACTCTTTATCTAACAAAAACAGTTGTAGAGGGCCTTTGATAGCCATACTATATACAGGAACATTAAAATTAATATTTCATCGCCTTTGTATTCTAAATAATTACCCATCACCTATTATTTACTTATAAAATATATTTGTGATTAGAGATGAAGTTAGTTAGGTTTTTAATGAATATGCCAAATGCAACAAACCAACCAGTGACGGTAGAGTTGAAAAATGGTAATTCGATTAATGGACAAATATTATCTTGCTCACCACTGATGAACTTATCCATGAAAAATATTAAATTAATTCAACCACATCAAGACCCTCAGTTGTTACAATTCATAAATATTAGAGGAAATCAAATTCGTCAAATCATATTACCCGATGATATCAATATTGATAGTATATTAGCCAAGAGTGTATTAAAAATTAAGGGCCAAGGGTCAGGACCTGCGGCAAAGAACCCTACTAGCACTAGACAGTTTAAACCAACAAGAGCTCCCAGAGGAGGAAGAAATAGAGCTTTTTAGATGAAATAATCAGTACTAAATAATAAAATTTGCATTAATATATATATACAAGTATGAAATAGTTATAGAAATATCTACCACCAGGCCTTGGTCTTCTTTTCTCTCTTCTTGATTTGTTGTTTGTATTTTGGTCTGATAGCCATAATGGTTTCGTCCATCTTGGAAATAGCCTCCTTTCTGTTTTCGAGTTTTTCTGGTAATTCTCTTTCCCATTTTTGCTTTTTGTTCTTCAAAACACCTCTCATCCAGTTCTTATCATTATATTTGTCTTCGTAGAATTTCTTTTGTGGTAATGGTGGTAATAAATCACTTATTCCAAACTTATATGCTAACTTAAACAAATCTGCTGATCTTCTTAAAGAGTATTTAGGTCCATGCCATCTTCCAGTTTCTGAGTTTTTGGCTGGTAAAAACGGATTCATGATTGGGTCGCTAACAGTGGTAGGCTTAGTGGCATATTCAGCAAATGGTCTTGGTGGATACTTAATGAAGAAGTTATGTAACTTCTGTGGGAGCTTAGCGAAAGCTTCCTTGGATGTTAAAGACATTGTTTTAGTAGTTTACAGTGATAACTTATGTCTTAATTTTTTCAATTAATTTCACTATCATAAATATCAAAAATTTTCTAGAATTGTATACAGGAAAGTTTTTCATTTCAATTTAACACACTCTATTTACTCTGGACCATCAATTATACATTTTATACAATTACCACCGCTTCTGACCAAGTCATAGGCCTTAACAGCATCCTTGAATTCGAATCTATGGGTAATTAATTTTTCGAAATCAATTTCTGCGGTTTCCTTACCATTCTTGTAGTTTGCATCCAAGATTTCTACAGAAGTCTTGTAGTCACCAACACTATATCTAAAAGAACCAAACATGGTTAATTCTTTCGTGGCAAATTCTGTGATTGGGAACTTAACATCCTTACCAGCATTACCGATTTGAACAAAACGTCCACCTGACAGTAAAATATTTACACCTAATTGGATACATGGTTCCGCACCGGTACATTCCAAAACCACGGTTGGCTCTTCACCAAACACCTTAATAAGTTCCTTGTAGTCACCACCAGTTCTGGAATTGAAAGTGTAATTAGCAACACCTACTTCCTTAGCAGTTTCTAACTTCAGATCGATAATATCAATAACGATGACTTTGACAGCTCCAAATTTCTTTGCTACAGCGGCTGCTAAAAGACCAACAGGGCCAGCACCGAAAACAGCAACTCTGTCACCAAATCCGATAGAAGCAAGCTTAGATGCATGAACACCAACACTTAATGGTTCAACTAAGGCACCAAGCTCTAAGGAGATGTGATCAGGCAATTTAACCAAAAAATCTTCTGGGCTCTTGAAATATTTACACAAAGTACCTGGAGGGTTTGGGCCATCTGAGTTTGGAGTAGCAGCAAATACCATATGTGGACACAAGTTGTAGTGACCAGATTTGTAAGCATCACTAAATCTAGATGGAACACCTGGTTCAATTGCTACTCTGTCACCTACTTTCAATGTGGTTACTCCAGAACCCACTTTAGCAACAACACCAGCAGATTCGTGACCCAATACCATTGGCTTGTTCAAAACAAAAGGACCAATTTTGCCGTGGGCATAATAATGGATATCTGATCCACAAATACCGGTTTTTTTAACTTGAACTAACACTTCATTTGGTTGCTCAATTTCTGGAGATGGTAAATTTTCGAAAGTGATATCGTCAATTTTGTTTAAAACTAAAGATAAATTAGAAGTCATTTAATTCAATTATTATTAGAGAGATGAAATAAATAGAAAGAATAAAGAAAACTAAAGTACAATGCTAACATGGAAATTCCAATGAATTTATAGTTCACCAGGAAAATCTCCCGATAATTAAGACATCGAGACTCCGCAATCAGACATGCGTCGATTGTGTAATGGAGAAAATAATAATAAAAAAAAAATGGTGTTATTAGACGATTATGATTGTTTACAATATAAAATTCACAAATTCACAGAACTACTAGTGTATTAAATCAAGTTGAATCAGAATATACATTTGTAATTGCATAGATTTATATAAATTTTTCGTTTATTAAATTTTTCTTATCGTCATGAACAAACAGTCCTCTCAAGGATGCTGGTAAAGATCTATCGTTATGTTATTTATTTGGCAACACCTTGTAAAGCTTCTAAGACTTCTAATTCAATGTTGGCTTCAGCAACGACAACTTCATCAGAAGAAGCGGCTCTCTTTTGAGCATCAGCAATTAAGTTCTTGACAGCTTGAGCGTCGAATTGGTCTGGCTTGAAAGCTTCAATGGCAGAAATGGTTAACTTATTACCTGGTTGGACAGTAGCAATACCACCACTAACGAAAAATTGTTCGGTTTCACCACCCTTGGAGATAATTTCCAATAAACCTGGTCTCAATTGTTCGACAATTGGAATGTGGTTAGCTAAGATACCTAAATCACCGTTGATAGATGGTAAGTTAACTTGTTGAACTTCAGAATCAGAATATAAAGTTTGGTGAGGTAAAGCTAAGGATAATTTTAAAGCTTCAGAACCAGTAGTTTCGGTAGCGTATCCTCTTCTAATAACGTTACTGGACTGTCTGGCAACTTGACGTAAGGTTTGTCTAAACATTATTTCTGTACTATACTATGATTAAGAATGAACACTAATAGTTGTTTTATGAATTTTAAATTGACCGAACCCGATTGAAAAATTAGAGCCAACCACGACATTTTATTGGATGAGATAAGATTGCCTATTTAGGCAATATGTGAAAAATCCTAAACAGAGATTTGAGGGTGCGATTAAGTATATTGTTAAAGGTTAAACTTTTCATTAAAGTTGTCATATATAGCATATGTAGCATATATAATTTTATAGTACAAGGGTAGTGAAGAATAATCTAATCACTACCTCCAAATTGATTAAGAAAACTATCAACATCAAACTCTTCGCCATTGAGATCACCGTTATTTGCATTATCATAAGCTCCCAGGTCGAGCAAACTCATGTTAAGACCATCTAAAAGCAGCTCATCATTACCTAGAAGGTTATTCATATCGATATCCATATCGTTTGTAACAGGAATATTGGATGGTTTCTCTTGGCTTTTAATTTCTGGTTCCATTTTGTAATCAATGGAAGATAGAATATCAGATGGATTTGGAATATCACCTGGGTTAGGAATATCAATGCCAGTTTTTTCATCAGCAGGTAAATCATTAAAATCAAATCCTGGAGACATGAATTTATCGAATGAAGTAGGATTTTTATTTTGTTGTTGTTGCTGCTGTTGCTGTTGCTGTTGTCTTTTATCTTCCTCTTCATTCTTCTTGCGTTCTTTCTCCTTTTTCTCTCTTTCTTCTTCTTCTTCCTTTTGCTGTTGTTCTTTTTCTTTACGGATACGTTCTTCTTCTTCTTTTTTTGCCTTTTCCTGTGCTCTAGCTTCTTCTTCCTTACGTTTCTTTTCTTCCTCTAAACGTTTCTGTCTTTCCAACTCCTCTTTGATTTTTTTTTCTTCTTGTCTTTGTCTGTTATCTACAATCTGCCCTACACACCATTTTGAATCATTTAATTTTGAAACCGCATCATCTAGAATGTCATCAAACTTTTTTAAACTATTGGATAATAGAGAAATAATTGCCGGAGGAATAAGTTGATTATTGGTTCCTGTTATTATATTAGACTGTTTCCTATTATTGCTTATTACTTCAAAAACATATCCAGACGATTTAAGTACTTCGTTAAGCGAGCTGTTGAGCTTGGCTTCTAAATTCATATGTTAGGCGTAAATTGATATGATGTAAAATGTGGTTGATATTAACATTTAATACTAGTATAACTGATTTCTTAAAATGTCATACTGCACACAATGGTAGTTCAGTAACCAATATATATTGTCTAGATAAAACACATTTAAGATTGCAGATATATAATAATTACAATAATATACTATTCTTTATCAGATTGAATATTATTAAAATCATCCTAGACATTCACATAAATATATAACAAGATAACTGAAAAATTAGTGTAGCTGTATTTATTTATTTATTTATATTCTTACATCTTAAATTTTGTTGTGGAACTGACAGTATAAAGCATAAAGTACAGTTACATTAATATTTAAAGTTGCGCAAAGAATTCGTTACTTTAACTGACAATATATTTCAACTGATAGCAGCTGATTATAAAATTATCTACCTTATTTCTACTTCCCATAATTGGTTATTTCTGCAACAAATAGGTTACGACTTATATTATGTGATCTTAAGGCACTTGAATATTATCACGTGGATTCATTATTTATTACACAAAAACGCGAATCTTTTATTTACGCGTATGATCTAAACAAATGGTTATAGAAGAAAACCCATATATTTAAATCGTTTTCTCTTTTTTCTTTTTTTTTTTTTTACCATGGGATTATATTGTTGATTTTCATCCGTAATAGTAATAACTACTAAGAGAAATCACTTACAGATGTACGCTGAACATTTGATATCAAAACAGGGTCCTTTAGGCCATGTTTGGTTAGCAGCTAACTATGACAAGAGGCTTTCAAAACAACAAATGTTGAATACTAGTATTGTCAAATCATCTGAGATCATTCTCTCACATCCTGTTAACCATTCATCACAACAGGCTTCACAATTAAATGAGCAAATTACTCTTAGACTCTCAGGGCAATTACTTCTTGGAATTGTTAGAATTTATTCTAGGAAGACAAAGTATTTATTAGACGATGTTAATGATATATTGCTCAGATTGAAAAATTCATTCAAATACAGCAGTGGTGTTAACTTGGGGTTTGAAAATAATACTAGATTAGTAAATGTTAATCCAAAACAAACTACAATTACGAATGTTGAAAACATTACTCTTCCTGACCAAGTTTCTAACTTCGAATTATTATATCAAGATGATTTGAATCTTGATGATGACATAGATATTATACCTAGTCAAGATAATTCTAGCCAAGAAACATTTTCATTTGATCAATCTATCGAATATCCAAGAAGAGAAGAAACTCCTACTGGAAATGATGTGAATATGAATATGGATTTGGAATTAGATTTTGACCTTGATGAAGATAACACTAATATGCATAATTCTACTATTGATAATTCTATAATGGACCAATCAATTGAAATAGGACGTGAAGCACCCCAACCTCAAATCGACACACCAGAAATTTCTGTATTAGAGGGGCTTAAGGACACCAACGAACCTCCATTTGGACTAGACTTAGATACTCCTCTTGAAACTATTGATGATATATTAGAAGAAGATATACAAGAAAACCATAATATTGAAGTTGAACAGATACCACTTTCAACCACCGAAAGACAACCAAGAAGAAGAACAGGTATTAGTGACGAAGGTGAGTTAATCACAAATAAACGTAAATTAAAAATCGATACAAAAGAAGAACTTGAAGGTATCTCAATTCAAACCTTAAGAGGGAATCAAGAGACTTTACTCAAATCTAAATTTCAATACGGAATTATGAACTTGCCAGAAAAAGAAAAATTAGAAATAATTTATAATTTATCAGTGCCTATCACTAATAAAAGAAGAAAGTTGTGGGACATTAATAACGACTTATTGAGACTTTGTCAAGAAGAAACGAGATTACAAGAGAGAGAATTAGAGGAACAGCATGAATTACAATTTGAAAATGAAGGTAATTTTACTAATATTGACTTCGACTTATCACTACCAGATTTTGATACTCTGGAAAATTCTGATAATGAAAGGCAAAGATCACCAGAAAATATTGCCATTGAAGAACCAGAAGGGATAATGGGTGAAGAGAGTCATATTGAAGAGGTTATTGATAACTCTACAAGGACTACTATCCAAATTGCAGGCCAATTGAGAGAAAAATTTGTTGAAAACCAAGCTTCTATTAGTATAAATGAAATAATTCGAAGTGATCTAGATGTACACCAAAAGGATAAAGAAATGTATCCTCTTGGTATAGTAGATACTTCATTGGAGAACAAGTTCGTTAATCATAAAAAGGAAGCAGCCAAATGTTTTTTTGAATTATTGGTTTTGGCAACTAACGATTGCGTATCCTTAGAACAAGAATCTAGCTCATCTGAAATTGGAGGTAATATTAATGTAAGATCTAGAGATAAACTTTTCCAAAATTTCCTCTGAGAAACTAATAAGACAATTGTATATTATTTGTATAGTATTTTATAAGAATGAATTAGAAAATTCGTTATTTACCCTGATGTTCCTTTAGTAATCTATATATGCCATTATCAACCTTTGAATTTGTATCAGAAAGAATTTTTTCCTTCAATAGTACATCATCAACTTTCCATGTCATAACTTTTCCAGATTCAAAACTAATTATCAAAACTTCTCCCATTCCATCAAAATATACACGGGTTGGAATTTCTTTATGGAGAGCTATTTCAAATACTGGATTCATTAATTTGGCGTTTAAATCCCAGAATTGGATTAATGAATTACCACAATTCCCAATAATAGCAAATTGTAAATTTCTATTTGGTCTTTTTGCCATACCAATAATTGGATATCTTGTTGGAATTTTAAGTATAGGAGTAGATGATGATAATGTCCATATTTTGATATACCAATCTAGACCAGCTGTTATAATAAAATTTGATTCTAGAAAATGCATTGAAGTGATCATTGATGTGTGTAATTTTGAAGTATTATCCTTTAAAACTTTTTTTAATAGTTCCTTATCATTTTGTAATTGTGATATAAAACTCATATTGTACCCTATAACTAAACGATTGAGGAAATTATAATCAGGTGATATGCTATCTCTTGATTTGTATTGAATATCTTCAGAAAGAATAGCATCAAATATTCTTATATTTTGAGATATTTCTTCAGATGTAATTTTAATAGGTTTTACCTTTGGTGACGCAAGAAAGCTAGTTGACCAAATATTTAATGTGCCATCTAATGAAGAAGTGATGATACAGTCATTTCCATCTATTATAATTTGGTTTATAGAAGTAATTCCCATTGGGTGATACATTTTTAATATTGGAGAAGATAAATGAGGTAAAATTGCAATTGAAGTGGAATCGGTATATGTCAAATCCCATAATACAACTCTGCCATCTTCTAGCCCACCAAATATTTTATTTGGATTATGCAAATCAAATTTAATTATATTTATTGATGATGTACATTTCAAGAAATATTCTGGGAATTCTTTCTCACCAGCTGTATTATAGATAATAGCATATCCTGGACTATCCTTTGACAATATGTTCTTGCTGGAATATGCCACTACAACTAGTTCGTTGTAGTGAGGCGATGAATCGATATAGTTTATCAGCCTATGGCCTATTTCCTTTATTTCAAGTAGCTTCTTAATGGGAATATTCTTATCTTCTGAGGTATTAATATGTTCTTTACTAATTAACCTGTAGTCTGTAATAGAGCTTATATCAATAGATTCTTCAATAATTAATTTATTTACAAGCTTTAAAGTGTCCTTAACGTTTTCATTCAATTCATCTTCATTGATATTTTTAGCCATGTTTAGTTCAAATTTAGAACTTTCTGTTTCCACTACCTTCTCTTTCACAGATGATTCAATAATAACTGGCATATCTACTTGAATTGCCTTATCGAACATGATAAATTCCTTCTCCTTCACTGGCTTAAAATAGCTGGGAGTTTCACTACTGATACTGTTTACCTGAACACCAACATCTACCAATTTGACCTCTTTCCGTGTTGTTTCAAGGTTTTCAATAATTTTATCTACGGAGTTACCATCAACATCACTTACTTGTTGCCTTCGCTTCTTAAGCTCCTGAAGTCTTTGTCTTTTTTGTTCCAAAAGCGATTGTCTATCCATTGTTTTTGCAAAGACTAATAAAATAATATTTGATTACGATTCTCACGCGTGCTCTATAAATTTTATTCACTGTTAATTTTGTTTCAAATAATTCAATAAAAGTCAACGATAATATGGATATTCAAGATATATTGAATGACTTTGAAGATTCTACAAAGTCAACATTCACCAGTAGAATTAAAAAGGAAGCTTCTGGGAATCTTTATGAGGAGCTTGTCACTGCTATGATCAATGAAAGAATGGCACCAGATCTATTACCCTTCAAAAATGAATTGATGAAACAGGTATTGACACAGCTTTCTAACCAACAGCAATATTTATTGGACTCTCATGAATATGGTGATACAAATGTAGAGGCAGGTGTGGTAACTAGTGACTTTAAGTTACAATTAATGATAATTGAAACAGACATAGAAAGGTTAAATTACTTGGTAAGACTTTACCTTAGATCAAGGATATCTAAAATAGACAAGTTTACATTACACTATATCAATGAAACTACAACAAATAGCTCTGATCTTTTATCCCGAGAAGAAACAGAATATATGCATAAACACTTTAAAATTATCACTGAGCTCTATAATAATTGTTTTATGAAGAAAATGCCTGAATTTTTAACATATTTAGATGACACAAGTGGTGGTCAATCAATGATAAGTATACCAGATTTAAATGAACCGGTTTTTATTAAATCAGTTAGCTCCCAACCTATCTTAATAAGTACTGAAGATGATGAATTGGAGATTATAAAGGGTGGTATATATGTTGTCAAATACAGCTTAGTAAAGAGATATATCAAAATTGGTGATATTATATTGATATAATCAGTGTAAAATCTACTATTGATATTATATAATAGAATAATCGCATCCACTTGGGCATTCTACGTTGGCATCATCAATAAACCATTCCTTGAGACATCCAAAATGTCCTCTATGACCACATTTCAAACTAACAACCAAATTCAAACCAATGCATGGTTCATTACAATAAATGCAATTCAGCTGTCTAGTATGACATTGATCACAATACCAGAATCCAAATTCATACGACTTTTCTTTTGAGTTCTCATTCACAATCAAATTATTACATGACGAGCAATAAAATCTTAAATTTAAATCTTCACTTATCAATTCTTCAGATTTTAAGTCTTTTGGTATTAACTTAAGAATATTGCTTGCAGTAGTAAATAATCTCTCCCTTCTGAGAATATCAAGATATATAGAAATCCACTCCAAGCAAGTTGCCTTAGGCAAATCAAGCATATTATAAAATAATAAAGTTAATGTCGAACACATAACAACATCACCCTGTAAAGACGCATAATCCAAAGCTTCTTGCACAAGATTTTGGGTTTCCCAAGCTTTGTATAGTTTAGGATTATTCTGCTTTTCAATAGCCTTAGTAAGCTCAGACTTGTTACCTGAGATTGTAGACTTCTGATCTTCATGTTGTTCTTCGACATCATTTAAACATATTTTTCCTTCAAGAAACTTTTGATGATTTGATATACTATGCCTTTTATTGGTTCTAAAACATCCAAAATCTTGAGCCATAAAAGAATTACGCCTTGAATTTGAAGCATAAAGAGGATTTGTACTGAAATTACTATGTGATTGTGAGAAATAATTTGGGCTTCCTTCAGTAAGATGTGTTGATGTGGATGATACTGTACCAATAGATGCATGATTTAAAATATTCAAATTTTCATTATCAAGATCTTCCTTATTCCCGTAATTGAACCGTAGAGACCTTTTATGTTGCAAAGACCTAGAGAGTGGATGGATTTTTGTAAAGTCAATTGATGCAAATTCCCTTTTGCTATCTTCAAAAGATTGTCCTATCTTTTCTTGAACCTTTATAGGTTCAATTTTACCTTCATTCTTCAATTTTGTTATCTCAGCATCAAAATTTTTAAGGATGTCAGCAGATTTAGAAACCCTTATAGTATTATCATTGTAATCTTCATCATCAAAAATAGCACTTTCATTCTCTTCATGATGTTTTAAATTTCTTTTAAATGAAATTTTTAAATTTTGAGAGCTTTCATTGAAACTACCACCACGACTTTGAGTCAAAGTATCTTTTAAATTACCATTAGTACTATTTTTAGATTCGTTGAATAGCTGACTCCTAGGTCTACTTATGGTTCCTTTACCAACAATTTTGTCAACAGATTCATTGCTAACAATATTTTCTCCCATACTACCATAATTAGTAGTCAGTGTTGAATTTGAGTTATAAGATCCAATAAAATTTAAATCTGATTGAATTGACCTTGTTTCATTAAATTCCTTTTCTCTTTTAGTGTTAACCTCAGTATTACTTTTAGGACTTCCAATTTCAAATTCGTATTCATCATTGTCATCAAAGCTTGCTGAAATCAACCTCCATATCTGACAATCACGAAATTTATTCACATTTGCAGCTATATTAGCATTTATTAAACACACATCTGATAAATTAAATCCGTCAGGTACAGAAATAAGATAATTTTCAGACAAATATGTGAAAACATCGATATCCAGACAAGGGACTGGAATATTAACTGGAACTATATACGGTGAAGGATAAGTGATTGCAATATTTTTTCTTCCAGTTGTTTGTGTCAGAATCATGGGAGGTGAATTAGGTTGAATAACAGATTCTTGTGTTGATTGTGATGGGTTCCTACTTAGTGATGGCCGCATTAATCCAGTGCTATTAACGAGGAGTTCACCGGTTCCCAATCTACCAGGAGGGGTTGAAGATGTTGAAGTAAATCCATGCATCAATGTGGAGGGTCTCATATAAGATATCTTTTCATTAGAGTTATTAAATTTAGAGTTCTGGTTATTATGTTTTTCCACATAACTATTACCTTCTGTTTGTGCACTATCTAAAGGTGTTGATAAATCGGATGCAAATTCAATTAATGTATTAGATTCCATTTCATTTTCTTCATTAAAACTATTCTCATATATGCTGGCATTATTAGATCCAATTTCAAACTCATTAATTTCTTGGTTAACAAAGGACATACTTCCAGCTTGAGCATTCCAAGCAACAGAAACTTTCGACAAATTATCTAATGGTTTCGATACATTAACGTAATGATCTGAGTCAATATTGAAAGCAGAAAAAATATTTTGTTTTGATATTGTCCACAATCTTCTAGTCTGTGAAGAACTTTTTGCCCAAATAAAATTTTGAAATGGTTTTCCAGATAATGTAGTAATAACTTCTTGGGGAATGTATTTCCTTTTTATATTATATATTGTTATTGTAGGGTCCTCATTCAAATACAGGCATGCAAAATCATAATTATAAAGTGAGTTATTGCTTAGAGCTGAGAAATGAATTTCTCTTTCTTCGTATGTTAATTTATCTTCTAACCTTGAGTATTCCATATGATCCAAATTATCTCCAAATTCATAGTGTACAGGATATGGTGACCATCTTACTTTCATGACTGGACTATATGTATTGATAATATTCTCAGGAGTATTTTTATATCTACTAGCTGAAGATTCACTATAGTTCCAAATACAAAGTTTTTGATCTCTTCCACCTGTTATCACATATTCCTTCTCGGGATGAATATGTAAAGATAAGGCTGGTCCTGTGTGATATGTCCATTTACGTTCTGGTGTATACAATTTTAGATGGCTGGCATTTATTGGCATTCTCAAATCATGTTTGCATAAAGAACCAGAATCATGCACAGATAAAATGGTTATTTTGTTACGAATTGGCGAATGTTCAGAATATTGAGTAGATCTGATAGGGTCTGAATGAGAACTAGGTAAAACTGTAGTCATTGGCTTTGTTGAATTTGATCTTAAGTCCCATAATTTGATACTTCCATCCTGTGATCCAGATATTAACACACTATTTTGATCATATCCATCAACAAAATCTAAAGAGTTAATACATCTCTTATGATCAACATATTTTTGAACTAATTGTGATTTTCCGTTATTACTTATCTTATATAGCGCTACCTGACCACTAGACAACCCACACGCTATTGTATCCTTTCGGGCTTTAATAGTATTTATATTATTGAATTTCCCTGTAGGTGGAAATCTTGATTTTGTATAGAATGAACTATTCAGGTCTAGTACATTCACCTCTTGAACTATTTGAGTATAATCGTTATTTAATGATAAAAGCTTCAAATAATTTTTACCACCAATTATGACATGATTTGACGAGCTTTGATCATTATTGATACCAAAAGAGAGTGGATGTTCTAATTGGGAAATACAGGTGACTTCCTTTTCACAGCTATATACCAACCTTTCATCCTTGAAAGTGTTATGAAATCTCGATCGTGATGTACTTTTAGGTGATGGTGAAGCATCACTCTCAAACGATTGTGACTGACTCAATGTGCCATATATATTAAAGGCAAATTTCGCCAAATTAGAATGATTTAAATTGGGGATATTAGATCCAGACATATATTACTCTCCCCTAGTCAATAGAATGAGATCGTTTAATTGATAATTTTCTCATTATCTCGAATTTTAAATTTTATACTGATAATCATTTATTAGGATATTGGCATATATAAAATGTCTATATTATTATTCAAGCTTTATAAAATTATTAAATTATTTGTTCAAGTAGGTGTATCACTTGGTACCCTAGTTTTGCTAGGATTATACTCATTCCAGTCAAAATTGATATATCCATCATCATTGAATGATGGGAGAGGAAAATGTTCTACTCCTGACGAATATGGGATGAAATATGAGCTTATAAATTTAAAGACAGAAGATGGAGAGATGCTTCAATGTTACCTGTTAAAGCATGATAGTTCTTCTAAAGATTATACTAATAAGACCGTATTAATATTATCACCAAATGCTGGTAATATAGGTCATGCATTACCTATAGTTTCTATATTTTATGAAAAATTTAACTATAATGTATTTATCTACTCTTATAGAGGGTATGGTAAGTCTAGTGGATCACCATCAGAAAAAGGCTTAAAAATGGATGCACAAACGGTAATGAAATATTTATCAGAAGATGACCAATACCGTAATTCATCAATTATATTATATGGTAGATCCTTAGGTGGTGCTGTAGCCATATATATTGCAGCTACACTCCCTAAAATGGTTCATTCTATTGTTTTAGAAAACACATTTTTATCAATAAGAAAAACTATTCCCCATGTTTTCCCATTCTTGAAATATTTTACCAAATTTGTTCATCAAACCTGGGATCTGGAGAAGTTAGTTCCTTTAATTCCTTCAAATATTCCACTTTTAGTATTAAGTGCTCAAAAAGACGAAATAGTTCCACCTCAACACATGGCAAAGATATTTGAATTAAGTAATAGTAAAGAGAAAATAATACATAAATTTGAAGATTCGACTCATAATGATACGGTAATTCAACCTGGTTATTGGGAGCTTATTCAAACATTCATCCAAGATAAAGTTAATCCTATAGGTTATTAAAAATTAATAAGTTTATTCGTAAATAGATTGACGTAAATTTATATGTATAGACAATATAGTATAAAAGTTAAATAGAATTTATAATAGGATATTATAGGTATTCAAATAGCCTAGAATGTATTTCGTATGCACTGAAGCATTATTCCACTAAATTTATACTCAATGATATTAGAATGAAGATGATTATAATAAAATTTGAGGTTCACTTCCCTTCTTGTTAGAGTCGTCGTGAGACATGAAATCAACTTTTTGTTCGTCGGTCAATCTTAAGACCTTCTTCAATCTTTCACCGACAGTCTTTAATTTAACTTCATCACAATCTTTGGTCCAAACACCAATTCTAATGGCTTGCTTTCTGATGTTTAAAACGATACCGTTAACTTCATCTTCATCATCTTCGATGGTTTCACCAATTACAGATAATAAACCACGTAACCATAAGTCATTTATAGCAGCGCCAACTTCACGCTTGTTGGTGAAAGAATATTGCCATCTACCACCCTTAGAGTTCTTTTCATCTTCCCATTCTGGCTTGATTCCTTCTTTGAATAAATGGTAGTCAGACTTTAATGGTAATTGATTAGCTGGTGGAATAGAGTTGTAGATACCCCAGAATTCTTCAACAGAGTTAAAAGTAATAACTGGCTTTAATAAATCGTGCCAGTTTTCACTCTTATTAACTTGTGGTTTAGTGTACCATAAAGTCCATTTATTATTTAATGGGTGCTTAGCAGTAAATTCTTCCTTGTTAGATAAAACAGTTTCCTTGTTTTCTAAGGTCAATTCTTCAGCTTGCTTAGTTAAATCTTCAGACATTTTACTATATTGGTTAGTATTCTATATTTAAACACAAAGACTAGAAACGAAATCAATTACAAATACAACATAATCAAGGATCGGTTTAAAATCAAAAATCAATCCTTAAAATTCAATAAATATGATTCCATACACCACATATATTCGTTTGATACATACATTATCCTCCCTTGAATTTATGAATTAAGTTTCTAAGGTATTAATTCAACAAAAATCTATGTCTCTTAGTCCACAAAATTTGACGATGGAGCGAAAAATTTAGAAAAAAACTATAAGCGTAAATATGAGAATGTTATACAGTATAATTCTCAATAATTCTAAGTACATATCAGTCTGGGACATTTTGTATCAAAAACCATATATTCAATTCTAGTGTTATGATACTATTATCAACATCACTATAAACAAACAAAATATAACATGAAAATAAATTTTGAAAATGCAAGCTAATATAAAACCAATTTTTAAATGTCTTAATATGTTATGAAAAAAAAAATGTAATGGAATAGTGCTTTATTGCAATAAATGGTACTTTATTGTAAGGAAACCCATAGATATCCATAAGAAATTTGTTGCAGTTGGTAGAAAAACACTTACCCGTACTCGTAATTTATAACAAATAGTTTACTAAAACAATTAATCCAAATGATAAAGCACCTATACCGGCGTAGTTTCCAAAGTTACCGTCATTATGACTAATTGTTGTACCATCATATGATCTAACACCACCAACACTTCCACTAATAGTTCCTAAACCTATTTGGCCTGATTTTACCTGAGAATCAGCTGCTGTGGTATAAGTAGACATAAATGTTTGCGAGAAAATGGACTTAACGACGGATACTGAATTTCCAGATGTTATAGTATGCCAGACAGTAGTTTGTGATTTGGAAGATGTCTTTGATGTGGTTGTTGTTGTTTTATCTGCACCATAAGCCATGGTTATTAAAGCAAATAACCAAATAAACCAAGTGAATAACTTCATCTGATATAATTTCCAATATGATTTAAGACGCGTCTAATAGTTTCTATGATGTTTTAAAGTCTTAGATATCTCTGTACCCTCTCTGTGGACTTCTGTCTACGAATAGTGAATCCTTGATAAATAAACTCTAATATAAAAATAAACTTTACTACACTAACAATCGAATTCCATTAATCACAGTTCTCTTTATTCGAGAATGAAATCACGTGATATAAATTACCCCAATTGTCTCTAATTGAAATGTTGCGACACCATAGCCCAGTAGGGAAAGATACCAATAATTAAATAAGTAGAGTTAACTAGGATATATATATTGATAATATTAAGGTGTAGCTACATATCTAGCTATATGTAATTCAATGTATTTTTCGATTGCTCTCTGCGGATAAATGGTATGTAACAAATCCGCAGTAATTACGCGAAGGCCCAAATTACGATATCACATACTTTGCAGTACATATAACGAAAGAACTATAAAAATTTGTAATTGTGTGATTAATTATAGTTTTTAACTAGTCTAGTATTAGATAGCTAATGAATTTCATTGAATTTTGTTGTCTAGTGTCATATAGTAAGAGTGATTGAAGTTGTTTTTTTTTACCTTGTAAGCAAACATAGGAGAACCCTTTTAGTGTGATTCTAAGCCTCTATCCAAAGTAGCATATAACAGCCTCGATTGAGAAAAAATATTATGATATACTGACGTAAGCATATGACAAAGTATATGATTTTGTGACATCAATCTGATGAGCTAGTTTTTTTTTCGCATTAGATGCTTTTGAATAATGCTTGTATTTATTAATTTAAATCTACAGTAATAGACAATGGCCAAGAAGACTTTAGCGGAGCAGATTGCTGAATTAAGTAAGCCAAAGACAGATTTCGATATTGAGGATGATTTAAAGGATAACGCCTTTGATGACGCTGGAGAACTGAACTCTGAAGTGTCTGATGGTGAAGACTTGAAAGATGAACATTACGTCAAAGTTTCCAAATCTAAATTAAGGAAACAAAATGACACACATATATTAGGAGGAAAATATAAAGGTAGTCAAGTCAGTAGGAGTGAGTTATATGATGACAATGAAAATCAAGGTTCTGAAGCCAGTGATGATCAGGAAGAAAGTGAAGACCAAGAAATTGAAAACAGAATTGATGAAGAAAGCTCAGATGAAAATGAAGGTAAGGATGACAAAGAAGATTCTGGTATCGATTTAAGTGATATCTCTGACGATGAATCTGAAGAATCAGCCAATGAAGACGATGGCCATAGAAGATCTAAATTAGCTGCATTAGTAGCCGATGAGCGTAAAAGTATTATTAATAGATTATCACAATCAGCAACAAATGATGCATTAAAAGGATTTGCTATTTTATCTCAACAGAAGATATTCGATTCCATAATTGACAGTAGACTAAAAATTCAAAAATCATTAACTAACTCCAATTTATTACCTTATGATGGTTCTTGTATGAAAGAAAAGAAACTCGAAACAAAGAAGACAGAAAAGTACATTACCACTGCTGAAGAAAAATGTTTTGAATTATTAGATGCTATAACTGAATTAAGATCCAAATTATTTGTAAAAGATTCAGTCGTTGCAAGTCCTTTAAAAATTTCAAAGAAGAGAACTATTTCTGAATATCTTGAAGAGTCTAATAAACTCGATGATCAATTATCAAAGTACCGTCTAACCGTATTAAAGAAGTGGTCTTCTAAGATTTCTAATACTTCTGGTTCTACTGCTATAAATGCAGGTAAATTTAAAGCTATTAGTCAATCAGCAGAGCAACAAGTTACAAATAATCTTACAGACATGGAAAGATTAGTCAAAAGAACTAAACTTAATAGACGACTTGTTAAGCCTTTAGGATATGAAATAAAAATCTTAGTCTCCTCTGCTCCCAATAATGATGATATTGAAAATATTGACATACCAAGATCAACAAATCAAGCAAATGAAAAGCATGCTATTTCTGAAATAGACCAAATTTTTGATGATGAAGATTTTTACCGTATTCTTCTTAATGACTTAGTTGATAAGAAGATTCAATCAAGTAATCCAGCTAATGGATTGACCCTTACTTTGAGAAGTGCCCAAAAGGCACAAAAACTCAAGAAAAATATTGATACTAAAGCTTCGAAGGGTCGTAAACTTAGATATCATATTCAAGAACAAATATCGAATTTTGAAACTCCAAGAGGTGGTTGGAAATGGGATGACAATCAAATTGACGAATTTTTCGCCTCATTACTTGGTCAAAAGGTTAATATGGAAGAAGATGCTGTTGAAAGTAGTGATGATGAGGATATTATTACTCAAGGCGAAGACTCAATTAAATTATTTGGTTAAATATTAATACTCGCGTTTGTCATATATCAATTAGGTACTACCATCAACATCCTAAAACTCATAAATAATTTTGCATATATTTACTATAGATGGGTTTCATTTATTTGATTATATATTAAATATTAACTATCTTAATATTAAAAATCCACAATCTTTTATTGTAGTGGTATCATACATTAATTATTTTTATTTGTCTTTTAATACCTTAAGAGAAACTAATACCAAGCTTTGGACTTATTATAGTATCAACAACAATATCATTTAAAGCATTAGATCCATCTAATGCCAGTTTAAGCTCATCTATTGAAATAACATGTTCTGTAACAATTTCTTTAATCAAATCTCTTGCAAATGGAGCCATATCTGAATCAGTAACCACTTCGTAAATAACTGACATAGCTAAACCAGACTTCTCTAATGATTCCATTAAACTATTCAATACCTGGTTATCTCTTTTGATCAACTCCTCTATTGGTTCAATATCACGTTTCTTAAGTCCTAAAAGTGAAGCAAGTGAACTTAAGATACCTTTTAATCCACCTGATGATTTAGTAGAACTAGAAGAACTTGTAGTGCTGGTTGTACTAGTACTTGTAGTCGAACTAGTAGAAGGTGATTTAGTGGAATTTGATGTACTAGAAGAAGAAGTTCCTGAAACAGAGTTTGACCCAGACGAACTACCAGATGAACTACCAGATGAACTACCAGATGATGATGACGATGATGATGATGATGATGATGATGATGATGATGAACCTAAATTTCCAAGTACCCCTCCCAAAACTGAGTTCAACAGTGATAATAACCCGGAACCAACGTTACTAACGGTAATACCTACTTGATTTAAAACTGATGTCAATTCAGATCCAACATTACTAGAATCATAGATATTAGAAATTCCTGCAACATTTGATTGAAGACTTGCAGTATTCACAGATGAACTGCTTGGTGAAGTTGATGCACCCGTCATCAATCCATTAATAATATTATATAACCCAGGGAGAACCGCTTGATATTGAAGTGCTTTCAAAGCAATATCTACACCTAATTGAGATTCATCAACAGCTTCAAGAAGATCCTGTAAGTTCTGAGTCTTTAAAAAAGCAACTATACCCTTAACTAGAATAGGTTCTGTAACCTTATTTGTAGCTAAAATCTTAATTGTTGGAGGAACCAAACCACTTTGATTAAGTAATGTGAAAAATTCAGTGATAGCACCTATGTCTCTTTTATCTAATTCTTCTAAATAATCACTTTTCTTATCTAATAATTCAAATGGTTCAAAGCCACGAGCTTCATGGTGTAAAGATTCAATTTCACCTCTTTCAACCAAAGGAAATGCAAGACTAATTTGCAGCGAAGCTGCAAATACTGCTAAGATACTGGTTAATTTCATTTCTTTTGGTAGTAACAAATATTGAGCTTATATTTTTAATTAAGTATATAAAAGAATTTTAGAAAGACTAAAGGAATCTAATACCTATATAAGTAACCTCCATGGCTTAAGTAGACAGCCTTTATTCGTTTTCTATATTCGCAATTATAGTTTTAAAAATTTCCTAATTCGGAATCTTTATGATGAGATCTATCAAAGAATTACTAAATGAAGAAATTGACACTATTTACGATGTAATATTTTGTTTTGGCATGAAATTCTACTCTTCAAAACATCAGCATACGGACAGAATAATATGACTTTACATTAATGTTGGGGAGGATTTTGAGCTCAAAATGAAAGAACACAAAAAATTACTAAAAGGAGTCATGCAACTACTCAAGTTGAGAATTGAATAAAATTAATAAAAGACAATAGGTATAAACATCCACCAGAATATTGAACACATTTTTATAGAAGCAATGTTATTATAGAAAACAAAACTATTCCAAATCAAAATTATAGAATTTGGTTAGTAGTTGATTACAGGGATTTATAGATACCCCATTACTTATTAGTTTTTATGAGTGACTTTAAAAATTATTAATGACGTACATTAATATTTTATTCATAAATATGCACTATCATAAATGCATGTAGTAAAAAAGAACTAAAAATAATTGTTTGGCTGAGATTTATTATCATATGCTTTGGAATTCGACTCCATATTTTCTATGTTAACTCGGGGTTAACAATATATTTATTGAGAAGCTTTCATTTTAACTATTACTTTAATGTCGATTGATCTTAAAAATAAGGTTGTATTAATCACTGGTGGAAGCGCAGGGTTAGGTGCCGCTGTAGCGAGAAGAATGGCAGCTGAAGGAGCACATTTGGCTATCAACTATAGTAATTCAGAAAAACGGGCTCTCGATCTTGCGCAATCCCTTACAAAAGAATTTAATGTCAAGACTGAAATAATTAAAGGGGATGCATTTGATTCATCTTATGGTCAAAATTTGGTAGATGAGACTTTAAAGAGATTTAGTCGCCTTGATGTAGTAGTTTCAAATGCGGGGTGGACTAAAATAGTTCCTTATGAAGATTTAGAAAGCTTAGATGAAGAATTATGGGATAAATGCTTTCAAATAAATGTCAAAGCCCATTTTTACTTATTCAAGGCAGCTAAAAAGGTATTTGATGCAAATGAAGAAGGAGGTACATTTATTGTTCTGTCTTCTGTAGCTGGTAGAAAAGTATATGGCTCCAGTATTCCTTATGCAGTGAGTAAAGCTGCTTTAAACCATCTAGTTTTAATGCTTGCTAAATCGCAAGGGCCAAAGGTTCGTGTTCATGCTGTCTGTCCAGGTTTGTTAATGACTGATTGGGGTCAAAGGTTTCTGGAAGAAAAGATTGAAAATACGAAAAACAATAGTGCCCTTCATACCTTACCAGATGTTGATGAGACAGCTTCACATTATGTATTTTTGTCAAAGCTAAAGACATCTACAGGTACTATTAATCCTATGGATGGGGGTTTATTACTCTAATTTAGGAGGTTAGTTATTACATACTTTTCTAAAAAATATATTCTATTCATATCTAAGAATATTTTTAGTTTATATATATTTCAAATCTTCGAATTTTACTGAAATGGAATGAATATAAGTTTTTAATATTTATGAAATTATACTATTAAATTTCACTTCCTTATCGTTTAGGTATTTATTATTTTATCACTTTAACTTTATCCATAATTTATTAATCAGTAATTCAGCTGAAATTAGAAACTTAGCTAAACCATAATTGTAATAAATCATGTTAAATATTATTTTGTTTATTTATTTATTGCTCTAACTATAAATTTATTATTGATTTCTATATTAGGTTACAGATAATTGAGCTTTTGATTCTACTAGAAAGCTATCATTCATGAAATTAATTCTTTAACCTATATAACAAATATCAATGTATTTTATAAAATATAAATCATTAGGAATGTCAATATTACAATAGAGAAAAATCGGATAACCCTAAAGAAAAATTGAGAGAAATTTATACTCAATATTATCGTTTAATAAGTCATTTTGTTTTAATGTAGAATTTATTCTGTTTAATAATGGTTTATTTACTAGCGTCATTTTAATTCGTGCTTTTTGTTGCATCTATAGATAATTTTGTATCCTGTATATAGGCTTTTAGTTTTGTGGCAATCTTCTAAATAGATGCATAATATAACTACTCTAGATCAAAAGTGTTTAAAGACGTTAATTGAAAATTAAGATATGGTTCATTGATATAAATTATATTTATTCCCAATAATTTTTTGTAAAATAATTTATTTTATAAATAGTAATTAATTATTAAAAAGCTAAATTTTCAACAAAAATGTACTTTTTAAAAAGTATTCAAATAATTAGAGTTATTTTCTTAAAGATAAATCAAAATAGCTCATTTAGCTTTAACTATTCTGAATATTATCATAAAAAAGAAATAAATTTATCTGTTGTATAACCCAACTGCTTCCGGTTAAAATATCCGGTGTTTAGCCGTTCGATTTAGTTTACGTTTTTAAAAATCGTTATAACAAAATTTTACAAAATATATAAAAATATCAAGAAATATAATAAGAATAGGAATAATTCTAAGTTTATATCAAGCTTAAAAATACTCATCCGATCTTTCCTCTCTTTTGTTTTATACCGTGAATTTCAACCAAATGTAATAAATTAAATCATAAATTTTATTCGGGTATGTTTATCGGTTATAAACCCCGGAACCCTAACACTTACGCCATTTGGGACCAAAATAAGCTAATAAACATATATATATACCCAAACCTGTACTAATGGTATGAAAGCTATTAATCTTTGGTTATTTGATATTGAATTAAACCATTAATTTTATCTGAAAACTTAAGATCTATTTTCAAAATTTAGGTTCTAGTAGTTCAGCCTTGCGATACCAAAAAAAAAAAAAAAGTATTACTTCTCTTATGAATATTTATAAATAAAAATAATTATATAATTAAATTCATTAAATCATATAGATTATGATTAATTAATAAATGTGGTTCAATGAAAGATTTAACTCTATAAATTATTTTAATTCATCGTATACTTTGACAATACCGGTATTCGGAATTGTTATTCTATTCGAGATAATCTTACTAATCTCCTGAAAGTATATAACAAAGCAGAAGTCCGTAGTAAATTATTAACCGATGAGATTCAACTAGAAGCATAAATGGATACTTTCAGGCTTTTGAAGCAAGATTATAATATTCCTTATTATGAAGATGAGAACAAATGTGATTTGATTATAGATTGGGAACCTGAAGATTTTTCACGAGATCCCAGAAATTGGAGTATTAGAAAGAGATGTTATTGTACCATTTTGCTTTCTTTAATTTCTTTCTTAGTTACGCTTGCATCATCGGTGGGTTCAGGTACATATGACCAAGTTTCTGAAGAGTTCAATGTTAGCTTAGAAGTGTCGGAAATGGTAACTTCTCTATTTTTGGTAGGATTTGCAACTGGTGCTCCAATATTAGCTCCACTTTGTGAAGAAGTTGGACGTTTGCCTATCTATATTATTGGAATGATTCTTTTTTCATGTTTTCAAATTGGTGCTGCAGCATCAAAAAATATCCAATCTTTGATTATTTGTCGTTTTTTTGCTGGTTTTTTTGGAACCACTCCATTGTCAAATGCTGGTGGAAGTCTTGCTGATATTTGGAACCCTAAGTATATGACATTAGCATTCCCAGTCTATGGCGTATCTGGGTTTTTGGGTCCATGCTTGGGTCCAGTAGTAGGCAGTTATCTTACTGTTTCTTACCTAGGCTGGAGATGGGCCCATTACGTTCCTGCAATTGTTGGGTTTACTTTATCACTTTTATGTTTTTTATTGATGCCAGAAACATATAAGCCAATTATTATGGATATTAAGGCTACTTGTATAAGAAAAGTTACTGGAAACTCATCTTTTAAATCTGTTCATGAAATACAACGTGAAGGTAAATCATTATTTTCAATTGACATTTTTATGCGCCCATTTATCTTTTTTTTAACTGAACCAATTGTCACTTGTTTCACTTTTTGTCTTAGTATTACTTATATTGTTTTATTTACGGATTTTGAATCATTTAGACTTATTTTTTCAGTTTGGGATTTTTCAGTTCAAAAGACCAGTCTTCCATTTATTGCAATGTTAGTTGGTATCGTTTTTACACTTTTGGTTGTGACACCAATTGTATACATATTTTATATAAAGAAATTATCGAAGGTGGGTTGTTTAAGTAAAATTGCACCTGAAAACCGTTTAATACCACTTATGTTTTGTTGTTGGGGAATTCCGATTTCACTTTTTTGGATTGGCTGGACCTCATATAAATCGATTTCTCCTTGGTCATCTATTATTTCTACATTCTTTTTTGGGTTGGGTATGATGCAAGTATTTCTTACAACATACTCATATATAATCGATTCTTACGGAAGTAACTCTGCAAGTGCTTTGAGTACTCTTACTTTGGTTAGATACAATGTTTCAGCGGGTATGATCCATGTCGCTGATCCAATGTATAAAAATTTAGGGATTCATTGGGCATCTACCTTATTAGGTTTTATTAGTCTTTTAATTTGTGCAATTCCGTTTGTATTTTGGTTTTTTGGTCCTAAACTTAGGTCATACTCTAAATTTGCAGCAACACATAACTTACACTAAAATTTTTAACAATAATATAGAGCATAGAACAAGGATAAACCTGTCAATAGAGATATTTTAATCAAGATTATATAGAATGGACATTATTTGTATTTTATCTAATAGAAAAATTATATATTTAATAAAAAAAAATGAAAAACAATTGAAACTTAATGTTGCTCAATACTCTTGGTATATATAAAAATTAGATAAGTTTGTTTGCACTAAATTCATATTTAAAGATTAATTATCTAAATATAATAAGATTGCCATTTTATTAGCTTCATATGCCTAAAATTTATCATTCCTAGCTTTGCATACCGAAAATATTATCAATTAATTAAATAATAATTTTTTATTAATCAAATATAAATTCTTATAAAAATTTCAAAAATATGCTCCGATGTTTTTTTCTTCGTATAAATTTGGTTATACTGGAAAATAGCAATCTGGTTATTGGGAAAAATGAGAATTTGAATAATTAATTTTTGAACTAAAGTTCGTAAATTGGAGATAAAACTTCAAACTTCAAACTTCATAATGTTATAGCTATTTTAACTCCAAAAAGACTCAGTAATAAAATAAAATTAAATACGAAAATACTGGGAATTAAAATGAGAATTTTATCAATCAAGGAAAACTCTAAATTCTTTGACTCCATTAGTTGCAGCCAACAGAGTAGTGTTATTATTACCAATAAATAATGATTAAGAATATCTATTTGATGTTAACCCACAAAATCTAAAATATTTTGTGGCTAGAAAAATATCTACTAATTTGTTACTTTTGATTTCTAACAAGAATTTAATAGAATATTACTTTTATTTAAATATAACCATCAATTTTGCCAATTCACTTTTAGAAGAAAATGGTAAAAAATGAAGTTAATGAAGTCTTATTCCCAGTCTTTTGATTTTTTAAATGTACTAAAGGATATTAAATTAGTAATTAATTATCAATGCATATATCCAATTATGTCAAGAACTTTTTAAAAGCGAAAAGCAAAAACTGAAATAAAATTATTATATCTACTCTAATAAATCAAATTTATATTATCCTAAAATTAAAATTTTAATAATTAAAATTTTAATTTTAGCTTGGAGAAGCGTCTTTAGAAATTTTAGAAGAAATTGTTAATTTTTGTCCTATAAAATTCCAAGAATTAAAAGCTATTATATCGATAAAACAATTATCAGCTTAATTGTAGATTCTATATAATACATACCTTTGGGTTCGTAAATAAACATTGCATTGAAAACCAAATAATAATAGCTTAATACCTTATCTCTATATAATATAATATAATATAATATAATATGCCGTTTTTATGGGTTATTAGCTAAATCAAATGGATCGTCAAAATTATTTAGAGAGGGATCAATAAAATAATTTTCATTAAAAATGAAATTTGATCTTTCAAACTGACTAAACCCTAATTCATAGTTAAGAATATTGTCATTAGAAGTATTTTGATTATAATTTACCTCAAATCCGGTAGGATCAATCCCGTATACAATAGCACTAGCTGGTGATAAAGAAAATATATTATCATAAGAATTTCCAGGGCTTTTAAAAGAAAAGTCTTGTTTTTTTATCTCATCAACCCGTGCTAATGAATTTTTCAATCCAAATTTATTTATCAATAACTTTATATTGTCATTACATTCCTTCATATACCCATTTGGCGACTCTAAATCATTACTATTCACCATTTCATAAACCTGATTAATAGAATTTAATATTGAATTTTGATTAACATGAAATTCCTTGTTGAGGATATCTCTAAGAAAGTTGATATTAGAGGAGTGAGGGATGTTTTTACTAACGAGTAAAATGTTTGTTAAAACTAAGACCATAGTTGCGTTGTATGCATAGAATAAATCATAGTTTAATAATCCAATTGAAAATCCTATATTATTAGAATATCCGATTACCTGGCATAATTCTTCTGCTGATTTAATTCCATGGCATAAAACATAAACTAAGGAATTTAGCTTTTTAATATCTTGATCTTTAATCTTTCTTGAAATAAACAACAAATATGGCAAAATTAATGTTATACAAATGTAATGATATTGCAAATGAAGTTTCACGCGATATCGCCTTATTGGTTTATACCAGTAATGTGCTAAATCTTTAGGTAAATTTTGATACCATGAGTTTAACATATTTTTTATTTCTACCAATTGTTCAATATTTTCAAAAGCCAATGGATCATTGCTAATAAATAATTTTTTTCTATGCTGTAAAATAGTATACATAATTTTGAAAAGTCCAACAGAAGAGCAAAAATAATTCTTAAATGACTGATCTTGGATGCCAAGGAGTTTAGGTAAGCCAATATCCACAGATTCAATAAATATAGTTGGGAAACGACCAAGAGATGAGTTAATATTCATATTTATACGGAAAATGGACCACCAAACTGTCTTTATTTCATCTTGAATATCTTCTGGATACTTTGAAATAACAGAATTACGATGAAACCCTAAACTAACACATTGCTGAGATGCTAAAATAAATAAAAGCCATGAATTTTCACGTTTCTTTTGGGTTTCAAAATAAAGAGCTATCATATATAGCAGCCTAATTCCCTCCAATGAAGGTGATATAACAATATCCCCCATTAATAACTTGACAATTTGTAAGTAAATTTTAACTAATTTTTTAGGTTTCTTAGTTTTATTATATTCGTAATTTTTAATTCCTAATATCCAAACTAAGTAAATGTAACATATTTCCTCCTTTCTGACTTTCAACCCCTCAGCAATCTGTCCATAACTTCCTCTATTGAGTTCTATTTCTTTAAAAAGGGCTTCGTATTTCACCCTAAACTTCTGTTCATTAAAAATAAAATAACCTGGATGAATATCTTTAAAAAACAGGTCAACATAACTGTCTGCATCTTTTTTGGAGATGAGATCTACTAAGGGAAAATTATTTACACTTAGTAACATCAAATCACTAGTATAATTATCTATTTTAGCATCTTTAGTTTTAGAACCAACAATCTCTGTATTTGACTGTATAGAATCAGCCAGTGGTTCTGATTTCAGCAAATCAAGTAGTGCTTTCATTATACTAGGAGTTCCATTTAAGCCATTTATAAATGCATTATCATTTTGATTTGATGTCACATTTTTGATCTGATTTGATTCTAGTTCTAGGCCTTCTCCTATATTATTTTGGGAACCTTGCTCCATTTCAGGATTGTCATCGACCAGGCTGGGGGCACCTGGTGGTAAATTTGTTTGCAATTGGTGCGCTATCAGTGCTAAATCCGCAAGATTATTTGGATCTTTATCCGGATGAATAACCTTGAACAAGTGGATTAAACATTTTAACTGGTATCTTGATGTATCGCTCATCGAATAATATGACCTTTTTTTTCGTGGTACAGTAGTGGTGCATTCGACTCCTACTGTCACACATTGAATACATGGAGTGGTATTGTCGTAAATGATCTTGTTAGCGTTAACATCCAGACGTTTGCATGCGATTTTCTTTTTTTTACACCGATCACAACTATATGCTGCTCGTTTTCTTTCATTATCTGATACTTGCTTTCTCTTTCTCTTTGTTCCTCCTGTTGTATATTCTTGTTTTACCATATTTACATACCCACAAAATTTCTTTCTACTAATTATCGATCCGATTTCCGTTGCGAGTACCGTTCCGACTCCCAAACTTACGAGTATTAGCAGCAATATCTGCAATAATTTACTATTGAGAGGCATTTAAGCGCAATTTCACATTGGCCAGATGTGGTCTCGTGGGAAAAAAAACTGTGGATAGCGTGCATCCGAGATAATGTGTTATGACACAAAACCGAGGACCGTTTATCTAGTAGCTATTTATTTAACATGATTGAAAAATTAATATGTTATCATTAGAATAAGTATTTCTAGATGAAAAATGAAGTATATTTCCCAGCTAAAGTCAAATATCAAGGATAGGACACCACTGGTGGTGTATAATCCAATAGCAGCAGTTTTAGCGTACATGAAAAAGCAATGGTTTTTCATCGGGTTAGCTGCCTTCATTGCATTAGCGCATTCATACCCAAACGCAACTGAACATGTTGAGATTAGTTATTGGGCTGTGGCAATTATATTCTTCATTTCAGGGTTGTCGATGAAGACCAAAGACTTGCTTAAAAATATGGCACATTGGAGAGCCCATTTTACCGTTTTAACTTCAAGTTTTTTGATCACATCCTCTATCATATACGGCATATGCTGCGGAATTAAGGCAGCTGGAAACGACAATATTGATAACTGGATGTTAGTTGGTTTAATAGTAACGGCTACGTGTCCTACTACTGTATCATCAAATGTTGTTATGACCAGACAGGCCGATGGTAATGTTCTTTTAACTACATGCGAAGTGGTCATCGGAAATCTTTTAGGTGCATTTATTACCCCAGCATTATCACAAATGTTTTTATCTGGTAGTTGGGGATTTGCTAATCCTGCCCAGGGGAGTAGTGTACAAAGAGTCTATAGAGATGTCATGATGCAGATTGGATTATCAGTATTTGTTCCTATGTTTGTTGGACAAATTCTCCAAAATTTATTTTTAAAACAAGTTAACTGGTGTATGTCTACCTTTAAACTTGCAAAAGTGGGTACATTTATGTTATTGTTAGTAATGTGGTCATCATTTTGTACTGCTTTTCGCCAAGATGCATTCACATCTGTTCCTACTGCATCAATAATTATGATTGTTTTTTTTAACATCGGAATATATCTTTTTTTCACTGTCGTTTGTTACTTTTATTGCAGACCAGCATTTATATTAAAAATCTTCCCAACAGAACCAACAGAGAAATCATCAAAATTATACAAATGGGGCTATATTATTTTCAGACCATTTTATTACAACAGGCGTGATACTATTTCTATATTACTCTGTGGTCCAGCAAAGACAGCTGCATTAGGGGTATCTCTTGTTATCTCTCAATATGGTAGCAAAAATGAGAACTTAGGTAAATTGCTTGTCCCATTAGTTCTTTATCAGTCAGAACAAGTGTTTTGTGCTGGCTTAATGACACCATACTTTAAAAAATGGATCCATGCTGACCCAGCTTTAAAGGAAGAGGAAGACAAACAAAAGACAAAAGATTTGGAAAATAATATTGAAAATACAAACCAAAAAGATCATGCACTAATTGAAGATAATACCAGCGATTCTACTACAAACTCTGGAAGTAACGAGAACGAAAAAATATAATTTTAAGTCGTAATATAGATTGCATTTATTATATTTAATAGACTTTTATTGTCGTTACAACATACAGTTTAACAGCAATTATAAGAGTATAAAATTAATATATTTTAATTAAATTAAATTAAAGTTAGAACTAAAAATTAAACTATTAAAGGAATGGTACAGAAGCTCCATCAGCCCTTAAATCACTGCCACCACTGTATACTAAATGCCCATTAGTTTCTGGTCCGGATTCTTTTCTGATAACTTGACCACGTCCAAATAATTTCCTATCATTACCTTTCACTACGGTTACTTTATGTCCTAATCTCTTTAACCCTTCTACAACCTCGTTAGGAATTCCCTCTTCTAATCCCATACATGTTACATCTCTACTAACGGGTCCATCTGATCCGAGTCCTAAATCAGTTGATTCTAATTTAGGATCAGTATAAAGACAGATTCTAGGAGCATCTAATGCTTCTTGTGGATCCATTCCAAATAATATCATATTAAAATATACTTGAACATGGGCTTGAGGTTGGTTGAAGCCACCCATAATACCATAACTAGCATATAATTCTTCTTTACTATTCTTAGGAGATGTAATCATACCAGGAATAATAGTATGATATGATCTTTTATTTCCTTCAAGGCAATTCTTACTTGCTGGGTTAAGATTAAAGTTTCCACCACGATTTTGCAATGCAAATCCTCTTTCTGGAACCAAGATACCACTCCCAAAATTTTCATATAATGAGCTTATGAAAGAGCATGCATTTCCATCAGAATCTGACACAGATAAATAAACAGTATCCGATTTAAACATTGGATTTGGAACCCCATGCTTAATGTCACGGTTATTAAGAACTTTATCTTTTTTAAATAATTTAACACGTTCTTTAAAATAGTTTTCATTTAATAGGTCATTAAGACCAGAAGTATGGTCAATATTATGCTCTTTTAAAAAAAATTCATAATCATTTACATATTCATCAGAGTCTTTGAATGCCAATTTCAAACACTCACTAACAGAATGCAAATATTCCACCGAATTATGCTTCAAACTTTTAAGATTAATCACACCATCCTTGTCCAACTGATTAATGTATCCCAAAGCCATTAAAGCAATCACGCCAGACCCACTAGGTGGGATTTCCCATAATTTTTTGCCAAGGACTTCAACAGATATTGGCTCTACAAAAGTTGATGAATGATTTTTAAGATCCTCAAGAGAAATTAAAGATCCTCTACTATTTAATTCTTCGACAATTGATTCTGCAACTTCACCTTCATAAAATCCTTTTTTACCATTCCTAGCTATTTTCTTTAATGTTTCTGCTAGTGGAATATTTCTCATGAATTGTCCTTTAACTGGTGCTGTTAATCCATTATTTGGAAGAAAGGTTTTGAGATCTTCTACAGTTTCGTTTTCCTTCTTCAACTTTTTTTCAGCACCCTTCCAGATTGAAGCACTAACTTGAGAAACTACAAATCCGTTTTCAGCTAAATCAATAACTGGTTCTAAAATATCGGCCATAGTGACCTTTCCACTTCCCCATTTTTCATGAACGTCAAACCATCCAGCGACTTGACCAGGAACTTGAACTTTAAAAACAGAATCTTCCTTTAACCTTAAAGTAGGTAAAATATCCTCAGGATGGTTTTCTTTAAGCCAGTTTAAGCTTAATTTAGAGGCTGATCTACCAGTACCGTTAATCCCATATACTTTTTCATCAGTATTTTTGTAAAATAAAGCAAAACAGTCACCACCAATACCAGTTGACGATGGTTCAACTACACCAAGACTAGCTGAAACAGCAATACATGCATCTACACAATTCCCTCCTTTAGCCAATATCTTTAACCCTGCTGCATTAGCCAAAGGTTGTGTAGATGATACAATTCCTTTTGATGAGTATACAGTTGACCGTCTAGAGTTGAAGTGTATTTCCATTTTTAGCTATTATTTATTAAACTGTACAATAAATAATTATTGATCTATATATTATGTTTGACCCTAGAGAAAGATGTATACATTTTATACTAATGGGTTTTTTATCTATTTACCGGAAAGTGTGTTTCCGGTCCTTTCCCCATATTCATATGTACGCTCACTGATAACCAAATCGAGTCTCCAAGAACTTATGGATAGATTATAAAATAACGGCACAGTAATTATTGACTTAATGTAATATTAATATTTTTGTAGTCTAATATATTGATATATACATAAATTTGGCAATAATACTTTTTATATATAATCATTTTAGAAGATTGAATTGCAAAAAATGATCTATTGCTTATAATACTATTTTATTAACATCGCTAACTTCAGAAAATTTAAACTCTGAACCATCGAAGTCTAGAAGCAATATTTTCATAATGCTCGGCAATTTTTGTTTTAAAATATCCTTATCCCCCTCTTTCGTTTGGTAGCAGTGTTAATATTTCACTATTATACAACCTTGATGTTTCTTAAAGAGTTTATAAAAGATATAGAGTATAATGATTTATCAAGTTTTAAATAAGTTAGAGAACAATCACTTAAACCTAGTAGAGCTACTAATAAAGAATAATCTAATCCATAATTGAACTATTAATATAAAAATGATCAAGATTCTACTATACTAAAAGTCAGATACTTCAAACTGTGTAGTTTAGCATATATAGGAAGTCCTCTGTTTTGAACTTTCAAAGTTAACCTAAAATTAACATTAAATAAATAAATAAATGCTTATGTAAATTGAATTAACCAGAAATAGCTAGAATCAAATTATAATTATTGATTCTCGACCAGGTGCAGCTAAGTGACATAAAGCATAAATTACACAATAATAATATCAAATATTGAATTGTAACCATGTTAATGTAGCCAAAGGACAACAGTATTTATATTTGAGCATCCAAGAACATAATATACTATAATACCAAAGATAATATAGCAAGTTTCAAAGATAATGTAACCAAATCACTAATATATAGTTATATTCCTTTTATAACTTGCAATATTAATCAATAAATCTATTTTTTTTAGTCACAGAAGTATTTTAACACTGAAAATGTTATATCCAACTCACTAATAGCTAATTAAGTCAAGCATATCATATTAAATGCATACCATATACTAGTAAAATTTATATCATCTCATAAACATTCATAATTTCAGTGTCAAATTAACAGACAAACTACTACCAATAGCTATTATTTATAAGTGTCTATCTTGATAGTTTGAAAAAGTAGAGATTTTAAAACAGCGATTGTAATATTATCTACACCATTTAAATTTGAATCAATTCCATATACAGACATATTATTTCCTTTAAAAGAATCATGAATCCTTTATTAGGTGCATATTTGAGCTTTATCGGCATTACTATTTTCTTAATATTCAGAAGAAACAGTATTATTAACATCTCATTAATTTTTTATAAATTAGGCTACTCAATTTTTTTCAATATAAATTATTTACTTCCCATTAATTATTAGAAGCCATGTTCAGATGTGTTATTTAGCTTCTTTAATATTTTTCTTAGATTTAAATATAACAATATATTACATATAAGATATTCTCTCTATTAATATATGCTATATATAAATGATAAGATTATTACCAGTAGAAAAGGTTACACCATAAAAAGAAATAATGATGAATAAATTGGCACTTTTATAATTAATATTTAGTTCAGGCTATTTACCATCAATTGGAATATGTAATTGGTCAACAAACTTCGGAACTTTTAGTTTAAAATTCTCTAAGCTGTATTCTCTATTATTCTATAAACCTGGTAAATTTAATCGTTAACAGAATTTATAACCTAAAATATTAATATACATTAAATATATGGTTTATAGAAATATAATAATCTTAAGAAAAAATTATATGATGGGACATGTTACCATAAGATATAAGCAGAAAGATTAGGATATAACTTAATATCGTTTATTATTATATTGTAAGTTAACTGACTTTATTTAAGATACAAATAGAAAGATATTTGATATTTAGTATATTCAACAATAATTATCCTTCAGTATTTACCCCTTTCATCTATATTTCTAGATAAAATGATACAAATGTTTAATAATATATACCTTAACGCTAAATGCGCCGCATTTTGGCAATATACATGAATTATTTATATTAAACAATGTTAAATCTCGATTAAATGAACAAATAATATTATTTACCAAATATATGGGGTTATCGATTTCATCATAATAATGAAACAATCACTGTTATTTAATTAATAAATTGAATTAAAATATAAATTCATATTATTGCTTCTTTTTTGTCATTGCTATTTTTCTATCCCATGATACTCCTTCAGGGAAATTAGTTCATATCTAATATAAATAATTTGTGTTTCAGAGTGCCAATCAAAATCTTACGAGTAATGAGAAATTTTTTTATGCTAGAAACCTATATGTAGTACATATATGTATGTAAATGTATAGCTGAAAAAATTTGTTGCAATACACAATAAAATAATTAACAAACTACGAAGCTATAGTTTGGAATATTTCACTGTAATATTCTATGTTAATTAAATACATATTCATAGAGTTGTGATTTAATTCTTATTTAATTTTATAATTATGTGATTAATCTATTTCAATTTTCTCATAAACTTTTATTGTCAACTCATCAAAAAAGTGCAACTATAAATGGTTTCGATCAATTCCACACTTTTTATATTACGATAATACTTACGTCATCAGTATTATATATTATTATTTAAAAGCTGACATACTCAGCCATGGCCTATTTGTAATCTCTATTCATTTCTTTCTCCTATTAATTTTTATATTTCTATTAGAAGTAATTCACTCGCATCGCTGACAAATAACGGAAATTTAACATTTCCATCGCGGAAGTGTAAAATATACATTTCCGTTTTCATATATATATGCAAATCGAAAGTTTGTAGATTACTACAATTTCGAAATTCATCATAAATCAATACAATATTATTATACACAATGTCAATTCCATCTACTGCTAGTCAAATTACTTTAAATGTTGCTCCAACTAAGGAAGTTAACTTCACTTGGGGTGAAAAAGAATCCACCTTCAGACTTGATACCCAAACCTTTTCTGAAGTCAAAGATGGTGAAATTATTGTTAAAAACTTGTACATTTCTAACGACCCAACTCAAAGAGGTTGGATGCAAAAGGGCTTAGATGCTTCAAGAATGTACGCTCCACCAATTCTCGAGAACGAAGCTGTTAGATGTATGGCCTTAGGTGAAGTTGTTTACTCTAAATCTGAAAAATACATCGTTGGTGACAAAGTTGTTGGTCTTACCTACTGGGGTGATTATGCTTTAATTAATGAAGCTAGAGTTTTCAATAAGGTTGATGAGTCTAATGGCCTTCCATTAACAATTTACTTGTCTACCTTAGGTCTTACTGCCTTTACTGCATACTTTGGTTTAAAAGAAGTCGGTAAGTTCGGAAAGGGTCAAACAGTTGTTGTTTCTGCAGCTTCTGGTGCTACTGGTTCTATGGTAGTTCAAATTGCCAAACACTTATTCGGTGCTGCTAAAGTTATTGGTATTAGTAGTTCTGATGAAAAATGTAAGTGGGTCGAATCTATTGGTGCTGATGTTTGTTTTGATTACACTAAGCCAGATTTCCAAGAACAATTATCTAAGGAAATTGGTTCTAATTATGTTGATGTTTACTTTGATAATGTTGGTGGCTCTATCTTGAGTTTCATGTTATCTAAGGTTAAAAAGTTCGGTTATGTAGTTGCTTGCGGTGCTATTTCTGGTTACAATGACCATGAAAAGATGAATGTTACTTCATGGGTTGAAATTATTACAAATAGATTAAATGTTAGAGGTTTTATTGTTAGTGACTTTATGGACCAATTCCCAATTGCAATCAATGATATTGTTAGTGGTATCAAAACTGGTAAGATTAAGAGTACTGAAGGTTGTAGTGTTGTCGATATTTCCCAAGAAGAATCTCCATTAAAGAAGATTCCAGAAGTTTGGAAACAATTATTCAGTACCACTAAGTCCAATGGTAAATTAGTTACTAAGTTGATTTAAATAATTTTTATATAATAGGAATAAAAATTTACATAATAGCACATTTTTCATTTTTCCATTAATTATCTGTAATAAATTAATGTATGTATCACATAAATTCTTGATAATGCTGCAGGTGGTATAATTATGTTGTGTTATCTCAGTTTGTCAATTATGTTATAGTAAATCGGTATTTTTCAAGGGTGTAATCATAATAGTAGGAGCAATTCTAAAAAATTAATCTAGATAAAACTATTAGTATAGAAAATCGTTTTTTTAATGTCATAGATCTAAATTTTATGATAATGATTTCAAAATAGTAATTATTTGGGGACACATAAGGACATTTAGCAACCGTTTTTTATTAACTGATAGCTTTAAATATTTAATTATTATAGATTAATATAATATTTCATCTATCAAATCCTCCGAGAATTATATTAAAAAAATAATCAGAATTGTTAATATATATAAAATTTATTTTCACTTAGAAGTAGAAGATTCTGAATTTCAGAAAAATAACTCCATTCGAACTTCTTACACTAAATATAGTATATTGTATATAAATCTAAAGAAAAAATAAAACTGCATTTAAAGAAAATTAATATGAAAACAGGTAAAAAATAATGGAAAATATTATATATTTAACAAGCCTTAATATTTAGAGTACAACTTTTTAAAAAGGAGGTGTTACCTAGAAGTTATAGCTATTTTAACAGAAGTAAAAAATTGAATATATTCTGAAATTACTATGAGAGTAGTCACAGAAAAATTAAATATTTAAACGATAAAATTATAATAAATGCATTGACACAATTAAAAATTACAGAGATAATCTTGTAAAATGTTACAAATGTCTCAGTGAAAAAGAATATCCTAGTTATAATGCTATTTTATTAATTATCACAGGTAATCCAAATCATGAATTTTAACATAATTTAGGTTAGTTATTGATAGTAAAAATGAGTTAAGTATATACCGGAAACACAACTAGAGATTGTGACTAGAAAAAGCAACTCTAAGAATCTATATTAGTTATAGTAGAATTGGGTACATAAAACGTATTTTTTATAGACTCAGTTATTTATCCTTAATTATATGAATTTATTAATATAATTATAATTAATATTCGATAAAAATACTATTTTAATAATTAAGCTTTAATATGTTTTAATATTTTTTTGTGATATTTAATATATAAATGAGTCTTAGAGTTAATTAACAATATATCCTCTAAATTCTTAAATAACTTGATCCTTTTAAAAAAGTTATAATATACATAAATATAAAGATTACTTATATGTTATACTAAAATTTTATTTACATATCTGAATCCAACCATCTAAATTCATATTTTTTAAAATTGACGAGAACCCAGATGCAGATTTATTATCACAATATTTTTTATACGTTGATGGACTAACATTCCTATCATTATTCACATCATCTCCCTTTGGATACTCAATATGGAAAACTGGTTTTCCATTATTTATAAATGCTCTAAAATCATTACATTCTTGATATTTTACACATTGTTCTTGTACTGAGAACTCAACTAAATCAATGACATCTTTAACAATGAGATTTGCATTTTTCAACCCAATTGACAAATTAAAGCTATGCGCAACATCTGATAAATAGTTAATATAATCAATTGAATCATTAGCAGTTAAACCCAACCCATTTTTATTTGCATATCCGTCTACATTATCAGGATCTACTGCATCACATTTTTTTTTGTGTGCTAACTTAATCCTCTTTTTCATAATCAGACGAACATTTTTGGATGAAATATTTACCCAAAGTTCACCTTCCCATCCATCTAAGGGTTCTCCTAAATCAGATTTATTAAATTTATCACTATCATCCCTCCAATCTTCATAAGAGCCAGCTGAAAAATAACAAATTACTTTTTTATTAGCATCATGTAATTTTTGAATGACCTTTTCTGAGTTATCAAATAAATCAATATCATAAATGTCAATCTTATCATTTATTTTATCAACTTTAGAAGCTAAATGATAATCCCATGTAGTATCAGTACTAGGGATCCAAAATTTGCTGCGATCAAGAGTTTTGTGATTATTTCTAGTGTTCAAACTAACTCCTAAGCCAACTCCTAAGCCAATTCCTAAACACAAAAACAATGTTACTAAAATCGCTACTTTTTTAAATAAATTAATTCCCATTTACAACTGGTATTTCTAACTATGTGTAAAGAAAAGAAATAGTTTTAAGGGAGTACTTGTAAACCACATCTGTTTGAGGGAAATTTTACTTAGATATCTCGGAATTCTCCTATTTTAAACTTTATTCTATTTATAGTTCCCTCTAACTTGTGATACAGATTCTTAAGGTAAACTATTAATTACCCAAATACCTTTGAATATGTTATTTTAAGACTATAGAAACTATATCCTACCCTTTTTCATTTTCATTATCAACATTAATAGAATTTTAAATTTCAGCTATTATTTCACTATCTAAAGAAGTGTCGTATACTGACGGTTATATTTAAAGATTATTCGTATTAAATATTCCATATTATTATAAATTTACAAATTAACATATATTTTCATAGATATAAAGGTGATATTAAAAATTTTGATATTTAGGGTACTCCAATAATATCAACCCTATAAAATATCAATTAGAGAAAGAGTTCCCAACAAGTCGACGATGTTTGGTTAGTATCTTATTAACACTAGGATTAACTTTTCAAAAATAATTAGTAGAACAAGGCATTATTGCTCCTTAAAAATTTCTTACTATAACCTATTAAATTATCTGGTCAAACTTTTATATCTCAATTAGGACCTCTGCTATATATCAGGTACCGATCATGCCTATATTAATCAATTAAAACTTATAAATTGGTTTAATAACTTATAATCTTAAATGACTTGGAAGAGATTATCTTTTTGTTGTGGATGTCATAATAATGAAACCATTCAAATAATTTTTCATAGAGAAATTGTGTTTGATTCTGATGCAGTTAAAATTAAAGTAGTTAAATTATTCAAACACTATTTGCCAATCATCTCAATATACCAGGAACAGTTTTAGCTAGTAACTATATGTTTCCTTAAAAAGTCTAAAGTACATGCTATTAATAAATTTTTTATTTGGGTTATTGTTACATTGGAAAGTATGATATATCATATGTTATTCTTATGGATTTTATCAATTTTATATAAAAATTTAAAAGAAATAATATAGTTAAAAGCTAAAATTATAAATCTCCTTCACTAGCTAATTATTGATTACTATAATTTCTTAAGCTTTAATTCATCATTTTATACACTTGTTATCTTTAAACTATCAGAATTTTTTCATATAAACACTTTTTAATGAATATTACTTTTATCTTTGACAGAATCAACTAAATACTTTTCTGGAACAGGAAAAGATTTAAACCTATGACCATATACACCAGTTATAATAACAAGGTTTTTAAAATTAGAAACATAAATAATAATAAAGTCATTATATATGTTATCTAAATACAATGATGACTGTAATTTAGTAATTCTTAATTTTAAATTATATATGTGTGATAATAACTTTTAAATATTCGTTTGATTGAATAGTATAATTAGTGGGTATACTTTCTAGTGAAAATGAATTTATAGTTTTTAGTATGGGAGCAGTATGCTTAAATTTTTGTTGTTTTAAGTATAATAGTCTAATGATAATTTTCAAATAACTATTTCACTATATTACTATGAATAATCCAATCTCATCTAATTTTTCCTTTCCCTTTTCTGCGTATCTCTCAGATACCAATGTATATATTTTTCACAAGTACTTCTTCTCTCTTCAGATATCTTTACACATCAAATTTCTAGATTTTTCACTAATTTCACTCAATCCTAATAGAAAAAAGGCGTATATGATCCCATAGTGAAGATTTTCAAATTAGTATTATGAGTAATATCATTATTAATGATATAATTATAATCATTCAATATTCCTTAAATAAGTTTCTGAAGTGTATAATTTTTCCAGAAAAAAAAAATATCAATATAATTTTAAAAATACTTAGTATACACATAATCTTGAAACAGAAACCAAAACACTAAGAAGATTTAATAACTAAGGGGGTTCTTTATCATGAAATCATAGTAAATTTAGTTATCCATTTTAACTTGCATTTTTTGCGCCTTAAAAATTGTTTTTGTTATAGTTATTAAATTAGATTAGATAAAAACCGTGATATTTAAAATTATCTAAAATTTTTAGCTCATATATAATCTATTAATGATGGCCATTTTCTTCTCCATAAGAAGTGTTCAATAATTTAATAATATCACTATATACTATATGAGTACGTTCATTATTATTATAAGATATTTTTTAGAGATTTATTCTATCAAATAATGTAATATTACTATATGCTAAATAAACAACTGATGATATTAAATTATATCTTGGTTCACAAGGATTAGTAAATGATTTTCAATCACTTTTTTGAATAAAAACAAAATATTATTACTCAATAATGATAGTATACCTTATTTGATACCTCCAAATCACTTATATTTACGATTATTATAGTAATTTTTACAGTTTTTTTTACTATCTAGTTTTATGGATCATGAATTGTGTGCAACCGTTTTTTATGACATGCTTGAGTCTAAACAATAAACAAGCTAGATAATGTTTAAAAACCCAAGTATAATATCCATAAATGGTTAATCAGTAATATTGATTTACTTCTGGTTATAATATGTATGGATAATAATTTAAGAATTGAGTAGAGAGAATAATTAAAACAAAAAAATTAAAGCTGGTATAACTAAGGATACTCAAATGCTTATCTCATCTTTATGTTGGCATATTAGCCGGGTCTAAATTCCGAGATGATGCGCATCCTAAATCTACTAATAATTAAAATTATAATTGATGCAAAAAAATTCACCCTAACATTCAGGCAATAGTCTAGAAAGTCTTGAAATCCCAAAACATAATACTAAAGCCGGTTATAAATAATATTCATTCTCCTTAGAGTTAATTAACCTTACTCTTTTTCTGCTACATTTTCTAGGCTTATGCAGAAAATTATTACCTTGTATGAATATAAATTCGTACATAAACATATGTAAATCAGTCAATGGTTTTAGATTAATTTAGCTAAGAAAATTATAATAAAAATTATTACATCCAAACATTAACTTATAAAATACTTTAACTAGTGAAATAAGTAAAGTTGTTTTAAAGAAAGATGTAAAATTTGACATATATTTAGTAGATTTTTAAATAACTAATATATATAATAATTCTCTATTTTATTGCTATAATTACTATAATAATATATTATCATGGATATATACGTTAAAATAAATCACTTACTATTAATTGTAGATATTGTTGGAAATGTCACTTTAATTTTATAAGCATATTTATACTCTTAAAAAAATTCAATTTATATATTTTAATCTATTAATAGAAGTAATTAATATTTATAATGCTTTTCTTCTTTTATTTTTGAAAAAAAAAAAATAAAGATACCTGTCCTAAAAAAAGGAATTTAACTAGTATTTATTCTTTCAATGTTTTATTCGAATTTTTTTAATCTATAAATTTTTTAATTTGAAAAATAATAGTTATGATATAAATATATTTATTAGTTAGATTATAAACTTGTATCCATCCTAAAACGTGTTATCTAAATTTTGATCAACCAGAATAATACACTCTATTATTTGCGAATTAAATAATTTATCTACATTAAAATGTACTAAATTTAAATTTCTAATTCATAGCCATCATGTCTAAAAACTAATTATACTATTTCATATATTTCTTAAAAAATTACTGTAATTCACTTTATACTTGCTATGAGTAATTGTGTAAAGACTGCATTTTCGTATATTTTTGTTACTGAAAATAAAATTTTTATTTCGGATTTAGTTACCGATAACTAAACCAGAAATAATATTTGTACCAAAAATAGTATTCTAGTAAATAATGATATAATTACCTTTAAATAAGTAGTTTTTCTTACTCTAAAATATTATACTAGTATGACTAGTTTATAAAATATAATTGGTATCTATCCTCTTCATATCAGCTAATAATTTTTACCTCTTCTATTAATTTAGTATTAGCTAAATTTCTTAGTAATTGAACTATTTTAGTAGTATTTTGGTTGATATCATTATCCTCAACATATCTATAGAAAAATTGATAAATATAATAGGAAGATAAATTTATTTATTAAAAAGTTGTATTGTAATGAACTATTGCCCTAATTAGCAAAATTCATTCTAATCGCACTCCAAATTATTCCTTATTTGAACATCTAAAAGATTCCTAAGCCGATTTAAAATAGGAGATAATCTCCGAGCCCTCTTGTAGCCTATAGAATAGAAGCTCATAATATTAACATAAAGGGAGTAACTTAATCGCATAAACTTTTAATAAAGTAGTAGCAATATGTGAATTATCTATGATTAATTCATAATACTCTGCGAAGTCATTATTTGTTTTTTAGCTAGTTCAAATTATAAAATTGTTAGTTACATATAATGTAATTATACAAATGGTTTCTGTTATTTCGATTGATTCATAACAAGCAATGCATGCAAAGGCAACTTCTATAAGGAAATTATTTTTTCTAGTTGTTGATCCAATGATGAATTTGGAATATAGTAGAATAACTCAATCAGAGTACTTTAATTGCTTATCAGATCTCATCAAAGTTGAACGTTATTTACAGAAAATTGAATTTATACTAAATTATGAAGTTACCAAATATAATAATAAAAACTAAAGAAATAAAGTGTACTAAAAGTAATAAGAAGCTAGGTAATTCATTTATTATTAATCAAGAATAACTAAAAGACTATATAATCACATAATTTATCTTATGTAGTATTTTTGTCAAGTTTTAGGACCAGTTTAATTACATTTTTCTTCTTAAATTCAATAGTTTTAGACTTAGTTCATTTCTTGCTAGAAAAATTATTTTATTAATTGAAAAAATAAATCTAGAACCTTTTATATTAACTTCCTAGTTATTGGTTATACAATTAGAATGCTCAATGATATTATTAATTCTTAAAATTTTGTTAATTCACTTCTTCTATACCTCTGCTTGTGCTAAGTTTAGTATCAAAACTGTATTAATTATTAAATAACTAAGTCATTTTTATTGAATGGAGAAGCTAGCTATAAAATTTTAATTATCCAAATTACCTATATGATATTGATGTCCTTACAAAGGATTAAAGGGTTTGTCTTGTATTTGCCTTGTTTAATTAGTCTTCCAAGTCCATCAGATGTTGCTGTTGTAATATTAATGTTAAATATATGTTTTGTCGGATTATTTTGTTTTTGGTAGGAACTAATGATATTAATGAGATATTATATGGGATTTATAAAAAAGTATGAATTTTTTTTACTGATATAAGAATTAGTATGGTTACAGAAAATTTAAATAGTTTGAAAATAACTAAAATTTAATCTTAGTTGTATCATTAATTTTCTAATATGATAAAAATTAGAACCAAAGAAATCAATTTAATATTAAAAATTCAGTTCTTATACTAGTTTAAATAATAAAACCTAGATCTACTAGTTTATTATCTATTAAATCTCCTATTTTAGTTTTCAAAACATTATCTTCATTGACTTTTATCTTTTAAGTATATATTTCCAATTCAATTAATATACTTATGGGTCTAAAACGGTTATGTGAATTTTCAAGAATATCCATATTTAGAAAATTATACTGAAAAATCAAATGAGGAAAGTAAAAGTACAATTAAAAATTTAAATGGGAAATTTTATTGGGAGCCATTTGAAAATCTAGATAATGATAATATTGTGAATGATACAAAAGGTAAAAATAACTTAGACTATATAGAAGAATTTAACAAAAAGAAGGTACCTGAGGAGTTAGAAGTTAAGATTGTTGTTTTGTTTGTTGAAAACTATTAGTTTTTTTAGAGAAGGATGATGAAATAGTTGCTGTTACTTATCCTATGATATTTGGTAAATCTTTCTTTTCATTTGGCTATTTAGAGAAGAAGGCAACAATATTAATTTTCCACCATCTGTCTCTTGTATATAAAGCAGCTAAAATATTTTTCATGAATGCCGATTGAGCAACTGTATTATTGTTAATGAATATCAATAGAAAATATCCAAGTTTTTAATGGTCTTATGATATATGTATATAAAAGACTTACGCAGATTGATTCTAAAGATATAATTATTGTCAATAATTTGTTATTATAAAAAGAAATGGATGAAAATGAAATAAAAAAAGTATAAAAGCTTAGCAGCTAATAAAATAATTTAAGAAGAGAGAGCTGGAAATTTCATTTACAAAAAAATCTATAAAAATCACATTTTATATAGTTTGGTACAAATAGTTATGTATGAATTTATTCTAGTTTCCAGTATACATGTTGCATAATTAGTAATATAAAATCTATTTAATAATATTTGACTTTCATTCTGGATAAGTGGTAAATTTGGTAAATCAAATAGCTTTTATATTAGCTTGCATATCATATTTATTATTATAGGAAGATTACTTATCTGTGGTATATATTAGCTAATGCGGATACTTTAGAGCAAAATTATATATCTTTAAGTTATGAAAAAAATTAAGTATACCAACATTGTTTTTTAAATACAGCACTAATGAATAAAGTATATAATAGATTCAAGAAGAAAATAGATATAGTAGTTAATGAAATTCCTCATAAACCAATATTTTTTTCTGCTTCTATTAGAATAATAATATTCTTATACTTGGTATTATTCTAAATTCTTAGACTGTATTGACAATTCAAATTTTGGGTGTTATTTTTGTTTCTATTGTAATATTTTATTAATCTTTTTCCACAATTAAGGGATAGGAGACAATAATAAAAAAATTCCTAATGATGTTTAAATGGGAGATAAACTATTAGTGGGTATAAATATAAGTCAAGTTTCATTTCATTAAAGTGCAATTTAATTAATAATATGAATTACACAATATATAATACACCTAATCTAGTGATGTATTGCACTTCCATGACAAGTTTTAGTGCTTGTATTTATATTTATCTTGTCAATATTATGTTTCAATATGATTTTCAGAATTAACATTTTATATTTTGACTTGCTTGTTTCATATTCACTTATATTAGCTAATAATTCTAGATTGACATCAATAAACCAATCATTAATAGAAAATAATATAAATTTTGTTAAAAAGCTATGTAAATATACATTATATTTACCCCCAAGAAGTTAAACATAAAATAATAAGTGGTATTATAGAGGAATATTGAATAACAAATTATTGTATCTAATTTTAAAATACTAATACGATATATTGTGAAAGACCGCTTCTAGTTTTGAAGAAGTTGAATTTTAAAATAAATTCAATGAAAAAGATAAAAATATTTTGTAGAATAGCTACTGGTTAATCATCAATTGTCACTACATTATATAAAGTTTTAAAATTAGTCGAAGGTAAAATTATTATTGATGAATATGATATATTTAAGTGAAAGTCATTTCATTAGAATTTAATATTTCTATTATTAAATAATATCCAGTTATATTTAATAGTATAGAAAGGAAGAATTTAAATTGATTTGAGGATACTGGTGATAATGAAATGTGGCAATCCTTAAGAACTGGTTTGATAGATGAAGATGATTTAGTTGTTGTCAATATCAATTATTTGACTCATTGTTACATAAATTTAACTTTGACTAAGCTGTTGTTTATAAAGATTAATTATTCTTCTTTAAAGAAAAACAATTAATATTCATTGTCAGATTTTAGCCAAAAAATTGAATACTATCGTTTTTGATGAAGCGAAATCTTCAGTCGATTATAAAACTGATATTAAAACCTAGGACATAGCTCCTAATGATAGATTTAAAAATAGGAAAGTATTAAACATTGTTCATAGATCGAAAGGAATAATAAACTACGATAAAATATTGACACTGTAAATAGGTGAATGCAAATAATTTAACCTACGATTTTAAAATTTTTAGAGTAAGAACAATATTATCAGGCAAATATGTGATAAATCTGATATAATCTCCGAAGATTTAAAGTATGAAAGTCTAGATCATATATTGCCGCTTGAAAATAGTTTAAATTATCTGATTGGTTTAAACAATATTGGGTATACAGTATCGTATTTACTCCCCAATTAAAATTATCAATTTCATCAAAAAATTTTTTTGACGCCTGTATTATATTCCGAAAATGGGCAGTTCGGATATGACATCTATTATAACAAATATTTTCAATTTTAGTATATTGATAATAAAAGATATACTAATCCAAATATTGAGGCCAAATTTAATAAATAATTTTCAATGTTAATATTTTATACTTTTTAATTATATATTTTTCTGACCATTATCTGGTTAATCAGATAAATTGAATTTAATAATATACAGTATTTGTAATGAGCAATTAAAGTTATCTTTCGCATCGAAAAAATTTTATCCCCTTCCGGTCGTATCTCCCACTTTAAATGGACATTTTAGGATGACTTGATGCCATCTATGCATGTGCATTTCTTTATTGGTTCTAATTTTTTTGCGAAGTCGGGTTCCTTCAACTATAAGTATAGCACATTCCGTAATTAAATTATAAATTTATTCTTTAAATAATCATTTACTCATATATCTATTAAATTGAACACTAATTATTAGAATGAGTGATTCATATAATAATAAAGAGACTGATTATAAGGATTTCAAAGAAAAGGATTTTGAAAAAGACATAAATGAAAATGAAATAAGTGCTCTTAGTCTGAATTTTTCTGATCACTTCAAGTCTATTGGTGTAGCTAAAAGTGAGATTTTATATCAACAGTGTAACCACTTTATTTTCAGAAGTATATTCTTATTTAGTGTGTTCTTGATTGGTTTTGCTTATATGCTTGATGGTAATATGAGATATTATTATACAAGCTATGCAACTAATTCTTTCAATAACTCAGCCCTGATTTCTACCGTTACTGTGGTTAGTACTATTATTGCAGCTGGTGGTCAAGTTGTGTATGCTAGGTTGGCTGATTCATTTGATCGTATCATGGTTTATGCATTTTCTGTCATTCTTTATGTTGTTGGAACAATCATTGAATCACAATCTACTGATATAACAAGATATGCTGCTGGAGCAATTATTTATCAATTGGGATACGTTGGTGTTGTTTTGGTTTTGGTTATTATTGTTTCTGACTTTTCAAGTTTACGTTTTAGATTACTCTACGTTATCGTTCCTTCCCTTTCATATGTCATAGTTGCTTGGATCTCAGGTAATGTTATTGATGATGTTGGGCCTGAGGAACATTGGAGCTGGGGTATTGGTATGTGGGCATTTATCTTTCCATTAGCTAATATTCCATTCTTTATTTGTGTTGGTATTATGTGGTGGAATGCGAGACAACTTGATTCTTGGAAGGTTCTTAAAGGTACAAGAAGAAGCTATATCAAGAAGAATGGCTATTTGAAGTTCATTAATCATTTCTTTTGGGAGTTAGATCTTGTTGGTGTTATACTAATGGTTGTATGTATTGGTTGTATTTTAGTTCCTTTGACACTTGCAGGTGGTATCAAATCTGAATGGAATCAAGCACATATCATTGTACCTATCGTAGTTGGAGGTGTCTTATTTCCGGTTATTATTTTATGGGAAAAATATGTTAGCAAACACCCTATTTGTCCAGCTAATTTTTTTTACAACAGAGGTGTATGGCCATTAATGGCAATCAGTTTTATGTTTATGGTTGTGGATATGATTGAAGCTGAATATTTATATCAAATTTTGATTGTTGCTGTTAATCAATCAGTTTTATCAGCAACAAGAATTACAATGCTATCATCTTTTGTTAGTACCCTTACATGTTTCTTCTATGGTTTGTTAACAGTTTACCTTAAAAGACTTAAACCTGGTATTATTTTTGGTACACTGATGTGGTTATTAGGTGGTGGTTTGATGTACTATTTTAGAGGAGGAACTTCTTCCAAAGCTGGTATTATAGCTGCAGAATGTGTCATGGGTTTTGGTACCGGTTTCTTTTCGGATGAACTTACTGTTATCATGCAAAGTAATGTTTCTCATGAACAAATGGCTGCAGTTACTGCTATGGGTTATGTGCTTTATAGAATTGGTGGATCTGTTGGATCATCTATAGGTGGTGCTCTTTGGACACAATTGGCATACCCGCAGTTGGAACGTTCAATTGGAAATGCAACTATTGCCCAAGAATTCTATGATGCTCCGTATGTTGCTATATTAACTTATACTTGGGACACTCCAGAAAGGCATTTGGTAGTTGAAGCATACAGATATGTGCAAAGAATTATAACTATTGTAGGTATGTGTTTGACAGTTATTATGATCATATGTGCAGTTATTTGTAAAGATCATAAGTTAATTGCAAAGCAAAGTTATGATGAGAAGGGAAATAATACTGATGATGAATTTGACCTTTGGGTTTATGTGAAATCTAAATTCTCTAAGTAAACTATGATTCAATTATTGACTTTCCTAAATGTTATAGACTAAGATAAGTCCATTTTTTATTTAAGATTTTAGTACATTTTTATATAATTAATTAACTAATAAATAAAATATTCGTAATGTATCTCTTTATGTTTTCTCATAATATTTGGATAGATACTTACCACGAGAAGTTGTATACTACAAAATTTTATTAAATTTGTTAGAAGGTAGATTATCAATTGATTATCTAATTTTTGACCATATTGTTTATATTTATTTTGTTAAAAGCTTAAGAAAATACCAAAAAATAAAATAGAAATTAGTTCAGTATTTCCTAAACCCTGATTTATTTATGTAATAGTCATCATAATTTTCAGCAGAACTTGAAATATTGTGGAATTTTTCTCATAATATAAAGTAGAAATCTTTTGAATTTTGTTTATACTTAACCTGTAACCAGGATTTGTATTTCCAATCTTCAAATTCGTTCACCCCTGGTAGCTTCAACCATTAACCGAATAGATGAAAAGTTCTTAAAAATTATATATATGTGTTCTAATTCTAATCCGATTGACTCAGGGAAAAATAAAAGTACCATAACATGAATTGTCCTCTCAAGTATTTCATAAAAAAATATTATATTTGAGTTTGATTGATTGAGTTATTATTTCTATTGCTATTGGTGTGGTTATAATTATAATTATATTCTATATCTAGTTATCTTCACTTAAAATAACCGATACATATATTCATATCATAGATAATATTTTTTTGGTTTATAACCAATTAATTTTAAGGAATCTTATTAAGATAAAAAAGTTGAATACAAAAATAAAAATTATTGAGATAATAGTGGCATAATACTAACAATAATGTTGGTTATGGTAATTATATATATTATACAGTAAGACATTCCTGTGTAATTAGCTACCAATAAATCTCTTCTGGTATATCTATCTACTATAAAGAAAAAGATAAATATAAAAATGAATTTAAAAGACTATTTATAGACTAAAAGCTTTCTGGAAACCTCCTCATCCATTACCTAGGATTCTTACTATAACTTTATGGGATAAACATATATCAAATTACTATTAAAAATTTTTGCAAAAATGCTTAACATATTAAAAACTTAAGAAGTTTTTCTTCTCCCAATATAAATTTAATATATTTGTCCTTATCCATTCATTATGTTGTATTATACTCTTATGAATTTCGCTTCTCTTATGATTAGTTTATTTTCTATAGAAATAGCATTTATAGAAGTAAGAACTTTCTAGCTTCTTCAATTCTTGAATTTTTCTTTTCACATTTAACCATAGTGGCAACTCTAAGCTTTATAGTTGCTAATATTGATGGATTATTAAAAATATAACGAATTGTAATTGGAATCCTTTTAGTAGCTTATTCATTTTTCCTTATATAAAACCCAAAAAAAATCTAATTTGTATCCTATACAATACATTATGCTTCCTTTAATCTTATGATTTAAATAAAAGTATATCAACTGAGAATAGTAATATATATCATTTATATATATATATCTAAGTTAGTTCTTTTAGTAAATAATTGACTAATATAAAATGCAGATTATTCTAAATCTTACTGATTAAAAATACGGTGAAATGTATTAAAATTATCTTTTTTCGATAGAATTAATCTTCAAATAAAATACACAATATTGATTCTAATAATGTTCCTGGAGTAAAGGTAGATGTAGATATACCTTATAATTTTTAGGCTCTGGAATCACTTCCCTATTAGTTTCTATAATATGAGAAAATATTTTGCAAATTTTGGTAAAAAATAATGAACTACCCATATCATTTTGATCATATAATAATGATAAAGGTATTGAAAGGCTATTAAATAAGATTTTGGAAGTAATTAAAGAATGCTCACTAAATCCCATATAAATTAGATTATTTTTTAATACCTTTACATTAGTTTTTATTTCTTTAAAAATTTTAAATGTATAATTTTAGCTTGTAATTTTACTTGGCTTCAAATCAGGTACAATAAAAAGGATGTAAATTATTTTAACCTATCGGTATTTATCGTTTTTTTTTTCGGCATTTTTCTCAATTGCATCCCGTCGGCATTGGTTTAATGAACTATGTATAAATAATACAATTAGAACTTTTAATTTTACGAATAAGAAAGTTTAATATCGAGGAAATATCATAATTGAAATAAATACTCTATATGACTTTTGTCTCTATAAAGACATTTTTGTAGCTGAAAAAAGCAGAAATAATCAGGCAATGATAATTAAATTAATAATATGATTAAAAACTAACCTGCTAAATTGCCATATCATTGGATTCACTACTATATGTTAAAATACACTCTTGAGCTCGATCCAATAGCTAAAAATAAATTAATCTAATATTTATATTATCAGCTACAGTATATTGTAGCCATTATACAACCTAAATGCTGTATACGTGCTATAAGTAACATCTTATATTACTTATTTTGTGTAACTTATTATTTGAAGTTTTTATATCAAAAAATCCTTAGTTGTCTATAGAATACCCCAGTCTCCAAAAAATTATATATAATCCTTAATATTGCTAAAATTTGAATAGTAACTTGAACTAATATTTAGATAATTAAAATGACGTTTAATTTCATAAATTCTAATTTAAATTCTAATATAATAAATCTAATTCTAAAAGACCATCCAATTCTTTACATTCAATTCCTTGGTATGAAATAAATTAAAATTAATAAATATTATGTAAATAGGTTTACAAGTTATATATCCTTTTAAATCAGCCATTCTATAGAAGTGAAATTTAAAATTACTTTTCACGTACAATGATCCTTAGTTTATTTTAATATAAGCTAGTATAATGAATTAATTAATTTATTCATATTATTATTCTCTTATTTTTTTTTAGAAAACCATAATAGTTAATAATTAGATGACATTTTATTCATTTTAATAATTTTTGTTCTCTAAATGAGAGTTTATTATAAAAAAATTATAATCTCTATCATAACTTCCTAAGATTTGAATTAATAGTATTTTAAAAATTATTATATAATTATAGATTATAAATTATAAATTATAAATTTGTTGATTCATAAATTCAGTCATATTTCTAATTCCTTAAATGTTTAATTAAAACTGTATTTTAGAATCATTACTTTATACATAATTCGCTTACATTCAAGAATTAAAAATATTAATATCTATGTATTTTATTGAAATTTAACTTTGGAAGAATGTAAAAAGAGTTCATCTAATAGACGCTATCAGAAATATTATTATAAGTCTGAATCTCACAAATTAACACACGATAGGGGTTTAATTAAGGCTCTTTATTTTTTTTTTCATTGGCCAAATTATCAATTATTAAAATTTTATTTTCTATTTACATCTTCAATACCAATTATTTTATTTTTTAAGTATTGATAAAAAATGAAATAAGTTTTTTTTTAACTATGAAACAAAAGTGGCTAACAGATTAATTTCGACCGATAACACATACTTATTATAGCAAAATCCTAAATAGATTGTTTACTTTCTATATATGGTCAACCACAAAAAATTTGCAAGTGGTTTTTTATCTAGTTTATCTAAGTAAAGTCTTTTGTGCATTTCTGTAATAAAGCATACCGATATTCAAAATAGCATCTCATTTATCGCTGATATTATTGAATTTAGCTTTCACAGAAACAACTAGAAGCTAAGAAACTGTATTTGGATATTGTTTAAACATCCTGTTAAAACTTTCAATTAAGATAATTACTAGCAGATATTCTAATAACAAATTTAAACTTTACACTCTACAACTCAACACAGCCAGAGTTACATTTATACAATCCCGAATTCCCGTAAACTATATTGATGACCGGAAAGGCGACCTCAATTTTCAGGCACATTTTTTAACCGACATATTTCAAATGCCGTCTTGGATATCGCCGATCTGATTAAAATATTGCAATTTATTTAACATAACTAAAACCACAGTTGAACAGATCTTAATATATAATATATCCAGTCATAGTTTGTGATTTTTTACACATAATAACCATGAATTGGATTAATTTGATTTTTTTTTTTTGAATTTTAAGTTATAATATTGATATTCCTTTAAATTGTAATTATCGAAATGTGAATATTTATAGAATTATTATATATATTCTTTGTATTTAAGGTCTTAAAGTATATTCATCATCAAATTTCATATTTAAATTATGGTAAGCACAGTCATGTATTGTATGGGTGGAAAGTAATATTGAATCTGTAAACAATTTCTTGTAAACAAGCTTTTTCTTTTTATTCTATAACAGTTAGTAAAGGCTATAAAATAAGTGTAGAATTATTAAATAAAATATCTATATTTTAATTATTTGATAATATTGGTGAATTGGAATTATTAATTCAATTATTTGGTATAACAATTAATAGAGGTGGGTTCTATTCATCTATATTTTTAATAGGTACAAAAGCAAAAATATTCCATATCTACTAATGTATCTAGTTCATTAATACATGAACATAAATAGTGAATTTTATGAAGAATTGTGTTATTATACTAAAAAATATTCTATAATTTCATTAATTAAACATAAAAAATACTCTTAATCAGAAAGTATTACTTGGGCTAATTGAATTTTCTTCTTCTAAAATGGAGACTATAATCTGTTTATTTTTTTTATTTGGGTTACTATGGCTTATTATACTATATATATTATTTTAAATGACACATTTTTTTTCAAAATCATGAAGGATATATATGCAGTATATTGATGCAAAAACCAGGGTCTTATATATAATAAATGGTCTGTTTTACCATTACTTAAAGAGTGAAATATTTTTTTGCAATTTTTTTACTCTATGGGATTTCTACATAATAATAATATACCATTATTGAATTGCAGAAGTTATTTTCTTTAATAATTTTTACAATCTATCTTTTATTTTGAACATTATTATTTTAGAGCTAATTAATATAAAGAAATAGGTAATATATATTATAGTAGCTAGATAGTATTACTGACTATTGTTGTATCCAAAAAATGGTAATTTCCAGAAGAAAATTTTTTGAAAAAGCTCTTTTTATAATAAATTATTAATAGTAATAATATGCCAATTTTTGATTTGTGTATTTAAAATATAAAATATATTATTAAAAAACCACAACACATAAATCTTATAATGGAAGAAATCCATTAAATTAGGATTGATTAATTGTATATTTTGATGAAAATAAAAGTTTTTGTTAAAATTTATTATTTATCGGGTATATATAATCTTTAAATATTCATCAAATTAAATGTTTGATCTCAATTATTCAAGTTATTCCAAAACTTGGATATAATCAGAAATAAATAGTAGTTTTTTTTAACATATTCCAAATACTGATATTTCAATAACACAAAGAGATATGAATATAGAAGAGCATGATTTAATTAGAAACAAAACATTTTGTAAAGTTTAAAATTTTTAGATAGACAATCTTCTCTCAAATATTGATTCAAATATCCTTATATTATTTATATAGAGCAAATATTAAATGTATATAATTGAAATAGCATAATAACTATATCCTTAAATTTATTTAATGATATGGATTCTAAGTTTAAAATAAGAATAAAATACACAAAAAAAAGTCACTAGAAAATTAAATATTTTTTCTATGTCCTCATTAAACACTATTGCTTTTAGTTTAAAATTCAAACAAAATTATAAAATAAGGAAGTACTTATATAATTTTTCATAAGCTCGCTCTATGGTCTCCGCAATACACTCAATGTAATATTTTCCGGATGAATCTATAATTAGTAAATTTTTAAGTTTATTTTTTCTCTTCCGAGATAAAAAGACTATTGGTATTTGTAATACCAGAGAGTAAGATTTTAATCGTTTTCCCTATTATATTTTATATATGTCCCTTTTTATTTAGATGTAAATGTTCTACATTTATCTTTCTCTTTTATTTTAATTTCTTATTAGTATTTTGTCCGAAGTGTAACTTTAAGTCATTTTGTGATCTATCTTGAATTTACTATTCCGTAACTGGTATTTTTGGTATTCATTTTGCAACCAATTCGTTAATTGTGGGATCTCGGATGAATTTGGAAAAAATAATTAAAAATTAAAAAAAAAATTATAAGTTAAATAATATATGTACAAAATAGAGCATCAGAAAGTGAAATAAGGAATCAATTTAGTATCAATTTACCGATTTCAATAAAAGATAGAAGAATTATATTAATAAAAATGACTTTATTATTTTACTTGACGGAGAAAAGTCATCCACTAGGATATATAGACCAATTAGATATGAAAATGTGTTATGTCTAGTCCATATAAATTACCATAATGGAAGTTTTATTTTTGAGTAACTTCATTCTGATGAAAATTTAATTTGGAATTTATATTTACAATCTAAAATTGTTTTATAGATGTTGATTACAGAATTTATCCAAAATATGACGTTCCCTATTCTTTATTTGATGGATATATATTAATCAATTTTTTATATTTAAATTATATTAAGTTTGAAATTAGCCCAGAGAAAATATGATATGGTGATGATCTGCTTGTAGCCATTTTTTTGTTTTGGTGACATATCTATGTAGGAATAATGATATACTATTAACACTGATGTTAATTAATGTCACACATACTTAAAACTTTATTTATATTAGAGATTCAGAGAGATTTCGTTTAAATAGATCTGTTTTTAGGTACTAAAAAGGAGCCTTACCAAATTGGAAAGAGATCTTAGGAGTTGAGAAATTTATACAGAAAGCAAATCAAGAGGAGAAAAAAAGTTTACTGTAATATTATATATTCAAAATTAGATATTAGAAAAAATTCTAAAATTAAAAATTATTATACAGACTTATTGTTAAAAGCTTTCAAAAATTAGTGAAGGATATAATCGCAATCTCCAATTGTGATACATTAAAAGATGGAAGTAAAGAACATGAGAAATTATTAATTGAAAATTTTCTAGCCTCTTTAATAGTAGTTTGACAATTATAATATATCTTCTGTCATTTTTATGGACTAAAATTAAAATTATTATCATTTGTAGCTAAATAGTATTATAATAGTGTCTCTAATCATATATTTCTTTATTAATAAAATTTTTCCACAATAAGTATAGGTATCAAAATGCTTTTATATTCTATCTATTTTTTTTTACAAGACTACATTATTCATGCACAATGGGTCTCTCCATTGTCGTGAGTATGACATTCTGACCCTTCAGTAGATATGCTTTGAGTTGAAGTAAGTGTAGCTGTTGAATTTTCAGAGTCACCAGAACTCTGGTTTCCTGAGCATCCAATTCCTGGTACAGCAATATCATATGCATATACATCCAAAGCATAATACCTTAAAGATGCCGAATTATTAATTGCTTCAGTTAAATTTTTTTTTGCTAAATCTAAACATTCATCATATGTGTCAGCATAGTGTCCGATAGTATCTTGTCCCAAGACAGTAGTATGCCATATACGATGTAACAAATCTCCTGCCCAAAATAGTGTATTTTTAGAATTTGAAACTGTATAACCTTGAGAACACATTTGTGCCAAATATAACCTAGTAGTGTAGGATAAATCACATATAACAGTTTCATTGGTAGCATTTTTGCCTCTCCAGTGACCTGCCCAGCCATCATTTTTACAACTTCCATCAATGTCATCACATCTAAATAAGACTTCACTCTTATCAGCACTAACAACGGAATCAAACCAACCTATAACAGCACCTGTTGGTGCATCCCCAAAATATCTCTCATAAAACTCAGAGTTCCTTCCAAATTTAAGAGTGTGATCTTTAGCATGCGCAGCAAGTATTTGTGTTTCCTCTAGCCCCTTACTCAATTGGTTATATTGGCTATTATTACACGAATTATGAATAGGAAATGATTTTATCCAGTTATTAGACCAGTCATAAGAAGTTGATTCACTATCCACAATGTTAGTGATAGTAATGTCTTGGGGGGAAGAAGATGTTGGTGCAGCCATAACTTTGAAACAAACTGAAAGATATATGACAGTAGGCAAAATATATTTCATAATTGATTGTATGTATTTAAAATGTTGTCTACATTTGAATGTTCTATACTGCAAAATATTTCCTATTTATATACTAGAAGATATGACCCAGAGTTTATAACTATTAAATTTTTAATTCGTATACATTTAAATTGAAAGTATAACAAATATTTTACATCCATACCATAGTTCTTGGCTACTATTCTTGGCATCTATTACTTTCTACTTTTACTATCAAAGCTCTACTCTCAAAGATGCAAAAGTGAACTTTAAACACCTTGATGGTCTCATACCTCAGGAAAAAATCTTGTCAACGTTTTATATACTATAGTAGTTATCATATTATATCAGGCCAAGAAATGATTCAGAAAATTACTACTCTATATCAACATCAACCATTCTTTATGTTGTCGTACTAATAATGTGTAATTAATTTCTTCAACTAAGTATGAGTGTTGGAAGTGACAAGAAAATAACCATGCATTGTGTTCAGTTAATGATCTACCTTGTTAGACATATCATATAAATTTTCAAATCTTCAACTGATGAATTCATGGTATAAAATAAGATTGAAGTATATATTCTATTTAAATAAGATTTCTTTAATCGTTATTACTATAGCAAAAATGAAATTGAAATTGAGCACTTTCTTTTTTAGTTCAGTACTAAGTAGTGTGGTGTTAAGTGAGATAATCACTATAACATCAACAAGAGATTACAGAATCCCGACTACAGCAGCAGTATTAATAGATGGAAATACTAATTTAGTAACTGTTACAAGATCCAGCGTTAAGAGTCAAACAACCAAATATAGTGATGGTAATATAAGTGACGTTACAAATTGTCATCTTCATGGAACAACCCAATATTGTATAGATGATAATGGAATTGAGGGGTTTATATCCCCAGCTCCTACAAATAATTTATCTGCCGCAGTGCTGTACACTTCTTGCCATACACATTCTGCCTCTACATTCTGTATCAATGAATATAATAGTGAGGTACAATTTATAAAGGAAGCTGAACTGAGATCAAATAATTCAGGTGGTAGAAATTGTCATTTTCATGCTGGTGTTGAACATTGTGTGGATGATGATGGTTCAGAATCAGAATCTTGTGAGAGAATAGATAGAGAATATGATGTACGATTGAGAATAGGGCTATTATTTGCTATTTTAGCAGGTAGTTCTATCGGCGTTTATAGTCCAATACTTGTTTCTTCATGGCTTAAATTTAATTTTAGTGGAGTAATATCAAACTGTTTCAAACAGTTTGGTACAGGAATTATTATATCTACAGCATTTGTTCATTTAATAACACATGCCAATTTGATGTGGTCAAATAGCTGTATTACCTTGTCGTATGAATCGACAGGTTCAGCAATTACAATGGCTGGATTACTAATTTCATTTTTAATTGAATATTTTAGTTTGAGATTTACATCACTGAGGGTCCATTTAATTGACTCTCAGAATGATGGTATGAAACATGATAGAAAGGTTGAACAATCAAAAATTAACAAATATGAAATTGAAGCTGGTCAAAATTCTATGGATTCAGATACTCTGGATAAAAATTCTAATCAAGATAAGTTAACATGTGCAATTATTGAATGTGGTATACTTTTCCATTCAATTCTATTAGGTATCACATTAGTAGTAGCAGGGGATTCATATTTTATCACTCTTTTTATCGTTATCTTATTTCATCAAATGTTTGAGGGAATAGCCTTAGGACTGAGAATTGCTGAATTAAAAAATTCTGGAATAATTACAAAATGTATTATGGCATTATTTTTTGCTCTTATTACACCAATTGGTATGGCAATAGGTATTGGTGTGCTTCATAAATTCAATGGTAATGACAAAAGTACAATTATTGCACTTGGAACCTTGGACTCTTTTTCTGCGGGTATATTAATTTGGACTGGTGTAGTTGATATGTGGTATAAAGATTGGATTCAGGGGAATTTAATCTCTTCATCTTGGCTGCATATCACTTTTTCATTCATTTCTTTATTATCCGGGTTAATACTAATGAGTGTTCTTGGAAAATGGGCATGAAAACAAATTAAAATATTTATTTTTAATCAACTTAATTAATTATTTATATATATTCATATATTGTTGATAAAATTTAGTGATCTTGATTACTAATAACAACCAGAAATAGTAAAATACTGAAAATATTAATATGTAAATAAATTTTTGTATTTATTTAAAAGCTTTTCTCTGATTGTCAGTAAATTGACTTACAGTGACGTATTAGGCTTTTATGAATGGCTTATTCAAATGATACAGTTATTCATTCTCAGTTTGCAAAATCAGATTTTAGAATAATGGTTCAAAGAATATAATATAGGCTGCTTTAAATTTAATGGAATCGTTTAACTTTATGTAGGCACTTCTTAGTATTTATTGAAATTTACTACAAAAAGTAATGAGTTTGTTTTTTTTATATAATGTAAAATACGTGCAACATATTACCTTGTCACATTTTACATTTTCAGGTAAAACTAATATTGCTCGCATCTGTATGAGTGTCTATCTAGTTAATCAGTTTCTATTAAATTGCATAACTATATTATCTCTAGCATAAATCAGTGATGTATTAAGTATTTATTAAGAAAGTTTTTACAGTGTATCGTTCAAAGAATAATGTTGTCTGTGAAGCTTGGAGTAGATATTACATTGATGAGAACTCGGAAACTAATATTGGTGAATTTTTAAAATCAATTGTGTGTATCACATATGGTGGTCACATTATGGTTTATAACACTAGTATTTCTATTTTATTTAAACTAGAGATGATGTGAAAAAGAATTAATTTTATCGAAAATTTACAAATATGAGTACGGGTACTGAAGCTCTAATATTTATGTTTCAATGTTTTGAAATATCCTACTCTTATTAAACTTTTTGAAAAAATATCATAATTATTTTAATTATGAAGTATATAATTGTCTAGTAAATATATAATTGGAATATATATATATTTATTTAAGTAGAACTATGCTTTTAAAGTTTGTCAGTTTCAACTTTTTTTTAAGTCTTTAATTTATCTTGCTGAAATTCCAATAATAACACTATAAGTGTTTGTATTTTTGTAACCTTAAACATATTCCAATAATAATATCATTTCCAATAGTTACACCTGGTAATACTATTACTTTGCTTTCAAACCAAACGTTATTTCCAACCGCAATTGAATATACAGACTCTTCTCTAAGCCGTAATTTTGAATCATTAATATGTTCAACAGCTGAAAATATTACATTTAGTCTATATATCGTATTTTCTCCAAAAGTTATAGGAATACAATCAGGGAGAACTGTATTAAAATTAGCATAAATAACCTTGCGAAATTTTATGAGGCCCAAAATCAACTCTGAATGGGGACTCCAAGTAAACATTATCTAATTTTGGTGGAAAAAATAATTAGATAAAGATTCATTATTTGCTTACTTGAAATTTTTGAGATTTTGTTTATAACCTTTAAATTCAATCTTGAAATATTTCTCTTAAAATTTATTAAATATTGCTCTTGTTAGTACAAGGTTTTCATCAAATAAGACATATGAATTCATTCTTTATCATTTTCATATATGCTTCATCATCTTTAATGCACTTTTTTTATATATATTTTTAGTATTTTCAGCTTTTTTTAAATAATAATATTAGTTCTTATTTACAACATTTTTGCAATACAGAGAGAGCTCTGTAAATTAACCACATCATTAATTTTTTTGAGTTTGTGTAACAATATGCTAATACTACTCCTATTTTGAAGATAAATAGAATTTAGGTATATAATAATACACATTGAAGAAACAAATGGAATAATGGAATAGTAAATTAAAGAAATATGATATTTTACATATTACATTAGTTTTTATCAAATTTAATAGTATCCAAAAAAAATAATAAAATTATAAATCCTAACCAATTAAGATTTTTTAAAGGGATATATACAATAGATTATCAATAAAACCCAAATATATAAAATATCTGAAGATATTATATGCCTATTTTTGATTTATATATTTAGACTATAAGATATCAGACTTTAAAATGTAAATCCACTAACGGGAGGAACTCACCAATTTATGGGGTATTTTTAACAACATTAAAAATTTTGACATACCACTAGATATACATGATATCCATGGTTTTAAATTATCTGACCAAGTGGATATTTACCTTCATATATATAAGGTTTAGTAAATCTTAACAATATTTTGATGAAAATGCTATACAAAATGCTATACAATTAGTTTATTATTTTAAAAATTATTGGATTATTTCGACGCAATTACTGCGGGATTTAGTTTTGGTGGCATACCGCTGATGTAAAAACTTAAAGATGAGGGGTATACGGCAAATATTTTTGAAAGGCTAGATTTTCTCTAGGTTATTTGGAATATTCAAAGATATCCTGGATTAATAATGGATAGTGAAACTCCATTTTACTAAATTTTGTTGGATGAAACCTGTAAGAGACTCACATTTTCTGAAAGATTTACAGGTATTGTTTGATTGAAAAAATACTCTAAATTAATACAAAACTTAATATCATTAAGGAATGTTTCTCTTGAAATAAATTTTCTAAAGCTAATTGGAGTAGTAGAATAAGCCAAATGGGATATTGATGCTACTAGAAATGACACTGATAATTACACCTGTAGATATTTCATTCTATGTATTGGATTTTCTACTGAAAAGTTAATAGCGCCTCTTAAGGACATTGATTCATTCAAAAGAATATCATTTCATACATTAGAATATTCATAGAAATTTCACAATAAAGAATGAAAGAGAGTTATTGTGGTAGGTATTGGCACATCTAATGTCTAAGTTGTCCAAAAAAAATTAGGCCTTATGTTAAAGGAATGGTAGTTTTCAGTGTACCTTTAATACTTCTATTTCAATGAGATAATATTTATGACTAATAAATAAGAATGTTTAATGATAGAACTATATCTACTGATATTTAACAAATTGAAAAAGATATTATTATCTGGATTTATATTTTTCAAAAATCCAAAGTTAGCTAAAAATTTTACACAAAACTAAACCAGTTTGATGAATTCTAAGAGGGTAAAACATTTACATTTTAGGAAGTTAACTTTGAAGATTTTTTAGTTAATTTAGAATATAATAAACCAAATTATAGTTAATAGAAGAAGACTTTTCAAAGAGTTAACGGCCTAGGGAAAGTTAATTTAGTAGCACTAGGTGAGTAGCTTTACCCCATATTCACAAAGAAGCAAAGCTTAGAACAGACTTATTACGAAGTTTATAATGTTAATAATCCTTATTTGTACAAAATTCCAATTTATTAAGTTACTGGGGAAAATATTAAAACTAGTGAAGCAGAATATGAGCTCTATATTATTATATATGATACTGGGTTTGACCCCATCAATAGCATATTCTACCAAATCAATTTAACTGAGAAAAGTGGTATTTATATTAAAGACTAATAGAAAAATGTAACCTTTACTGATTTGTGAATGGTAATTGCAAATTTTCCAAATATGTTTTTCTTTTACGGCCCTAAAAAATTATCAGTATTTCATAATGTACTAACTTGTTATTTAATTGAAGAGGTGAGTATTAGAGATCTTGTTGATTATACAAGTAAAAACTGTTATTCTTTTATTATTGTGATAGAAGAAGCTTAAAAAAATATAGAAAGTATATTAATGATGGTAATAAAATTTTAGCTCTATTAATAATTTGTGTCATATTGGTATTAATATTAAAGATAAAAAACTTAAAGCATGTTTTTTATATGTATTTTGTGTTAAAAATTACTATATTGACGTCAATAAGGAGGAAGAAAAAGTGTTTATCGGCTTTACTTCTAACTATAATATAATATATGGATGGATAATATTTTTATAAGACATATTTAGTATGATAAAAGTAAAAATAAATACTAATTACAAATTAAGAACAAAGTTAATATTCAAAACTATGTTTACGAAATCTAAGGGTAAAAATTAATCAGTGAAAATATATTAGTTATACTGTGGGTTGGGGTATATAAATTCAATCTATAGTCTTGATCCAAATTATAACTTATAATGAATTAAAGATATGGGATTGTATATTTTGATTTAACACATATTAAAATCCAAAAAAATCTACTAAATATGCCAGATTAGAAATTAAGTATTTTATTGGTTTGATTTTCAAATATTTAACATACCTTAATATGGTACCATGAATATTCTGTTGAAAAAAATACTACCATCAACAAATTTGCTATCCAAGCTTATGGCATATTGCCGAAATATGTGGTATTTTGCGAATAACAATCATATACAATGTTATTTTAAGTTGTAATTTTCCTAATCTTAATAGTCCTTTAATGAATAAGTATGGAAAAAAATTCTAACTATTGCTTGCTTCTACAACTTTTGGTTAAATTTTAATGAATACTATTTTAAAACAATTTTCAACATATTGCAAAGTATTCTTGCTGTTTTGGCATTGGTTATATAATAGCGTATAATTTATTATTTGAATAATAAAGAGGAATAAAGAATGGTATATTACCATGTTCACTTACTCTTTGTCTCTTAGTTAATCCTTTTATTATTGGATAGATTTATCATTCATTAAGCTAGTATTACATGTATTAACATTTTTCAAGCAGTTATATTGTGTATAGCAAATAAAGCTGTATACTAACTGGAACATATATCATATAGTAGTTGGACATTCAAAAATTCAAATATGATGGTGAAATTCATAAACAGCTTAATGGTTTTAACTCAGCATAATTAGCTGTTGTTGTCATTTTCTACCATTACACTGAAGTAATCTTCTGTATCAACTCATCAAATTTAATGCCATTATTGATTTGGAAGGACATAAAATATGTGTTCAATCTATTTTTATTCGTATTTAAATTTTTTATTAGGAAGTTATTAGCTTAAAATTTTCTGATTGGTAGATAAAACATGAGTGGCTGTATTTAATAGTAAAATAGTTATTACAGACATATTTTAGAAATCTTAAATATCATAATTATTGTTGATAATATGGTCTATTTATTAAATCACCAGATTATCACCTCTATTGGTCAAATTTTTATTTATGTTGTATATAACTAGTTTTCAATAGATTGTAATTCACTTAAAGTATCAAATGATGCATTTTCATTTACTGGAACAGAGACTCTTAGGCAGTTCTATTCAACACTGCTATTAAATATACATAGCTGTACATTTTGAATTAGTTACATTTGGAGGAATACATTTTTGTCACATTTTATCGGTCACAAGAAGATCATCACAATAAACAATAGAAGTAGTTTTTGTGTATTTTTAACATTTTAAAGGTACATATTTAATCATGATGCAAAATTAGGCTTTTCGCATATATTTGCATATTTAATGCTGCAAAAATTTCCTTAAATAGTAGGAAGTTTGGTCCGACTTGTTTTTTATTATGCAATTTCTTAAATTATACTAATAAAAGAATACATATCATAATCACAAGCATAATGAAATTCTAGATTTTGCTATAATCAAAAATATTTTTTTATTTTTATTTCTTTTCTATTTTCAAATTCAATAATAACACCTACTAGCATCTTGATATATGAGCACATATTTAAAAAACATTAACAATGTATCAAATAAGCATAAAAAATACTCATATAATATAGTAAAGTCATTATATCCTTGAATGTACTCGATAATATGGATAATTGATCTGACTAAAATTAGAATGAAAGATGAAAAAACCATCAATATAATATTATACCAATTTTTGGATCTTGACGAAAAATATCTTGTAGATGAGGTAATTATGGATAGTGATTATAATATTCTTTTAAAGAAGATAAATTTCAAGATCATAAAACAAAAAAAAGAGAATACATGAATGATAATGCGGCAATTGCTAAATATTTGCCAATATCCTTCGAAATTCCACTCATAATAGATATACTACAATCATTACTTTACATGATAAGTTTGAAAATACCTATTATAAAAAAAGTGGTTTTTTGCTATCTAACAAGAAGAGCAGTCATATTTACAATCCAAGAATGTAATAATTCTCTCTAATAACATATATATAGTTGCCGTAAAAGCTATAAGGCTAATAATAAATATACTAATTGTATGAAATAAAGATAAATTTTATTCGTATTTTTAGAGGAAGTCATTTTTTAGATGCAGCTAACTACTTTTAATACACTTCTTCCAAGGAAAGAATTAGTGCTCTCTCCTTTTTTATTTCTAGTAATACCACTGATAGCTCTATGAGGTAGATTAGAAAATATAAATGAAAATACTGTAAATGATAAAAAATTATAACTTTTGCAGTTAATAAATTGTATTGATAATATTTTCAAGTAATTTTATATTGATCTTAAGTTGAAGCAAGTAATAGAATTCTTAGTTTTAAATTTAATTATATAGCTATTATTTCACAGATTTAGAATTTTTTTGACCTGGAATTTTATCGCCACTAAATCTCAATGAAGGCTAGCTATTTTCAAAAAGCTCCCAGAGTTAAAAGTATTCTTTAAAATATATCATCAACGGTTATATATGATTAATTATTAATATTAAAGTAGTTTTAACGTTTTTATTATATACAGTGTAGTTATTATAAGCTGTTTTCTCAAAATTAAAACGTATCATAAATTTTGAGTACCATTAACTAAAAAGAAGAATAGACAGATACTATTTTGTAATAATTTTTATAAGAAAAGAAAATATGACGAGGAACTGAAATGTTTAATATTTTTGAAACTTAGTATTGACTCTGTTTGCTTTTACAATAACTAGGTAAGAGTATTAGATATTCCTCTGATCAATATATGAAAATTAATGTTCAGAGTCAAGCACCCTCAAATTTTGCAAATGATATTTCTTCATTAATTGGGATAAACCGTTATCCTTCAGAAAATTTATAATTTAATTTTAAATACTTGATTATATGAATACTCATATGGATAATACATTAACAAAAATTGTTTTAAAATATCTAATAGTACACCATGAGAAACAAGTAATTTTTTCAATTTATAGAAAAAATCCATTTTTAGTAAAAGATGTTGGCATAGAACTTAAATTAAAGTTGAAAGGATCTTTGGTATATACCATATAAAAATGCAAAAAAACCTTGATAATGTTCGAGATGAAATAATAAATAGACAAACAATTTCAAATTTTGCAAATAGGTTAAGTTTAACTCACCATTCATAAGGCGATTTAGATGACATAAAATTAATCTAGAAGACAATATTTAACTTATATTCAATTAATGTGATTTTTATTTCTATAAAAGTTTTTTTTTAATATTTACATGAGTCATTTTCATTCTTAAATCAAATTATTTTATGAGTAATGTTGAAAGTATTTTTGGATTTAGTATATACAAAAATGAGAGCTATTCTAACATCAATTACTTATCCTTAAAAACTCATCATGGTTTTTCATCAGTTATGATCATCAGTTATGATATTGCTAATATTAACTAGACTAAGTTGTTTATCATTATTAGAAAATAGATTACAGACTATCATCTTATGAAAATTGATTGATATCTATGGTTCCTGTTCATATAGAAACTAAAGATTTTTCCAATAGTTATCTCAAGAAACTTGATCTTAATAATAATACACAAGGGATAATTGCACTATTACTCTTGTATATATATCATCTATATAATCTTGAAGGTAATTTAAGTTTTAGAATTGATTCTACTTTTTCATTTACAAGAACAGTTGAATTAACTAAAATTATTTGTAATTTACTACAAACAAATCAGGAAAAATGAAATATATCAAAATTTATGGAATATCTAATTTTTATTCGATATAGAGAATTATATTCTTTTGGAGTATATAATACATATATTTGACATTGAAGGTATGTAAATAGCTTTATTAGATTCCTTTTTAAAGTTCTATGTTTGATACCTAAAATAGTAGGAACTTTTTAAGACCTGGATCAGTTTTAATAGAGTCCCATATTACAAATCTTTATTCAAATATTGATGCATACTGGTGGATTGTTGATAAGCATTAAGTATTTGATAGAATCTTTTAAAATATTTATTAAAAACCGAATGAATTTTATTTCTAAATTTAAAGGAATTTATTATCATTTGTGGAAATAATTTAAGATGGTTCGCAATTACAGCAATTTTGATATATTAAAGGATTTTATGGACATTATGTTATTTAAAAGTTTGTAGAAAGTGATAATACTTAAATTTATTGATGTAAACATTTGATTAAATAACTCAGAAAAGGAAAAAATAATACATCCCGCATTATTCAATATAGTATTAAAGGAATTCTACTTGGGGTTTTTAGAAAAATTTCACTAACTCAGAAGTTTTTTTATTACATTATCAATTAATTATCAAACTAAAATAGGAGATATTCAATATACTTCTTAGCAAAGTAAATATTTGAAATTCAAATTAATTATAGTCATCTATATCTATTAGGATTCTTCTCGCTAATCATTTTTTTCTTTTAAAAAGTTTAATTCCGAATTGGGTAAGTGCTTAGAAGAAATGTTGGATACCGGTTTTAACGGTTTTTACGGTTTTATCACCATTATTAATATTTTTCTCTTTTATTAAGCATAATTCTGAATTAAGTTAATGGCTAGAAGAAACGCTGAATACCGGTTTTAACGGTTTTTGCGGTTTTAGAACTTAATATATAAAGAGAATCATAAGAATTTAATCTAACTTGATTAATATATTATTATAAAATAAGAAATATTTATTAAAGAAAATGCAAACTATAGAAAAAATTGAAGCAATTGGTATTCATGATTATGACAAATGGCTTGAACCAAAACATTTTAGTTATATCCCACAACCACTTAGACCAATTGATGTTGATATTGAAATTGAAGC